>QNQO01008166.1:0-144878 GCA_003290165.1 Berberis thunbergii
AAATCACGTCATATTGAGAATATTGTCTAATATGGGACCTATGTTGATCTCTATCCTTTTCTATGTTGGATTCATCAACAAATTAAAGTATCTTACATGTACTATGTCTTCTCCACAAATGATTTTTTTTCTCATTGTTTCTACTCCTTTTACACATTTTGGGTGGCCTAGGAGAGTTCCAATAGTGAAAAGATCATCCCTGCAAATTATTAAGCCCATTTGAAAGTTCTAACCATATAAAACGAGCTCATAAGTATGGTTGGATGTCGATAAAATGTCACAACATAGAGGTATTCGACAATACACAAATTTTGAAAGGAAAAGAAAAGTACGCTACAAAGCATGCAAAGCAGAATGACACATCGACTTTTAGAAGCATCGGTATCAAAAGCAAAAACTTTTTTATACCAAAAGCATATTAACTTGTGATAGTTGAATGAAATTAGCATGATAGAAGAGATAAAATTGTTGAGGGTATGTTCATATATTGATGAGATATTTTCTTGATTTTGGTAATCAAAATGGGGCTAAGTGATCCATCAAGGGTACGCTTTAAATCAGGTCTACCATTATCAAAGTGCCCATCGTCCTTTCGATATGTTTGGTTCTTCTTTGGCATATTTAGATCAGTGGTCAATTTCACTAGTTATATGCGTTATTTGTGGTTATTAGGTCTGAAACTTTTTGTTGTGGTCCAAATATTCATGAAATTTGTGGGGCTAAAGCGTGTTAAATGGCAATTTAAGAGGGACATAACGCTTTAATTCCTATGGTTTTATCAACTTCTAAAAGTAGTTCCTGTACTGATTGATGGAATCTTAAAAAATCATGGTTTTTTCTTCCATTTTTACATTATCAGAGAATAATGGTTGTTTACTTGTTTACAAACTATAGTATCAGCAGATGGTAGGTAGTCAGTATCACAAGTAGTTTTATAGGTCATATATATATTTATCATATTTTATTAATTCTGTAACATATAATTTATCTTTTCAATTCTAGTAAACTATGGAAAAGCTCTCATTAGAACATTTTCATCTCAATATCACCAACAGTTTGACATATCTTGCTGAGGATTGCAATTAATCCAAGTAGGTGTTGGTATGGAGATTTTTACCTCTGGAGACTGGGTGACCTGATTCTGGCTTAGGAGATGCCTGACTTGCACAAAAGCCACCGCCAAGGAGACTTAATCGCCCTTTCCTGACCTGTTTATTCGGGAGTGTGAATCCCCAATCTCCTTTTGCTTTCCAAGTGTCTGGGTTCATCAATGCTGTAAGGGCTTGCATGATACTAGGTGCCTCCACCAGGCGTGATGGATGACCAGGTTCAGGGCTCTGTCCTGTTACCAAAAATGCTCCCAACAGTACTAAATACAACAGTAAGTATGATAAGAAGTAGAGCATGCAACGTAATGCCAAAACTAATGAACACAATCAACATAAGAAACAAATGCAAATGCAGGTTTAAATCCTCAACATCATTTAATGAGGTGGATTGTTTTAGGAGCTAGCAAATGCACAAACAAAACGAAAAAGGAGTAATGTCCGGAACCCAAATTGAGCAATGAAATCTAAGATAAAACAATATATAACCATTACAAGATGGCAATAAACTCCCAAACGAATATGAGTGAATGAAACACTCGGGGAAAAGGACAGAAAGCTAGAAAGAATATAATCAATCATGTTATAGTATAGTAGAAACAAATGCAAAATAGTATCATCCATTGATGCTTCCACGAATATGATCTTGTCAAGAGTAAATGACAATTTAACGTTAAGTTCCTATCAACTCTATTGTGAAGAAAATTTCATCTCACAAGGAAAACTTGAAGATTATGGAATGACTATTAGTCTATTATTTGTCCCAAAAGGTGAAATTCCCATGTGAGATGTAATTTGGGCTGATAGGCCAAAAGCTCCTCTGCGCTGGGCTTGGTACTTGCCTACTTGGATTGGGTTTCAGATTTTTTACCCGAAAATTTTATGCACCTTAATTATTTATCAAGAAAATAATAACATAACACTTCTTAGTACCTATCTAATATTTGGAACTGACCAGGGGTTTTCAATGAGCAATCAAAAATACACTTCAAAGCACATTCAAAGACAATATATGCCAAACAGCCGAAGTAGGGTTGTCAATGCACCAATACAATTCCCTCCCCAACTTATTTTCTCCTCCACAACCCCCATTTCTGAATACAAATCAAAGCTTAAAATATTCCTGAACATCCATCCATCCACTCCCGGCCCCAACAAAAACTAAATAAATGAACATACCTGATAAATAAATCATTTCGGAGGTTTAGATTGCTATGGGCTGCATGACTAATTGCTTGTTTACTTGAATATAATTCTCATAATACTTCGTATAACAATATACTATCACAGACAGGATAATATGAGTATCCAGGATAGAGAGTTGGTACAAAAGATCTAGAGCCCAAGTGACTAAATAATTGCTAACTATGAAGTTGATGTTAATAAAGTTTAAGGTGTATTCAAGTAATAATCAAACATTGAAGATAAGTCACGGATAGGAGAGACCAATTGGTTGAGGGCCTACTAGCAAAGGAGAGTGTGTAAGAGAAGTCCCCATCCCTCTCATGTTGGGTGTGGACCCAAAAATCTTTGAGCCGAATCACCCACCATGGTCCATTCGACCTGTTATTTTAAGGGGTGATACCCAACACTACCATTGGCTTGTGGTCCCCCTCCAACCCCCATTGTCATGCCAACCCGTGATTGATATTTAGCTTTCAATCAATATCTAACCTATCTGTACATGAAGAGCTTCCATTTTCATGGAGAGAGCTCAAGTACATTTTTGCTTTGCTTCAGACAACTCAAGTTGAAACACACAGTGACAATGAGCAAAGAGAAAGCAAGCACATACAAGTAAGACAATGATTCACTGGTTCAGTATAGTGTACTTACTCTACGAATGGAGGAACATAGAGATGGTACAACACGTCTGGGTCATGTGCTTCTCTATGGAGGGGGTTCTAAGGGCCGAGTCTCTCTACCCTAGCAGTTGGCTTCGCGTTAACTGCGCCACCTCTTCTAGTCCAACGAGAACTAACAGGGGCTTGACTCTAATGTACTTTATCTATGTCGTCCTCCTGAGACGGGGCCCTGTGTGCTCCTGATCTCCATTAGGGGAGAGAGGGTTTTTCTCATGCGAGAGCTCTACCGCTTTGGCAATCTGCTGTATTTGAAATGACAACATATCTATCCTGGGGTCCGTCGTTGCTGTTGTTGGCGTGGGGCGTGAGTTTGCTGCCCATGCATAACCGGAACCCGCTGAAAGCGGCTGTATAACACAGTATGAGCATTTGACGTGTCCCTTTATTCTTCGTTGTTTCGTGATCTAGTGGTCACATCTCTCTATATTTCAAAAGGAGATGATGCTAGTGAAAGACTATGAATTTTGTCATCCCCACGGACGACGCCAACTGATGTCGTTGTTTTTCGCTCCTTGCTTTGACCTAGTCCCACTGACTTGCACAAGGAATGCACATGAACCACAGACCATTGTTGTGGTGGTTGATGACACTCTGATGGTATAATGTTGTAAACAAGAAATTTTGTAGCGTACCTTAACTTACCAATCTCATGTCTTATTTGTAGTGCAAGAGTCCTAGTTCGACCATGCCATCTATAGCGTAGTTTAAGAAGGAGATCTTCGTGGAGATCCTTATCTAATTAGGAGTTGTGTTGTAGAAGGGAGTTTCCATGTTAGCCCTGTGCTCCTAGACACGTAAGAGATAGTTCACAATCTTAGGGTAATCTGTAAGAGGAAGTTTTCCTATGTGATATGTACTCTGGTATTTGTTTCCTGGTTGGAAGCGAAAAGCTGTTGTAATTGCCTGTCTGAAGCTGATTCTCGAGATACTTGCCTTAGTAGTGCTTACAGGTATTGAGGATAGTTGTGAGACGCATGGGCTTAGCAAGCTGGAAGAGTTCGGGTCTGTCTGGCGGACTGCATTTGGCAAATAGTGTTGGTCTGACGCTTGGGCCCGTAATTCCTCGAGATCATCATGACACATGTATGACTCAGGGATGTAACCGTTTTAGTGTATCATCATTTATAATTAGAAAATCAAGGGGTAGTTTAAAAAATCAATATAATAGAAAAAGCGATAATTAGGAAATTAGGGAGTGGTTTCAAAAATCAATAAACAAATAAATGATAATTAAAAAAAAAACTCAAAATTTTTGAATAAATCCTCGAAAAAAATTAAATTTTAGTGACTGGTTTTTGTATTTTTATGAAAAAAATGAAAATTACGAAATATCAAAAAAAATGAAAGTTACGAAATATCCCTGAAATTTACAAAAAAAAAAACTCAAAAATTTTCGAAAACACCCTCAAAAAATATATTCGTCATTTTTATTTTCGTAATTTCAAAAAAAATAAAAAATTTGACAAAATTTTGTATAATTTCGCTAAATCACAATCCTTGGTTCAAAGTATAAGAATCCTTTCCGCCTATTCTAGCCACCTTCAGTTCATTGAAAGAAGGATAAGCAAGAGATGTCTTGTCTATTGAATCCTCAAAGTTTGCCGTTCCGGTGGGTTCCCTTATTATTATTATTATCAATTTTTGGGCCCATGCACCAGCTTTTGAAGTTTGGAGTCACTTTGGCGCAGTGTTTGAAGGGGTACCTCAAAGATCGCTTCCTACTTGTTCACATATTTTCTTTTGGTTTTCTGATCTATTTGCTCTCTAGCTTTTGGTATGGAACTTTACTATTAGGTAGGTTCTTGCTCTAGTCTCAGTATTGGATTTTTCCACTACCAGGAAAGACTTTCGGCTTAGTAAGAAGCAGAGCACTCTAGCAATTACCGTGGTCATAAAATGAGAAGCTGTAAAAAGATGAACATTGCTTTACGGAGAGGTCAAAGAGGAACAATATAGTCTCAATTGCGAAATAGTTTCAAAAAAATGACTAGGGTATCACTTATTTATTCACACAAGTTTCCAGCACTTGTTTAGTCTCTGTAAGCAGGTGTAAAATCTAGAGACGGCCAGGGAAAAGCTAAGATGTTGAAAGGCTAAACAAGTATGAACCTCGTAGCATGTGTGGTATTTAAACACAGCAAGAATGCACGCATCATCCTAGTGTCCAACCATTTCGAAAATCTATCAACTGTCAAACAATAAGAGGAAACGAATAAAATATCCATCCAGCCCATTCGCTCACATCTGAATAGTGGAGGAACTAACCTGTATCATGAAGTCGCTGTAAAGAGATAGAAGTCTACTAAAAATAACTCGGTGTAATACCATAGACCTTGATTCATACAGCACCATCCCCAAGCGTGAACCTAAAGCACTCAGGAAATAACAATATATTACATTAGGGAAACTGGAAAAAATAGCACTGATTTATACATCTCAAATATGGAAATCTAACTCATTCACAAAAACCCCCATCCAAATAACAGAACTGTACATTTTATTAAATTCAAAGCCAGCAAAGCCAACTTAAACAACAGGAACACCTTGGCAATTAGCAAAAGAAATTTTAATCTAGATTGGAATTTCTAAAAGTACAACAGCCCAAGGCATTCTGCCAAAATCGCATTAACTTCATACTGGTTAACTTCGACACGAGCTTGTAAACTGGTCAGCGTAAGTGAATTCTGTACAAGATGATTACTGGCAGAATCTGGGCTCCATAGTACCAGGTATATAACCCAAACATTGCTCAAAAGAGAGCCAAAGATCTTGGCTTCCGACAAAATCTGATTTTTCTTCCAAAAAATCTAGCTTTGATACTTGATGGCTTTTCTGCAGAGTTAGTAGATTCAGAAACAAATTCTGAAATGGACTCGGGGACAGGGAGAGGAGTTTCTTGAGATTCAGTGTATGTGATATCTCTCAAAAGGTGAAGTAGTTGCTGTGCCTTTTCCTTCCCTCCATCATTGCCATTGATTGAAATGGTTACCAGAGATGGGACAACACCTTCTTTCATAACCAAGTGACAATAGTCAAAACAGTGGGAGCATAAAGACAGGAGAATGGCCACTGCATTTTCTTGTTCTCCATGTGTGCCAGTCTCAAGTAGTTCTGCAATGGAAGTGATACACCCGGCTTCAGCGACTGCAGTCCTACCCTTTTCAACATTGCACATATTTTTCAAAATTACAATGCAATGTTCAGCCAATAAGCTATCACCTAAGAATGAAACCAGCTTTGCGATGTACCCCAGCTGTAGAAGTCGAGCTATGGTGTTACCATGTGAGGACAAGTTACTAAGTACTTTAATTGCAGGAACCTGAAGCTCTTTGATTTTTGAGTCGAGGATCTCTAAGATGGATGGAAGAGCACCTGATGCAATGGATTTTGACGTAGAAAACTGATCATCAGAAAATATTTGCATAATTCCTAGAGCTTCTTCAACCATCTCAGAGTCCAGCAAGGAAACCAAAAGATGCAATACTTCTTGACTTGCGGACACTGCTTCTTCCCTGCACAGAACAGAAGAGATCCAGTTACAAATCATATGTATGAATGGGCACAAGTTGTATTGACTTATCAAAAAGGAAAAAAGACCAAACCAGAGATAGAATGATTATAAGTTTCATCATTTAGGATGAATGATGTTGCAATAGAATTGGCTACTAAAAAGATTTCAAACATCTGCACCCAAGACTTCAGCCACTTTAGCCTTTGTCCTCGAAGATCTACTAGAGATAAGAGAAGGAATAAGAAGTACAAATGAATTATTTGTCTTCACATCAAAGGAGAAGATAATTAGCTTACCAATGTAAGTGAATTATGCATGTTAGTGAATTATGCGAGTAGTAAGCCTTATAGTGGTGGTTCGCCCTCTATCCAAGGATGGAAGGGCAGAGGCCTTTGGTGTCCCCTCCAATCAAGAATTTGGGGCCTCACAATCACTAGCCAATATGCTTTTCTCTCATGCCTTTCTTCGTTCATGGTTCGATATTCTGGTGTCCTAGGCGTAGAGGAACCACACCAATCCATCCCGAACTTGGTGGTTTAAACTCTACTGCGGTGACGATACTGTAGGGGAGGTCCTGCGAAAAAATAGCTCGACGCCAGGATGATAAAAAGCTTAACACCTCTCATTCTTATTACTTATTCAATATGAAAAAGAAAAAAATTCAAAATGAAAAGAAAGCGTCGTCTTATTCAAAACCCCAATTATTACATCCCTTCTCTCCCACTTCACACCTCAGAAGGCACCATTCTTATAGAGAAGAGAGAAACACGCTTCACATCTTCTTAACTTAACCCGAAATGACTAAAAAGAAGAAAGGTTCATGAGAGATTGTATTTGCATTTTCTTATTTTTAATATATATAAAGGCTAAGGATCCTTAAAACCCTGCTTGCTATCCAATAAGAAAAAAAAATTTCAATCATTTAGGAATCATCAAAGTAAAAATCAAAGGAAAATCTAAGTAAAACTGCCATAGTTGTGGCATCAATGCTCTGATTACACAGAATGAAGCTGCCAAAAACCTGTATGCGAGCTAGATGGCTTTAATTCTTAGGAAAACCAAGCCTGAGCAAAACTTATATGTTATTAACATATACAAACGTTATCCGCAAACTACTGCATTACAAACACATTACATGATTACTTATTAATCATATTAGGGGGGTCGACGCGCTCTATGTGCACATATATTCAAGTGTTGATTGTATTTTAAAAATTAATAAGTTCAAATTAACTTTTTGGTAATTTAGATAAAAATTTGAAGTTGGCTAACAAAATATTACATTAATTGTGACATTAGTTTAAAAATTACACACGCCGATTTTGCTAGTATGCATTGATATGGTATAAGTTTATCAAAAATCATTTATTAAGATGACACAAACACCGTTTGTTATTGATGTTGTTTGTAAATATTAAGAAATTGTGAGGGCAGTTTCGAAATACCAAAATATAGACAAAATAGTACTTTTATTGAAAAGACATAAACATCTTTGTTACTATTTATGTACAATTGATTTAGGTCGTAAATACTAAGAAATGTAGAGGACATATTCGGAAGTCCCAAAGATTGGTAAAAGGTTAAAAAATTATTAGTGTTTTATTGAAAATACATAATTGCCCTTTATTACTTTTCACCCACCATTGATTTGGCTTTTAAATAGTTAAACTTTGGGAGAGCGTTTTCAAAAATCCAAAAGAGATTAGTTACATAAATAATCAACAATGACACCTGCTAAATTCATAATTTACCCTTGCACTTGTGTTTTGTTGTATTTTATGAGAGCATTTTGGAACCCAAATATTGACACATTTAAGCACAAGCACTGTTCATTGAACAATAAAATTCAATTTTCGTTAGTTAAGATATCCCCTTTTATTTGAAACTCGCCTCGCCCTCCCCTAATGCTTCCACGTATGAAAACATTGATGGATTCTAGCCAATCAAAATCATCTTCGGATCTACAGTTTTGTTAGTTTTAAGGAAACCACACTCTTCAAGTTTTTCTGTCTTGGTACTTCCAAGCTCCAGCAGATATATTCTAACTTAGTAGACTTAAATATATAACCTCTTGGCATGACTGTTTTAGATGGACACGCATAATGTCCATTTACATACCAAGTATATATTCACAAGTGCAAACTCATTAACATTTTATGTTTAAAGGTAATCTATACTCAAAAGTAAAACAACAATAAATAGATATAATAATGATAATAATAAGGCAATGACTAAATGACACCATTTTTGCTGAAGGACACCACCACCTTTCTGAATGACACCACCAATATAAACAAAAAAATCCTAACCACCTCTATTCTCCCCCCTCTCTTCTCCATCAAGCATCATTGTCACCCCGCCACCGTCGACGCACTTACTCTCCTTGCCACCGCCGGCCTTACCGAGCCGCCGTCGGACGTCACTCCAACCCGCACCTGTTTTTCTCTTCTCTATGTTCTCCTTATCTTATTTTTTCTTCTCTCTTATTTTCTTCTCTTCTTCCTCTTCTTTTTCTTCTTTTTTTTTCTCGTTCTTTGTTTTTTTTTCTTATCTTCCCTTCTCTGTTTTTTTATTCTCTTCTCACTTTTTTGTGTTTTTTTTCTCCTCATCTCTTATATATTTTTCTTCTTTTTTCTCCTTCGCCCTCGTGAAGGTTCAAGCAAGTGGGGAACCCACACTCGCATAAAGCTCTGCGCGTGGGGGGTTCTCTACTCACAGGAACCTCCATGAGGGGCAAAGGAGAAAAAAAGGGGAGAAGAAAATGATAGGAGAGAAGAGGAATAGCGAGGAGGTGAAGAAGAAAAAAATAGAAAAGAAAAAAAAATGAGAAGAAGAGGGGAAGAAAAAAACAGAGAGAAGAAAAAAATAGATGAGAGGAAAAAAACAAAAAAAAGAAAAAGAAATATAAAGAAAAATAGAGACGAGAAGAAGCATGTGGGGGCTGGGAGGGACGTCTGACATCGACTCGGAGAGGCTGGAGGTGGCGGGACGAGGTGGTGGTGTGGTGGGCGGGGTGGTGTTGCTCTTGTGAAGAGAGAAGAGAAGGTGGAGAAGGGAAGGGTGGTGGTGTTATTATAAAAAAAGTGGTGTGGCGGTGTCCTTCAGCAGAAATGGTGGTGTCATATAGCAATTACCCAATAATAATAGTAGTAGTAATAGTAAGGGTTATTTTGATGCAGGGTCCATTTGGTTTATCATAATTGACATTGGGGTCCATCTTAAAAACTATTTCAATCTGGTGTCTAAAATGCCATAGTCTACCCAGTTGACAGGCAAAGATTTTTAATGTGACAACGTTGCCCTTGATAAAATCAGAGGTTTAGATTAAAAAATAAAAAAAAGTCAATCTTGTTGAGATCTTTAATGGACCAAAGAACATCGAGAAGAAAATGTATATCGAGGCAAAATTAATGTTTAAGATTTTGAAAGAAAATAATTAAACTAAAATTTGTCTTCTTCTCCTTGAACCCACACCACAATCACTCATTCATCTTTCGCAAATCCACAACACTCCCACCACCACCACCCCACCCCAACCACCTCCAAAATCACTATCGCCCCTTCTTCATCTCTACCCTTCCTCTTCATCTTCGGCTTTTATTTTTTTGACATTCAATAATTAGATCAATTGGACAAGAAACATCAACAATTGTATGGGTGATTTTAGCCAATAAGAACCCACTTGGGGACTGACTACTTACAAATGCATCAACATTGATAAAAACTTAACTCCCCCTTTTCAATTTCTATGTTCTAGTGACCCCAAGTGTTGTCATTGAATATGGGGAGTGGGCGATGGAGAGCCTATGTCCACAAGCCTCGAGATCCAACCTTCAAAGGTCATATCGCTGACTTGAATGAGCCGATTTCAACCATTAGCGTCTCTTCTTTCTCTTCTTATTTACAAGCTTCCTTGCTCCTCCATGTCAACAATTGTGGTGCATATGGAGGGGTGATGGTAGTTTTGGAGGTGGTTGCAGCGGGGTGGTGATGGTGGTGGAAGGGTCGTGGATTTGAGAAATAATGATGGGTTCAGGGAGAAGAAGACAATTTTTTGTTTTTTGTTTTTTTCAAATTCCTCGCGATTAATTTTGCCTCAATATACATTTTCATTTTGAGGTTATGTGAGTCCATTAAGATCTCATCGAGATTGACTTTTTATTTTTAAATCCAAACCTTTGATTTTATAAAGGGTAATGTTGTCCCATTAAAAATCTTTGACGGCCACTTGGGTTGACCGTGACATTTTTTACCCCAGACTGAAATAGTTTTTAAAATAGACCCCAAAGTCAATTATGATAAACCAACAATAAAATAAACAAAAAGAATAAACTGAGTGGAGATTACCTGCTCTTTCTTGCAAATATCAGAAGCAAATGCACTCCAACTTTTTGTGCTTTAACATCACACCGTTCACATGCATCCTTCAAAAACCGAACCAGTATTGGGGAAAAATTACTGCATAGAATAGAATGGTTGGATTGTTCATTGCCTTGCAAGTGGCTTTTAACGTCCTCCATTACTTTGTATTGAGATACCCAAGGAAGTCCATTAACTTCAGTGAAAACATCTGAATTCCTCCCTTGGCTAAAGTTCAAAAAAGATTGACAATTACAATGATCCTCATCCCTGTGGGGGAAAACTGATGAGCCATCTGTCACTGTATGCGGTTCAACAGAACTAGTATCTGAATACCCAAATGACACACTGCTATCATTAGTTCGAATAGGTACATCATTCAGAGAACTGCCAAAACTAGCTACCGAACTGGAAGAAGATATTCTACATGAGTAAACTTCTGGAGGAATATTTGTGAATAGGGATCTTGAATACTAATCTCATGCTCCGACACCACTTGGAAATAAGATCCTTCAAGGCAGAGTTTGGAGTAACAGAAAAATGGGAGAGTTTCTGTTGAGTTCTTGGACATGTATAATGACCCTCGTTGAACCATTTCTCAATCCACATTCGTTCATAAGTTTGCCCAGAATCTATGATAACAGGATCATGCATGATTCTCTGAGAAATGGGACACATGAACTCATCGGGAGGTACAGGATTACTGGCAAAGACTTTCTGGCTGTCCAGCACTGAATGTGGAACATGTAGTTCTTGGTCAATAGGCAGATTGCATGCCACATTCATACAGGCTGAATTTACACTCGGACGTGGATCTTGAAATTGAACGTTGACATTAACTGTTTGCTCACCTCCAATTGATTTTCCATACTTCCTTAAAAGGTACAAGAGGTAATTCAGGATCCTTTCCTTTCTTGAATCAGTTTCTCGGACCTTATCGAGAAGCTTCTTTACAGATCTCTTTTCTATCAAGTGAGCTTTCGAGGATGTAATCTGTAGTCTTGAAGCTGCAATTTGAAAAGCTTCAAGCTCAGATCCTTCCGTTGCATCTGATCCCTGACGGAGCAAATCTAGTAAAACCCTACCAGCTTGTTCTTCATAAGATTCCATCATGAACTTTGCATCTTTAATATCATTAAGAATCGCGGATATCTGTAGATGAGATTATGAACCTTACTAATAAATTATTGGTGGGAAAAAAAGCAAATGAACTTGTAATAGGATAAACAGGAACTAGAAATTGGCCTAAAAATAAAAAAATAAAAAATTGAAGGATTGATCTGAAACTGCAAGGTATGTATACTACAACATTAAGATAAAACCTCCAAAATTCTGAGTTAAAATGGTCAAACTGATACTCCAAACAATATGGCAGTAATGCATTACTGCATCTCCAGCAGCAGGAGCATTGTCCGGCCTGCACAGGACACATTATCTAAAAAGACAGCACACATTCAAAGTTTTAAAAAAGTGGTCTCAGACTGAAGTTAATAAAAATTGTTGTTTTCATTTATCAAGGCATTTTGTTCGTTCAAAGCAGGAAATCAATCATAACTATAAAATGGGTTTTTTTTTTAATTCAGGAGTTACAAAAACCAGGTTGTAATTGCCAGTTGATATCCTGAAGCGTCCAAATTTTCTAGAAGGTGATCTCAAGCGTAATTTTTTTCAAAGATTTATGAGTCTCATAACGATTGAAATGTTATCCTCCTTTGACGAAGATAAATCATCAATTGCCATATAAAGAATAGTATATGTAAATTCTTGGTTAAAATATCTCCCAATCAAAAGGAATTGCATGCAATCAAGTGGCTCTTTGGTATGTGATTCACCTTCATACCATTTGAACAAAATAGTCCTGCAGCAACTGATATGAAGAAAGAGTGTGAAAAACGTGTACACATTTTCTTTTATTTTTCCTATGAGGAATCAATTTTAATATGAGCGAAGTTAGTAACAAACCTGCGCAGCCAGTTGCACAGGAACCAGATTCCCAATTTGACTTAAACTTTGTATTAATGCATTTGCACTCTTTCGCATCTCAATGTTATTGCCTCCCCTGTGATTACCTGAGAAAAATAAAGAAGCATGCCACCCATAAAATTAGGGGATCTTCAAGTCATGGCATGAACAAATGATAGGAGTGTAACCATGTAATTAATGAAATTAAATTTTCTTTTTCAATCTAATACACTATTACTAGGGTACAAGATAAATGGTTATCATTTGTTGTGCAGTTAAAACAACATTATAACGCCGATATAATGATTAACGGACGTCAGTCGTTACGTTATGAGATTATCACATTTTTGTATTACGGCTTCGATATAACGCCGTTATATGGCCGTTATTGAGATAGCATTTTTTTTCAATAACACTGTTTTAAATTTTTGTTATAATATATAAAAAAATCACCCATTTCATTCTCAATCTAAGCGTCGTCGATCGACAGAAAGAAGGGAAGAAGAAGACGACGAGTCGATCACACTCTTTATTGTCATCTCATTCTCATACGACGGGAAGATGTTTTTTATTAATGTTTTGATTTTTTTACTTTAATGTTATAAACATGATTTACTTTTTTGTCTCTATAACACATCAATACTTTGTGGGGGTATTAAAAATATATTTAACAAAATATTCCATTATATCCCGTTATAACCTATAATGCTCCTGGACCGTTATGGGTCCGTTATCCGTTTTATCTACATAGATCATCTGTAATGGATAGAATCGAACCAGTGAAATTGAGGCAAGCAGGTATTAGTATGAGATTAGTTTAGTGTATTAATTGTGATTAGGCCTACGAGGTAAAGCCCATAACAGTAGTTAGGGCATAATTAGCTAATTACGGTTATGTTAGTTAGTTTGCCAAGTTAGAGATAGTATAAATAAGACAAAACATTGTTCATTGTTT
The DNA here is from genome assembly GCA_003290165.1 of Berberis thunbergii. Taxonomy (NCBI): domain Eukaryota; kingdom Viridiplantae; phylum Streptophyta; class Magnoliopsida; order Ranunculales; family Berberidaceae; genus Berberis; species Berberis thunbergii. The sequence continues at coordinate 13,759 of QNQO01008166.1, forward strand.
TATAAAAAGACAAAACATTGTTCATTGTTCCAAAGAATATTTGTTTCTTATTTGATATGAATTAGGGTTTATCCTCTTTGAGTTTATCTTTGATTTATCATAGTGTTATTCACTTCGAATTCTATCAATTTGTATCAAAGTCGAAACGATTCTAGTTGTTTGGTTCGATTTGAAGAAATTTTTTTAGAAGAAGCAAAGAAGTGAAAGAGGATAAGAGATTTTGATTGAAGATCATTGAAGACTCGAAGAGAATTTGAAAAGAGAACATAGAGGAGAAGACAAAGAAAATTAGACTCGCCACCATCGTCATCAGCCACCATTACCGCGTCCAAAACTACCTTCATTGGCAACCACCATGCCAAGTCAGCCATTGATACAGACCAATCCCAGGTCTGTTGAAACAACCAACTTTTGATCAACACATCGTGACTTATTGTTGCCAGAGCAATCGCCATCATCAACACCAGCAGTCCATATCACTAGCCAATTGTCAAGTCACTGTCATCCAGCCCCCTTCGGGCTAGCGCATCCAGTCCTATCAAAGGTTCAATCTGAAGACCCACGTCGCCCCTCGCCTGCTTCTGGCATACCCCCACTATCGTGTCGTCGCAACTCTCAGTCGTAGCCCTTGCAGTACCATCGCAAGCCGTAGTCCCGATCCCCTTGTTATAGATCATGTGTAAGAAGAAGAAAAAATAAATTCTAAAAATTTAAACAAGCCCCTGACCTGATTTTATTAGTTAGTCCATGGTCCCATCGGCTATTTACACCCCAGTTATTCTGAGAATACCCATCCAGTAAAAAAATGAATGCCCCATATTATTCCATACCCCTATTATTCTTACGCATCCCCATATTATTCCCCGTGCCAATTTCAACATAGCTTAACCCAACTTTAGCCCGATTCCCATAACCAGTTTTCCTCTTCTACACCACAAAACACCTATGTTCCCAATCATCCCCAACATGGACCCGTTTCTCCTATACCACTACCACCCCAGTGACCAATGACATTAAACCCACTACCACCTCTACTGTGATGCAGGTTGAGACCGATAGAGAGAAGTTTCGCAGAGATTTAAGAGAAATGAGAGAGAGAGCACAAGCAAGGCTGATTCAAGATGATTAACAATAGGATTAGTGCAATTCAAAACCAAATAAAATACGGGAGGAAGATGAATTTATGTGCAAAGAGACGGATGAACCATATTGTTTGTCAAAGTCCTTCCAACTTTTGGAGGATGCTACGGGCACCATCTCATGTACTCGATTTCTTACATGTAAGCCATTTGAATTGTGCGGTTTCTTTCCTATTTTTGATCAAGATGTTAAGGTTCTCATAGAGGCACAAGCAGTATGCGATGCATTTTACAGTAACCTGTATTGGAAGTCTTTTGAGGAAAAAGCTAATGAGAAAGTGAACTAATCACGGTGGAGTTCATGAATTTTATCTGCCATATTTTGACATTTGTTGGATGCCTGATGTGGTTGTTTTAGCTCGAGCAAGTGTGCATCATGGCAAGGTTCGTGGTCGACTACTTCACTTGCACTTCGCCTTATGTTTGGTCACTGATTGCTTGTGCTCGTTTGATTTTTCGACTTCAAGCTCGAGGACGAGCTTCTTCAACCAGGAGAGATTGATGTAAGTGGATATTAGTTTAGTAGTATCAATTGTGATTGGACTTGTTAAGTAAAGCCCATAATAGTAGTTAGGCATTTTAGCCAATTAGGATTAGGTTAGTTAGCTTACCAAAGAAGTTAGTGATATTATAAATAAGGCAAAGCATTGTTAATTGTTCCAGGTTGCTCGAAGAAAAGAATATTTGTTTCTTGTTTGCTTACGAATTAGGGTTGAATATCTTACGGTGTTCTCAGATTTGTCATAGTTTTATTTAAATTCCTGCTTCATGTTTTGATTCTTGTTTTTGTTTATTTCAATTCTTATTTAGTTCTATTAGAAATAATTCCACAAAACGACACAGGAGTAAAGCTAGGAAAATTTGCCTACTATGCATTATGCTTACAGAATACTATGGATTGGAAGTATACATGCTCTAGGAATCTAATTGATATACTAATACAAATGGTCTTTGTTGTCATCTAAAATATATCTAAGGTCAAACAATCCTCTTTGGATAAGGTCCAACTCGAGAATATATTATCGCATAGCAGTTTTTGTTTTATCCTCGAGGAACTTAGGGTGTGGCTTGTTTTAAGGAATATATGTAGAAGTGACTGAAGAGAGAACATGAAAAAGTTTTTCCACTTTGCAGTTGAAAATGAAGATGGGAATGTATTTTGACAAAATTTTCTTAGCTCTGCCCTAAGAAAACAATTTCCACAATTTTGTTAGGAACCAAAAGGATACAAAATTCATATACTTCATTCTATGTTGCTCTCTCCCTGAAAATTTTCTCTTTGAACCAAACACAACCTTAGATTAGCAACCATCTCGGTCTTACAAAGCTCAATAACACTAAGATACATGTACTCGCACGTGTGTCCTAAATTATCTAAAATTTCATGTTATATCTTTTTATCCTGTTTCGGTGTTTGCACCCATATTTGTGTTTTCATATCGAAACATCATTGCACTAAAACATCTAATTTATCTATTTTAACATCATGTCTTTACTAAATAAAGTCCAAAAGTCAAGTTAACTAACCCCAAAAATAGAGAACAACCATCACAAATTTAGACATTAGTGTCTACAAGGTACATATTTGAAGATATTCCATGCAATTCTTGTTTGAAAATTGTAATAAATTGATGGATATAGAAAATAGGAAAATATTAGAGTATTATCGAATTAGTGGGTTGGACAAAACAATATAGAATTAGGGGTTTGCTTTCTTATTTAGATTTAGGGTTTCAATTCAAGTTAGGGTTATTATTGTGTTTTTGAATAAAGATGTAATTTATTTGATTTAATGTGTGATTAGGGTCTCGCATATGAACCCAAGAATTTGTGAGATTTAATGTTTTAGTCATGGATTATTCCACTTGCAAAATATCTATCATAAAGTGTACTTTAAAATGCATACCAAGTAAAGCTTGCTAGATTCGGAGCAGTGCTGAATGAGTAACTTGGCTTTCTCCATTGCCAGGTTTAAAGAGCATAAGACTTCTATTCCTGATTTGCATCTTGGTCGCGCTGATTCTATGGCTGGGAAAATGTAAGAGATTCTATCAACGAGTTTCATGAGCTTTATACACATTAAACGATGCACCTGGAGTCATGGAATACAATATGATAAGACTGTCTCAGGCTGATTATACACTGAAATGAAACAAATACAGAAATTTATGGACTTCCTTTCTGAAGGAAATAAAGCATGGATCAATTCCTAGGGGCTAGAGTATTAAACTTCCACACACACACACACAAGGGGACTAGCGTCCTCATGGAATCTCATCTTGACCTTTCCATTTGCAACAAACACATGCTTATCTCTTCAGGGATCAATACCAGAGATGATACTTTACCTAGTAACTCTGGTGCCTAATATTTTACATTGTTACTTTGCTGTCATGTAACTCTAAATTCATTTGTTTTCCACCTATATTGTTCATTAAAAAAGTTCTAAATGAACATCCATAGTTCACTATAATTTACTAAAACAAGATAGCAGAAATGATTAAAACAACAAACAAGTTATAGATCTTCATTGATCACATAGACGAAATAACCTCTGCGCTGAATATCTACGGAGGCAAGGATAACGCCATGGATAACAAACATATCATTTTAAGGCAAAAAATGTGAAATATTAGAAAAAGAAAACAAAAATTACAGAAACTATATTTCAAAGCCAACATGGGAAAATGGCGTTTACCTTTACACTTGGCAGTGCTTCTGAAATTTCACCTGTACATCTCCCCATCCAAGAGTGATGTATAGCTTATCTGTTCATTTTAAATATCACGTTAATGATGCAATCTTTATTTGAGCTATTATTTATCAAATAAACCAACAACATAAAACATCAGCTCATGGTAAATTTTTCAACCAAGATTCTGCACCAATTGGTATCTGAGAAAACCAATAGATTGTGCACTTTCTCACATAACCAGTAGTTATCTATGGAGTGGATTACTCGTAGGTTTAATTTTTTGGATAAGAAATCACTTGATTATAGGACTCAGTCAACTGCCCTATAATGTATCAAAAGTGAATTATGAGAATGGGCACGAAGTTAACAGTGCAGATAAAGAAGAAATAGAAAGTGACAATGGCGTGGAAGCGTTGAAGGAATATCTCATAGATTTAAAAGCTGATCTAGAGAGGGAGGCTACTATTGTTGGCCAAAAACACTGCTGAAGATGAATGTGAGAAAACCACCAATCAGCCTCCTAAGGAAGACACTCCTCGAAGATCTTCCCGAACCAGGAAAGCAAACCCAAAATTCAGGGTATAATCAATTAAAATAAGTTAGATGAAGACAACATCAGCTCTTGGAATCTCTCAAGAACTAACTTTTACTTAGTGTTTAATTGCTTTACTTTTCGATTTCGTGTGCTTCAAGATCACCATTCCGACCTTTTCTATTTGTTAGGGAAGGGGAGGAATATCTTCATTCTCAAGATGATTAAGCAATGGATTGGTGCCTAACAAGATCACGAGTTTCAACAAGTTCACCAAGGAACCATCTGAACAACTATTCAACTAGTGAGTTTATCCCTTAGCTTAATTCTCATTGATCAATCTCTTAGTTTGGCTCAGGATTTTAAGGAAAAAAATTTCCTGTGTGATGATGTAATGTATGATGAAGGGATAAGTGAGTGGTGTAAACTTGATGTACCTTGATGCTTTTGATTTAATGATAAGGTTCGGGGATCCTCAAAACACCAGCTTGCCTTTCAAAAAAAAAAAAAAATCAAAAGTGAATTACTAACCATTTAGAGCTAAACGGCAAAATGCAAGTTTTCGTAAGCAATAGCTACAGCCTACACCTCTAGTATAATTACCATGGAAAGTTGTGACTAGCGTAGGAAGCATCAATTTTAAAACCTCCCCTTATTATCTAGATCTCTTTTATCCTCCTCCACATAATGGTCAACATTCCCTCAGCCTAAGAAGAAAATTATGAATTATACTTGCACAACTATTTTTCCAGCAAGGAAGATCACACTAACGAGAAGGTTTTCCATTCTTTGGGAATTGATAACAAAAGTTTTGCAAAGTCAAATTTGAGCCACTTCCTTATGATGAATACTAATACACGCTTGGTGATCCTAATCTTTGTAGCCAATCATTTCTCATGATTTTGAGCTCCCTCTTCTAAGCATATAAACATTGATGCATCCCTTGTTGAAAACAATTATTCCTGATTCAAATTCCACACCACATAAGCACACAAAATATAACTTGATGCAACCATTTGTAGATGTTTGATTAACCATAGGGTAACACAGAACCATAACACGTGATACTCTCCAAGAAAATCTTCAATTCCGAAAGACTTCCTAGAAGTCAATTGATGAGATTCCCCAGAAAAGAAAAAATATTGGGAATTCATCTGCCTTGTAGCTGCAGCCCGCCACCACAAAACTAGTCTCTGGTTTTATGAAATTGCACAAGGTATTAGATCCCCTTTTCATTTTGTCAAACCCTCTCACCTGTTTTGTAAAATTTGGGCTACAGACTACAAACTCCATAGTTATTCAATGCTGATAATAAGACGTGTATTGCTTGGATAGACAGTAAAAAGGGATTTACGAACTGAGAATTGATTACACCGTATAAGAGACGCTTCCTGTGTTGTGCCAGTCCTTCGTGGAATTAAGTTTCTGGCAGCAGAATTGGTTTCTACCATGAACAGCAACAAATGGTGCTTCAAAAAATAAATGAATAAATAAACTACAAGCAAACCAAAGAAAAAAGTCATCCAAATACATAGTTTGAATTGAGAGCCCCTTATAGTTATTCAAACAGGGAGACTAACTCAATAATAATTCTTACTAGACAGCCATCATTAATGGCATCCAAACGATAAAAGTCTTCTCTATATGTAGCATCAAATAAAAATAAAATACTATTTGAAGTGGATTAAGATTGTGCAAATCCACTTGTCTTTGACACCGAAGTCAAACATGAATTCAGCAGTAAACGTTTAATCCTCAGACTAAATCCATGAATTGCAAGCAACTTCAATCCATACTAAATTAATCTGCTTTGAATGTATCACAGCAAAAACATACCATAAGGAAACATATAACACAGAATTAAACAAAAATGGAGTCAAACCAATGGAAAAAATACTCACCCAGAGATTCAAAAAGCTTCTGATTTTGGGAGCAGAACTGAATTAGGCACCTTTTCTTCCAATTCAAGCAATACACCCCAATCTTCTAGCAAGTGAAGTTAGCACAAGAATTACATGCAAATCACCACCGACCCAAAACCCAACTTTGAAATCAAATAAACCCCTTCAAGTTAACCCTTTTTAACAAAGAATTTCAACTTTCTTAGGATCTCTATAAAAAAGTAGTTAGAGTAGAGCAAGCAGAATTTGCTTGCAAAGACCCAAAAAAAAAAAAAAATACTCCCAACTCTTAGCACATAACTAATTGCATATCCTCACCCACCACTCATTCCCTCAAAAATGATAAAACTTTGAAACCCCAAAGACTAATTCGTCATGGATGAACCATCAACAGAAACCAATGAGTAAAAAGATTCCAGATAGCCCCAAAAAGAGCTAGAAAAAGAAGTGTTGTTTTGTGCTCAAGCCTGCAGAGAGAGAGAGAGGGTCACTCACTTTATTTTAGTGGAGTTGAAGAAGAAAAACTAAAAACCAAAAGAGAAAGAATATAAGAGTGATTCGAACGAAAAATACTAATGGTGGTGGTGAAACGTACGCTTCTTCTGTGAAGGAGAAAGTTTACCACAGTTCTTTCAAAAGTTGAAAACAGAGGCAACCCAATACCTGACGTTTTGTGCTTTGCTTTGCATGCCAATTGCCACCAAAACCAAAGACCCCTCTCTCTTTCCTTTTCTCAACTTCACACACTCACTTTGCGGTCATTGTTGAACAATCAAGAATAATCTATAACCCATTAAAGAAGTAAACAATAATAAATAAATCTAAAAAAAAAGTAGATTATCACACTTTAATTTTATACTTATCGCTTCAAACATTAACTTTCATTCAGCATATATTCTCTCGATCACTTGTTATTTACAACTTTAGAAGATTCACTACCATGAAATGAATTAGAGGGACGTGGCTTAAATCATGATATAATGATTTAGGGGGAGTTTGACAACTGAAGGTACAAACAATTCTTCTTCTAATATAAGAAATTGGTTAAATCAAGTGTGGAGGAGACATAAGAAGTTGAGGTCATGTGGACAAAAAAATTAGGGAGTGTGTAGCTATTTTCAAAAGCCAAAATATTTTAGGGTGTGTTTTGATAGCTTAGAAAATCATTTTCTAGGAAAAATGGCATTCAAAGTATTGTTTTCCTACTTATTTAGCTAATCAAACACTGAAAAGTAAGATTTTACGTTGAAAATGGTTATCCAGCCAAAATTTCCAGGCTATCAAACAGACACTAAGTTCAAAAGCAAAATAATTGGCTTTGGATCTAAGTTAAAAAATAACTCATTGGAAGCTGGAAGTTTCGGAGTTCCCAAACTTAGAATCATTTGATGAATACTTATTTTATCACTTAAGATTTAATTATAGAAAATTAAATGGTGTTCTAACTAAGTAGTGTTTGCTAACGTGTTTGAAGTCTAAATTGAACCAATATTCAATGGTAAATTTAGTGTTTAGAAAAAAGCAAAATTTTATTACTTATTTCTAAACATTGAAAGCTGAAAAAGTTCCAAACTTTCAAATTTTGTCTTATATTTCTATATTTCACATCATCAACAATTTAAAAAATTAACCTCGAATTTTATTTATCTGTATAACTATTTTGAGAAATTCTAGCTGGCCTGGGAGGCGCGCCTGGGTCGCTGCCTGGGAGGCTCCTTGGCGCGTGCCAAGGAGGGTGTCTCGCACGTGCCCGACCGAAGTTTCAAAAAAAAAAAAGCGGGAAATCATATTTGAATTTCCTTGCTGAAATTTAACAGGGAGGGAGGGATCAAAACACAGAGAAAACAGCGACCGTCCTCGTCCTCCAACTGTCTCCAGAACCTGCAAAAGAAGAGAGAAGGTGAGGAAACAGCGAGAAAACTCAAAAACAGATAAAGAGATTTGAGAAGGAGGCTCCCCTGTTTCCGCTGTCACGGTGGTTGTGCGCCGCGGACGAGCCGCTCTGTGATGGTGGAAGTGAGGGAGGGAGACAAGAAGGAGGTCGAGACGAAGAAAGGCCGAGATGCCAGCTATGAGAAGTCTCCCGCCAATGGCACAGTGCGTCCGCGCTCCGCCTTCGTCTCCAGCGAGCAGCGGCACTGCTCCGCCTTCCTCCGTGCTCCTCACGAGCGTCCTCGTCCTCCAATTGTTTCCAGAACCTGCAAAAGAAGAGAGAAAATGAGGAAACAGCGAGAAAACTCAAAAACAGAGAGAGAGAGATTTGAGAAGGAGGCTCCCATGTTTCCGCTGTCGCGGTGGTTGTGTGTCGCGGACAAGCTGCTCTGTGATGGTGGACATGAGGGAGGGAGACAAGAAGGAGGCCGAGACGAAGAAAGGCCGAGATGGCGGCTGTGAGAGATGCTCTGGCTCTGTGGCGAGGCCGAACAGAGTTGCGGTGATGGTGGCTTTGTTTCGCGGTGGTTGTGGTGGCTCGCGATGTGGCGTCCGTAGGTTATGGTGGTGCTCGGGTGATGGTGGTTGATGGATGATGGATAGGGACAGAGACAGGGACAGGGACGGTAGCCCACATGATTTGGTAGCCCAAATTTCAGTGATATGTGAAGCTCCACTCCCAATAGGAGAAGTTGTGCTATAATCATTCCAATAATTACTCGTCGATGCACATCTGCCAGAATGAAGCTCCACTCTCATATTTTTGCTAATACACGTTAATTATCTAGCAAAAAAAGGACACGTTTAACAAATAGTGTGATGAAAGTTCTAGTTGTACTTAGAAAGGGGATAAAAAAAACATTTGTGGCATGTAAAATATTATAACAGTAAGTCTTGATTGATTCATTTCACTAGCAATCATGATGTAGTTCATCCAAACATAGTCATAGTAATTTAGTAACACTAAAGTTGTTTTTTTTTTCTCTCAAGATTTTGATGCAAAATAAGTAATTCAAAGAAGATATGAGCTCACAACCTAGCATACCTGATGCCGAAAAACCAAATAAGCAAAACCAAAGAAGACAACAATGAAAGGGAGAAGGAAGGGTGTGACACAAGAATAGGTAAGCCCAAGCAAGAAATATAATTGTATCCGAGGTTCCATAGTAGCAAAATCAATGCTCCCAGCATCCATGGCCTCCTCCCTATCTTTCTCTGTCCTGACTAAGAATGCATTCTTCAGGTGGAAAATGATCAATGGAAATAATCTAAGAATCTCACCAGCAACTCCAGCCCAACCGTCGACCATTATATAAGTGAAAAAGAAAATAGCTTTCGAAGGAATGGTTTCTCCAACAATTACTGGGATGCTGCAAAGGATCACAAACTCCAAGTTCACAACGCCAGAAGATGAATCATTTACTAAGAACCATAGAAATGAAGTTAAATTCATGACCTAGGTAAACCTTATGGTGCTTAACATCTAAAAAGTTTAAAAGTTAAGGTAAAAGAATTAGACTAACTTAGTTGCAGACTGATGCATAAAACTATCCAGTTGTTGAAATGATGTTCCTGTTACTATACTTCCAAGAAACACGTTCACAAGTACAAACAAGTGATACTTCCCAGCTGATTGCTTTCAGTTTCTATTCTCAAATAGCATATACGAAATTTGTTTAAGATCTTGGTCACCCTACAATCGAACTGAGCTGATCAATCATGCTATGGGAAACAAGCTTTATATGTTAATGCAAAGAACAAAAACTACAGTGTCACAATTACAATTTCGCTGAAATATTTTACATATTGCTCTTCAACAAGTTCAAATATCGCTGAAATTTGGGCTACCAAATCATGTGGGCTATCGTCCCTGTCCCTCTCCCTATCCATCATCCATCAACCAACATCACCCGAGCACCACCATCACCTACGAACACCACATTGTGAGCCACCACAACCACCTCGAAACAGAGCCGCCATCACCGCCACTCTGTTCCGCCTCGCCACAAAACCAAAGCATCTCTCACAGCCGCCATCTCGGTCTTTCTTCGTCTCGACCTCTTTCTTGTCTCCCTCCCTCACATCCACCATCACAGAGCGGCTCGTCCGCGGCGCACAACCACCGCGACAGCGGAAACGGGGGAGCCTCCTTCTCAAATCTCTCTCTTTGTTTTTGAGTTTTCTAGCTGTTTCCTCACCTTCTCTCTTCTTTTGTAGGTTCTGGAGACAGTTGGAGGACGAGGACGCTCGCGAGGAGCATGGAGGAAGGCGGAGCAGCGCCGCTGCTCGCTGGAGACGAAGGCGGAGCGCAGACGCACTGTGCCATTGGCGGGAGACTTCTCACAGCCGCCATCTCGGCCTTTCTTCGTCTCGATCTCCTTCTTGTCTCCCTCCCTCACGTCCACCATCACAGAGCGGCTCGTCCGCGGCGCACAACCACTGCGACAGCAGAAACAGGGGAGCCTCATTCTCAAATCTCTCTCTCTGTTTTTGAGTTTTCTCGCTGTTTCCTCACCTTCACTCTTCTTTTGCAGGTTCTGGAGACAGTTGGAGGACGAGGACGCTCGCTATTTTCTCTGTGTTTTGATCCCTCCCTCCATGTTAAATTTCAGCAAGGAAATTCAAATATGATTTCCCGTTTTTTTTTTTCTTGAAACTTCGGTCGGGCACGTGCGAGACACCCTCCGTGGCACGCGCCAAGGAGCCTCCCAGGCAGTGACCCAAGCGCCTCCCAGGCCTGCTAGAATTTCTCAACAATTTTTCTAGATTTTCATATTCAACATTCAAAGTTAATTTTCAACTTCAGTATTTAGTATAAGCCATCAGTGTTAATCAATTTGTCTTCAGATTCAGTATTTTTAACAAATAGAGTCTCAAGTAGTTTTCAATGTTATGTGCAAATAAGTTGCTTTTGATTAAGTTTCCAAATGCCACTTAAAGGTATAGCTTAAATTTTGGTGAGGACATCCATAATCACAATATGGAAAGTAAAGTGGAAATATATTTATACAAAATTGAGGAGTAAGACTAGGGTGCCTGGTACTATGCCTGGTGGGTGCCAGCACCATTGATTTTGCATCGGGACAAGTGTTACATTTATCTCGACGCAAATCAACGATGCTTGATACCCACCAGGCAAGGTACCAGACATCCTAGATTTTTCCAAACTGAGAGGGTACATGATCAACTTTGCCATCATTGAAAGGTGAGCGCCCTTGCACATTTGACCGCATGCCTATATTGAGCAAAATCAATTCTAATAAAATACCGCGTGGAAAGCAAATAGTTGATTCACCTTACACGTCCCCTTTACTTTTAAGATTGCAATCATACCGCATGGAAAACATTTTTATTATAATCTTATTGCATCGTTAAACATATGTTTTGCATATTTTGTAGCATATCTGATAACTATAAATGGAGTAAGTCTAAGGAGCCTTGTTTTGGAGTGTCTCTTTTGATTTTTTTTTTTTTACACTTTTTACCTTTTTTCTTTAAAAACACAACCACGAACACTAGGTAGAAGTATAAAAAAATCCAAAAAAACACACACACACACACACACAAAAAAAAAACCCTAACAAAGCACCCTAGAATTATTACTATAAATGATCGCACCTTTGGTTGCCCAAACAATCTTTGTTTTGAAACAAAATAAAATTGTTTCTAAAGGCTATTGGTGAGCTATGTATTTTTTACTAACAAATGATATGTATTTTTTACTAACAAATGATACCAACCCCTCAAGAACTTGGTCGCGACTTGAGAGAGAAGTTTACGGAGGAAAGAGACAACTTGAGAGAGAAGTTTACATCTTGGGCATGCTGAAGGGTTTTAATTATTTGAAAAACAAAGTCAGTTGAGAGTGTTGAGAAAGCTACTTCACACCTTTAATTTTCATTTCTCATTTTATAAGGAGCATGTGATTGGTGTTGTTTAATGGAATTTGACAATTTTCATTTTATTCCTCTGATTTCTTGTCAAAATTATATGCACATTATTAAGCTCGGAAGCCAGTGTAATTTAAGGCCAACTGCAGACCTCGTCACAGTATTGGTTTTAAATGTTATTTTTTATTGATTTTTTTTTATAAGAAGTGGGTGTTCAAAGTTATTCTAAATGATTTCATATTTTTCATCTGTCATTATTGAGCGTGTTACATGTATGACGGCTTGGTAATTTGTTAATTTTATTTTATTTCTGAATTGGAATTGTTATTTGGCATGTTTTTCTTTTTATCTAATGATGTACGAAATGGACAATAAGAAGAGATCAACTTGTCTAAATGGAGATATTACAATGTTCAATTAATGGACCCACATCAGAGTCACACTTCAAAAAATCTAGACAGTCAGGCCCCGAGACAACGTCAAGGGGCTTTTTGTACGTGTGATTGTATTCGATTGAGGCATTATAAACATCTCTAGGATGATATAGGGTATTAAACGTGGCCTGGCGCGTGCCTGATCCGACTCACTGGACAAATTCCATACACTTATAAGAAACCATTCACACTTTTTCTTTTTTTGAAAAGAGACGAGGAAACCATTCACACTTATAACAAGAAACCATCTATTCTTAGCCAAAGAAATAACTTTTGGAAGTTTTGGAGTTTCAAACCTTGAGCCTATTTAATGAATACTTATTTTATCACTTAAGATTTAATTATAGAAAATTAAGTGGTTTTCTAATTAAGTAGTGTTTGCTAATAGGGATGGCAACGGGGCGGATTGGGGCGGATTTGATCAAATCCATCCCCGATCCATCAGTGATAACCGATCCCCAATCCGCCCCGCCAATCCGTTTGAAATTTTAATCTAAATTCATAACCGCCCCGTGCGGATGGGCGGATATCCGCCCCGCCCCGCCAATCCGCACAAAATTATAACAAAAAATTCTCTGAATTATAACAAAATTATTACAAAATCTCTGAATTCGTACAAAAAATACAAAAAATTCTGAATAAAAATTTACAATGAATTCATACAAAAAAAAATCAATCTCTAGATCTGATCTCGATCAGATAAATCAGAGATCATATCTCGATCAGATCAGATCAGATGGATCATCGATCAAATCTCGATCCGATCAGATCAGATCAGAGAGATCAGATCATAGATCAGATCAGATCTCAGATCAGATCAGATATCGATCAGAGATCGGATAGATCAGACATCGATCAGAGATCGGATAGATCAGATCTAGATCCATCAGAGATCAAATCAGATCTAGATTAGATCTCACATCCGATCAGATATATCAGATCTCAATCATATCGATCATATCAGATGAGATCAGATCTAAGATCTGAATCTAAGATCAAAGATCAGATCGTAGATCTGGATCTAAGATCAGTGAAGGAGAAGGAGAAGGGGCGACGACCGGACGATCGTAGATCTGGATCAAAGATCAGTGAAGCCTTCGCTGTGAGCCTGTTAGAAAGATCAAAGAAGAAGAGGCGAGCTTCGCCTTCGCTGTGAGAGAGAAGAAGAGGCGGACGCCCTCCACCTTCGGCCCTTCGCTGCTTCACTGTGAGGCCTCCCGCCTTCGGCCCTTCGCTGCTTTACTATGAGAGAGAAGAAGAGGCGGACGGCCTCCCGCCTTCGGCCCTTCGCTTCCCTGTGCTCTGTGTGTGTGAGAGGCAGAGAGAAGAGGCTCTCGAACTCGAATCGCTCGCCCCCTGTGTGTGAGTGTGAGAGGCAGAGAGGGAGAGGCGAGCCGCGAGCGTTTGTGTGAGGGAGGGAATGAGGGTTAGGGTAGGGTAGGGTTAAGGGTTTAACTTTAATCCCTTTATAAAGGGAAGGGTATTGTTGTAATGTTATCAATAAACGGATAAACGGATATCCGCGGGGCGGATACGGCTAAATCCGTATCCGCCCCGAATATTTAACGGATGTGTTTTGAATATCCGTATCCGCCCCAAAATTCATTTAAGTATATCCAAAACCGCCCCAAACAGATTGGGTGGGGCGGATATCCGTGAAAATCCGCCCCACTGCCATCCCTATTTGCTAACATGTTTGAAGTCTGAATTGAACCAATATTCAATGTTAAATTTATGGTAGTGATTACTCCACACCAACAAATGTATTGTCTCACGCCATCATGAACATTTTTTTTCTACTAACCCACACCACCATTAAATAGACTTTTATTTTCTCATGTTTCTTTTCCCTCCATCTCCTCTCCTCTTTCATTTATTCTCTTCTTCAAGGAAGGACGTGACCCTCCCCACCATTTCCCTGCCTTCATTATCCCCTCTCATTTCCTCTTTTCTCATGCACAACCCCCTCCCCACCTTATTTATCTCTTCCCCTCTGCTCTTGTCTTCCTCTTATTCTCTTCTCTTATTGTGCTATTCTATCAAAATAATTCCTCAAATTTCATGCTCATTTATGATGTTAATTCAAACAAGTGTCTTTCAAATGTGTCTGATTAATTTCATGCATATAACAAGAATAAAGTGCAAAGATGGAAATTTTATGGTTCCTCGTCTCTTCACCAACCTACATTGTCTCACAATGTCATTTACAACAACACAAGCCTTGAAAGTCCAAATGAGAGGGAAGTTGAACATGGCTAACTCCTTGCAACCTCAACGAAAATGATATAAAACAGAACTTCAAAATTAAAAATCTGAAGAGTAAAATTTGGACAGAGTATGTGTTTTCACGCATTCGCATGGGACAATGTGAGTGAAAGTCTCACATTCGCATAGGGCTGGGTTAAATCACATGCGAGTGGAAGTCCCATATTCGCCCAGCCCTATGCAAATGTGAGACTTCCACTCGCATTGTCCCATATTTGTCCAGCCCTATGCGAATGTGAGACTTCCATATTTATCCGCTTGATTTCCGTAGTTATCTAGCTAATCAAATAGTGGAAAGTAAGATTTTACCTTGAAAATGGTTATCCAGCCAAAATTTTCGAACTATCAAACAGACCTAAGTTCAACAGCAAAATAATTGGCTTCGGATCTAAGTTAAAAAATAACTACTTAGAAGTTGGAAGTTTTGGAGTTCCCAAACTTAGAATCATTTGATGAATACTTATTTTATCGCTTAAGATTTAATTATAGAAAATTAAATGGTTTTCTAATTAAGTAGTGTTTGCTAACGTGTTCGAAGTCTAAATTGAACTAATATTCAATGTTAAATTTAGTATTAATAAAAAAAACAAAATTTTATTACTTATTTCTCTACGGTGAAAATTGAAAATGTTCCAAAAACTTTCAAATTTTGTCTTATAATTCTATCTTTCATATCATCTACAATTTAAAAACTTTACCTCGAATTTTATTTATCTGTATAACAATTTTTCTAGACTTTCATATTCGACTTTCAAAGTTTATTTTCAGCTTTAGTATTCAGTATAAGCCTTAAGTATCAATCGGTGTGTCTTCAGATTTAATGTTTTTAACAAACATGTTCTTATTTGTGTAGTTTTTGACAATTATAAGCAATTAAGTTGTTTTTATTATGTTCCCAATCGCCCCTTAAAAATATAACTTATCAAATTTACGGCCAGGACATCCATAATCACAGCATGGAAAGTAAAGTGAAAACCTATTTACACAAAACAGGGAGGGTACAAGATCAACTTCGTCATCATTGAAAGGTGAGCGCCCTTGCACATTTGACCCCGTGTCTATATTGAGCAAAATCAATTCTAATAAAATACCGCGTGGAAAGCAAATAGTTGATTCACCTTATGCATCCCCTTTACTTTTAAGATTGCAATCTTATTGCATGGAAAACATTTTTAAGGTTATAATCTTATTGCATGGTTAAACATCTAGTTTACGTATTTTGTAGCATATCCAAGAGCTATAAATGATAACGCCTTTGGTTGCCGAGCATTCTTTGTTTCGAAACAAAATCAAATTGTTTTGTAGGGTTGTGGTAAGCTGCGCATATTTTACTAACTAATAACGCCACCCTTCAAAAACTTGGTCGAGACTTTGAGAGATAAATTTATGGGGGAAAGGGACAACTAGAGCCTGTGGGGTCTAATGTCTTTCAGATATTTACATCTTGGACTTGCTTTTGGGTTTAATTATTTGAAAATTAAAGTCGCTTCAGAGACCTGAGAAAGCTACTTCTCACCTTTAATTTTCCTTTTTATCTCACTTTTAGGGGTAGGCACCCGTTGGAATGGACTTCATTCCTATCCTATCTCATTCACTTGAAATTGAGATGAGATCGGAATGGTATATGTCTCATTTTAACTTCGTTTCATTCCAAACGGGATGAAACGAGAAAGATGAGCATGTACTAAATAGTTCTCCAATGAAGAATAACAAAAAAATTCATTTCACATTACTCACACACAAATAATGTCTAATTTATGTACATATAACTTTCATCATAAGAATATTAAATGTCATATAAATTTTATAGTCCAATGAACTTACAATCGTTTGTTAAACATCCTCTATGTGATACAAGAATAATTGTCGTATAACTAATTTAAAATGTGAAAATCATAAATTTTCATTGATTTTATTTGACATAAAATATTCAAACTAAAGTTTATATCTAAACAAAGAATACCAAAGCAAGTGGATGTTTTGATTTAATTTCAATACATCATAAACTTTCATTTAGAAGAATAGTTTGATTAAAATTAATAATAATAAATATTAAATAAATAAGTTGAGACGATACAGAATGGGCGAGATTGAAAATCTTTATCCCACTATAGTTCAAAATGGAACGGGATTGGAATGAATTTGATTAATTCCATAAAGACTCGAAAAAATCAGAGCAAGGTAGAATAAAATCAGCACGAAATTGAAATTGCAGGACGGGATAAGGAGTTGGTGTTGGTTAATATAATTTGACAATTTTCATTTTACACTATTGAGCGTGTTACATGTATGACGGCTTGAGGAGCCCTTTTAGGCAGCGAGGGACGGGTGTAATCACCTATTCTTCTTGAGATGTGTGATATCACTTATCTCGAGAGAGATGGATGGTTACACCCATCCCTCGCCTCTTTCCTTCACTATTTCCCTCGCTGCCTAGAAGGGCTCTTTTATTTTATGTGAATTGGAAGTGTTCTATATTATGTTTTTCTTTTTATCTAATGATGTATGAAATGGACAAGAAGAGGAGATCAACTTGTCTAAAATGGAGATATTAGAATGTTCAATTAATGTACACACATCACATTCACACTTATAAGAAACAAGAAAACCATTCATAATTATACTAAGAAACTATCTATTCTTAGCCAAAGAAATAACTTTTGGAGTCAAAATGGGGAAATTTTGAGAAATTGAGTGAGTGTGCATGGTCTTCTTGTATAAGGAATCTTGGCTAAAATATATATGATCATTTAGTTTTAAAGAAGACATTCCAAATTAGCCTAGGTTTAGTGGTGGACTATGTCAAGTCAACCACCAATAAGAAGACCTAAACTGCTTCACTCAGTTTAATCAAATTGTAATAATCAATGACAAAAATACAAATTATCAGCCCCCCCAAAATGTCTCACTCTTACAGGACACGCTATAATAAATAAAAATTGTTCCAATAAGTGGTTTTAAAATTATCGGCTATAGTTTATTATAAATCGCCATTCCAAAATTTGAATACTTCATTTTTTTTCATTTATTATTAATATAGAAATTTTTGTTGGAAATATTGAAAAAAAAAATTAATTCATATTTTTCATATGAGAAAATCAGTCCAAATCGCCTGCCAAGAAAAATCAACTAAACTCATGATACTTGTCAATCTTATGAATTATATACTTCTCTTGCATTTCCTATCATTGTCGATTTGATACTTATCATTTTGTGGTGCTTGATATGATTTGCAATCTTCTACGTTTCTTTGAATTCAACTAAAATGTCATTGTGGTTTTTGATCGATTAAAATTAGAATTATTTTTTAATCAAAACTTGATCATTATTATCCAAGCTCAGACAAAAACTAGTCACTTTCTCCATACTTTTTCATTTTAATAAACATCTACGCCTTCTACATAAAATACTTGGTTCCGCCCCTGGTTTTGAGTAATGAATAATTAACAAAGTCGTTATACTCCGTCATGGTTTGTTTTTGTTCTCAACCCTGGGGATTTTGTCTGAGATTTTAGTGACCATGACTTGATTTTATTTTATATATTTTGTTTTGTTTTGTTTTTTAGTTTGTGTGTGTTTGTTGTGCTTCAGGGTTATTTAATTTCCTTTCTGATTTTGGGTTGTTTACAGGGTTAGAAAGGCGATTAAAACTGTCCCATGTTCCCAATCATGGGCTACATTACATGGATACTTTGCAAGTTCCCATAAACAGAGACATCATATAAATTGTTAGATTATTTTATTTTGCATTATCTTGTATTTAAAAGTTCAAATAACACAAAACTTTAGTTGATACAAAGCTTGGTTGTTTCAATCTTTCTGAAATGATTTGATTAATATGAATTACAGTGAAATCAAAGCTCAAACAAGATTAATTTCTACGTACATAGAGAGACTTGTCTTCGCTGAAAAAAATCCTTTAACAACCATAGCTTGAAAACGAGTAGTATTTGGGATCAATATTGACATTGAGTTTAAGTGGGCAGCCTCATGAACGAAGTTCTAAGTCTACCACAACCATGTAAATATAGTTTGAATATTATTTGTAAACATATATGGCTACTACTAGTCAAATGGTTGAAATGTTGATAACCCAAGAAAAATATATAGTAAAACAATAAGAACCAAAATCGGCATTGGATGTGATCGTCTAGGGATGATGGAGATTCTGATCATAGTAGTCAATGCAAATTTGTGGTTAAGAAAAGATGGTTCCAAAATCACAGATTGTTGATCTAGAATGATGAAAGTAATCCATCATGTGTTGTGTTCTATATAACTTTGATGGGCTTACATGGATCTGACTTCAATAGTTGGGTTGTTCTTTGCCTAACCTCTTGGTTTATGTGGGGCTTGGGCTGGTACATATCCAACTAACCCAACATTTTCTAGTCTTAAACTTGATTAGCAATCATTCATTTTTTCACAATTTAAAGAAAAATTGAAAGAATTTAGCAAGAAAAAGCATTGAAAACGTGTTTTACGAAAAAAAAATTCTTCAATGACCAGTGGATCTTAATTATTGGTTTTCGTTCTTCACTTCTACTCTTCATGTATCATCCGAAGAGACCCAGTCATACCATGAAGTCGTATTTGTAAATTATCAATTTGGAAAGTGAAGTTAAGGATACTAATCTATATTACAGTTTAGAGTAATGTTTTACTATTTATTGCTGACTGGGACAAAGTCAAATCGAAAGATGGTTAGGATTAAGATTGGGGTATTTAATTCGGGATTTGAATGGACTCTGAAGAATTTTAAATCTCGTGGATTTTAAAAAGTTTCAAATGATTTTACAAAATCCACTGGATTTTGTAAATTTTATAAAGTTTGTTATGGATTTCTATAGATTCTTATAAATTCAATGGATTTTTATAAATGTGTTATTAGTCATAGGAAACAATGAAAGAACATCGCCTACATTGTTATCCATTCCAACACAAATCATAAAACATCTCTCAAAACATCAATTAAACAATTGTTTGTATGTTACAAGAATTTTACTTCAAATAAAAAAAAAATCAAATACATTGAAGACGGTCCAAAAGTAATTCAAATAACTATCTAACTTCAAATTGTTATCCCTGCCACCGCCACCTCTCATCCCTTATTCTTCTTCTTCTTCAATCACCACCACCACCATGCTACCGCCACATCTCCTCCTCCTCCCCCTCTTCTTCTTCTTCTTCTTCTCCATCAATCGCCACCTTCACCCATTTTCATCTTCTTATTCACAACCTCCTACCCTTACCTTTCCCCCCCCCCTCTTCCTCCACTTTTTTCTCTCTGTTTTTTTCTTTTTCTCCTATCTTTTTTTTTTCTTCTTTTTGCCCTAGCAAAAGTTTTTGCAAATGGGAAACCTCCATTTGCAGGAACCTCCGCAAGAGCGAAGAAGAAAAAAAATGGGAAAAGAAGAAGAGATGAGAAAAACAAATAGAAGAAGAAAAAAAAAATAAAGAGAAAAATAGAAGAAGAAACCAGAAGGAAAAAAAAAGAGAAAAACAAAAAAACAAAGATGAAGAGAGGACAAAAAGAACAGAATGAGAAGAAGAATAATAATAATAAAAACAAAAAACAAAAACAAAAGAGATAGTGAAAGAATAACAAAGATGAAGAGAACTCATTCTTTATCTATTTTTCTTCTTATTGTCCTCTCTTTTATTTGTTTCTGTTTTTTTTTGTATTATTATTGGGGGAGAACTCATTCTCGGCATTTAAATTTTTTTCCCAACCGATTCAAATTTGATTGAGTCAAACTCTAAAATTTATAATATATATTTTTACTTTAAAATAATCTTACACTTCAATACTGATTCAGAGGAAAATTATATAGAGTGTCAACGACACGGGGCATACTCTAGTCTATATTACAATTCAGAGTGATATTTTACTATTCATTGCTGATTGGAACAAACAAAATGGTTGAAACAAAAGAGAACTAGGATATTGAGAGTTAAGAAGAGGTTGAGGGTTGAGATTCATTCCATGTAATGACATGTTTGCAATTATAAAACACGTGGAAGGGCAAAAAAAAAAGGAGAAAATTGTGAAATTTTTGTGTGGAATGTACATGTGGTGGAGAGATAAAATTTTGTATTTTCTTTTTCTCAAAATGAAAATTGACATAACTATCTTCGTAGTTGTTGAGTTTTGGTAAACTTAATCTCGTTGAAATACATTTTTGAAGATTTTTCCACCAAAACCTATGATCAATACAAATGATAAATTTTTTAAAATATACATTTTATTATTAAAAAACTTCTAATATCCTTCACGCCGTTAGCATTTTTCAATTTCATATCAGAAAAAAAAATTGAGAATGGCGGCATCTTTATGCACAATTAAACAAAAACCTTAAGCTTAATGTTTAGGCGAATTCAAAGTTTGGGGTGGGGGGAGGGGAGAACTTACTTTAGATGTTTAACAAAAAAAAATTGTGAAGTGCCAACGATAGGGGAATACCCCAGGGACATTCTCCACAAAATATGTATTTTATTATTAAAATATGAAAGTATTTTTTATAATTTTATGCCTTAAGTATTTTTAATATTATTAAAAGAAACATATGGATGGACATTTCAATAATCATTCAAACAAAGACACTGAATATTCAATGGATACAAAAAAATTATTATTACATTCTAAAATATGATTTTATTTATTTATATTTTTTTAAATGTATGAACTGACTTATGGCAATTGTGGAGATGGTGGTGAGGGTGTCCAGTACATGATAATTAGCAAAAAAAATAAGCGTGTGTGGAGTGCCAACAACTCGACTAATATGCTAGTCTCCAAGTATTAGACTTAAATCACATTTTAATGAATTTGTTTTCCCTTTTCTGAGTCACCCCACTACAAAAAAAAGCTTCATTAGCTACAGAAATTAGCGACGGTTTCATAAAACCGTCACTATTTAAATGATTAGCGATGGCATAAAACCGTCGCTACTGTTTCTGATACGGTTTAAGTAAAAAAATTAAAAAAACCATCGCTAAATATTTTGCGACGGCATATAACTGTCACTAAAACTCGTATTAGCGACGGTATACTAGCTGTCGCTACAATCTTAAAAAAAAATTGTTAGCCACGGTAGAATACCGTAGCTACTAGTTTTAAAAAAATTAAAATATTTAAAAACATATTAGCGACGGCTCCAGGACCGTGGCTACGATTGTATAAAAATATTTTGTTAGCCACGATTGTATACCGTAGCTAAGAGTTAAAAAAAAAAAAAAAAAAAAAAACCAGTCTAGCGACAGCACAAGGGACGTGGCTAAGTTTTTTTTTTTAAATTTTGCTAGCCACGGTTGTAAACCGTAGCTAAGAGTTTTTAAAATAAAAAATAATTTAAAAAAACAATCTAGCGACGGCACAAGGGCCGTGGCTAAGTTTAAAAAAAAAATTTGTTAGCCACGGTTTTATACCATAGCTAAGAGTTTTAAAAAATACAAAATACAGTCTAGCGGCCGTCGCTAAGTTTTTTAAAAAAATTTGTTAGCCACGGTTGTATATCGTAGCTAAGAGTTAAAAAAAAAAAACAGTTGCCGTGGCTAAGTTTTTTTTTTTTAAATTTGTTTTCCACGGTTGTAAACCGTAGCTAAGAGTTTTTAAAATAAAAAGCAATTTAAAAAAAATAGTCTAGTGACGGCCCGTGTGCCGTCGCTAAGTTTTTTTAAAAAAATATTGTTAGCCACGGTTGTATACCGTAGCTAAGAGTTAAAAAAAAAAAACCAGTCTAGCGACGACACCAGGGCCGTGGCTAACTTTTAAAAAAAAATTGTTAGCCACGGTTGTAAACAGTAGCTAAGAGTTTTTAAAATAAAAACCAATTTAAAAAACAGTCTAGCGACGACCTTGGTGCCGTAGCTAAGGTTTAAAAAAAAATTTGTTAGCCACGGTTCTCTACCGTAGCTAATTCTTTTTTAAAAAAATTTATATAACATAAATATATATATATATATATATATATATATATATATAAACTGGATAAAATCATCACCAACACATTGCCGTCCAACCCAGTTAGAAACCTGTCTTTCACCCAGCCGACCCGGGTTCGAATCCCACTGTCAGGACTAGTACCGTTGGTTAGGGAAACCAAGGTCAGAGGCCTTTCAAGACTTTCCTAATGGTCTCAAAACTCAATGTTCCCTTTTGAAAAGTGTTCAAATGCTTAGCATCTATAATATAGGGGGAAGGTTTGAGTTCTTAACTGTGAGGACGTGTTGCCTCCATTGCATAGTCGGGCTAGATTGTACCGCTAACATTTTTATTGTTTTCTTTGCATTGCTTTTCAACTTCAAACTTGTATTTTCATCGATCGATAGCATCGAATTAGTCTTAAGCAACGTCCTTCCGAACGTTCCTCCCCATTGTAATCTATTGAATGTGATGAGAGCTTTTATTAACTATTGTGCATTGTTATATTGTCTACAGATTGTTATTGTGCATTCTCAAGTTAATATTTGTGCCCGTCAAAGTAACTACTCATAGGCTTACTAGTGAATTGGATAGCTAGTGCCGCATGGATTACTAGTCCGTGACAGTTGGTATCAGAGCCAGAGCTTGTTGAATGCAAACCAGGATGCGGGAACTAAATGAACACTTTAGCGCTATGGAGGAACGACAGGGTAGTCGAATGCATAGACTAGAAAGCGGAATGGACCAGTTGAACACTTTGGAAGAACAAATTAGTCGGTTGGATGGACTCTTTTCACTGGCAAACAGAGTGGATTCACTGGCTGAGCACGTTGATAACTTAAAGGGACCGACAGTCGCTATGGAAGAGTCGCCTCACCCCACAGCTCAGGTGATGAGTGACTTCCAATTACAGTTGGATGACTTATTTGAGGGACGACTGATCACCCTAGGATGAAAGTGCCTGAGCCAAAGTCATATGCTGGGGCACGAGATGGGAAGGAGTTAGAGAACTTCTTGTTTGATCTGGAGTAGTATTTTTGCGCGGTGAACCTCGAATCAGAAAAAGCCAAGGTTACCATGGCGACCATGTACTTAGCAGGTGATGCGAAACTATTGTGGAGAACCAAATATACAGATATGGAAGAAGGTCGCATCCTTATTAGAACTTGGGCAGACCTCAAGAAGGAACTCAGAAATCAATTCTTGCCTGAGAACACTGATTTCTTAACAAGGAGGAAGCTCCACACCATTAAACAGACATGCAATATTCGAGACTATGTCCAACAATTCTCAACTTGCTTGCTAGATATTCGAGACATGTCTGAGAAGGACAAAGTTTTATGTTTCATGGAACAAGCTCAACTGCTTCTACAAGCAGAATTGCAAAGGCAGAAGGTGACAGATATTACAAGTGCTATTGCGGCAGCAGAAGGGTTTAGCGATTATATGCTCATGACTGGATCCACTTCGCTCAATCACTCCACAACTAGAACTGGCAGTACCAATTCAAGCTCTGGGTCGAATGCTCGCTCACCTCACCAAAACTGGGGAAACTCAAGTCAGAACCGAGGAAACTACAATTCCCAGCCGTCCAACCAGAATTGGAGTTCCAACAAAAATTGGAATGCTAGCTCTAGCAACTCAAATTACAACAACAAAGGAGGGCAAAACTACTCTGGGCAGTGGAGACCATCTGCCCCTGCCCCATGCATTCTTTGCAATAGCAGGGATCACCCAACAGGCAAATGTCCATCCAAACCATCTCTACACTCATTAATGTCCTTGCTTCAAGCAGAACCTTCTAACTCGACCACATCGAGCTCGAACCCCACCAACAGTGAGAGCTCCCAGATGGGAGTTCTACGCAAGCTCAATGCTGTCAAAGGAGAAATGTATAAGCACCCACACAAAAAGGCTATGCAATACATCGACATCACTAACAATGGGTTCCCTTCCCAAGCATTGTTGGATTCCGGAGCGACAGACAATTTTACTGCCCCAGATGAAGCTAGACGTGTGGGTCTGAACTTAGAAGGAGATGTGGGTAAGTTGAAAGCTGTCAACTCTGAGGCAATCTCTATTAATGGTATGGGTAGAGCTGTGCCACTACAGGTTGGTCCATGGGAAGGAAGATCAAACTTCTTGGCCGTTCCACTTGATGATTTTAAGGTGATTCTTGGCCAAGAATTCTTCCGAGGAGCTGTAGCAGGACCATTACCTTTTATGGACTCCTTGGGGTTTTTCGGACCCAGACTACGCATTGTACCAACCTCAATTCGACCAACAACTCATGATAGAATATTGTCGGCGCTCCAAGTCAAGAGAGGCTTGGCCAAAGGAGAAGATACATACTTAGCTGTGGCAAAGCTAGAGATGGAAGATGATACTAGCAAAATCCCTGAGGAAGTTGCCCAAGTTATTACTGACTTCAGCGAAGTGATGCCGAATGAATTGCCAAAGAATCTACCTCCCAGAAGGCTCATTGATCATGAAATTGAGTTAGTCCCTGGTGCCAAGCCACCCGCACGTAGTCCATATCGCATGAGCCCTCCAGAGCTGACCGAATTGAGAACACAACTAGATGGCTTGTTGGAGTCAGGATTCATTCGGCCCTCTAAAGCACCTTATGGGGCACCTGTTCTTTTTCAGCGGAAAAATGATGGCAGTCTTCGCCTTTGTGTTGATTATAGAGCCTTGAACAAAGTCACTATAAAGAACACATACCCGCTGTCGCTCATTGCAGACTTATTCGACCAATTTGGATCCGCCAGATACTTTACAAAACTCGACTTGAGATCAGGTTACCATCAGGTCCGCATTGCTGCTGGTGACGAACCCAAAACTGCTTGTTCTACTAGATATGGGTCATATGAGTTCCTAGTAATGCCCTTCGGCTTGACCAATGCTAAAGCTACATTTTGCACCCTTATGAATGGCATGTTCCGTCACCTTCTTGACAAGTCTGTGGTTGTCTATCTTGACGACATTGTGGTTTATAGTGGGACTATAGAAGAACACCTACATCATTTGCGAGAAGTGTTCCAAATCCTTAGGGATAATTATCTCTTTGTCAAGAAGGAAAAATGTTCATTCGGCCAGACCCAGATCAATTTCTTGGGTCATGTTATTGGCAATGGGAAGATTCGGATGGACATGGAGAAAGTCAAGGCAATCCATGATTGGAACTCTCCTAAGAACGTGTCTCAACTACGTTATTTCCTTGGACTCGCAAACTATTATCGTTGCTTCATAAGGGACTACTCTAAGAGAGCTGTTGCCCTGACAAATTTGTTGAAACAAGACCGAACATGGGAATTGGATAGGCAGTGTGAAGCTTCATTCCAAGACTTGAAATTGGTCGTGATGAAAGATCCAGTATTGGCCTTGCCAGACATCACCAAGTCCTTTGAAGTACAAACAGATGCATCTGATTATGCCTTAGGGGGAGTTTTACTTCAAGATGGTCACCCGGTAGCATATGAGAGTCGAAAGTTGAATGATACAGAGTCTCATTACTCAGCTCAGGAAAAGGAATTGCTAGCCATTGTACATTGTTTACGGGTGTGGAGACACTACCTCTTGGGATCTCAAGTCCTTGTTAAAACGGATAATGTTGCAACAAGCCATTTCCTCACTCAGAAGATGCAATCTCAATGGCAGGAAAAATTAGCAAAATTTGACTTAGTATTGGAATACAAGCCAGAGCGCACTAACAATGTAGCTGATGCACTCAGTAGAAGGGCAGACCTTGCAGTGCTAACCCATACTGGTCCAAGTCACACAATCTTGGAGAAGATCAAAGTAGGCCTACAGACAGATCCACAAGCGAAGGCGATTACAGAGTTGATCAAGCGGGGCAAAACTCGACAGTTCTGGATAAAAGATGGAGCAATACTCACAACTGATAATCGCCTCTATGTTCCGAGAACTTTGGATTTGAGGAAAGAACTTTTGAGAGAATGCCATGACACCCATTGGGCGGGACATCCAGGTTGGAGACGAACACTTGCATTGCTAGAGAGGGGGTACTATTGGCCGCAGATACAGGAGAATGTAATGGCCTATATTCGAACATGTCTTATTTGCCAGCAAGATAAGGTTGAAAGAGTTCGACCAGTAGGCTTACTAGAGCCCCTGCCGGTTCCAACTCGTCCTTGGGAAAGTGTTTTCATGGACTTCATTACGGGGTTACCGAAAGTGGAGGATTTCAAGTGTATCCTTGTAGTTGTTGACCGATTCTCAAAGTATGTGACCTTTGTGCCGACCGGACTGACTTGCACAGCCAAAGATACGGCGCAATTGTTCCTCAAGCATGTAGTGAAGTATTGGGGATTGCCCGAAAACATTGTTAGCGACCGTGATGCTAGCTTCACAGGAAAGTTCTGGAAGGAGTTGTTCAAGCTCTTGGGATCCAAACTTAATATGTCGACAAGCCAACATCCCCAATCTGACGTACAGACTGAGCGCTTTAACTCTATGCTTGAAGAATACCTTCATCATTTTATAAGTGCAAATCGGAAAAATTGGGTGGGACTACTTAATGTTGCACAATTCTGTTTCAACTTACAAAAGAGCTCAGCTACTCACTCCAGCCCCTTTCAGTTGGTTACTGGTCAGCAACCATTGACACCACATACACTACTTACCGGATACCAAGGACCCAGCCCAAGAGCTCTTGAATTTGTCAAAGCCTGGGAGAAAAACATTGAAGTTGCTCGAGCCTATCTTGAGAAAGCCTCCCGTCACATGAAGAAATGGGCCGACAAGAAACGATGAAATGATCTTTTTGAAGTCGGGGACTTGGTATTGGTGAAGCTAGATATGTTCAACAAGTATAAAAGGACAGTTAGAGCACACAACAAGCTGTTTCGCAAGTATGAGAGACCGATACAGATTATTGAGAAAGTCGGCAAAGGCTCCTATCGCGTCAAGTTACCACATTTGCTCCGTTTCACCCATATTGTCTTCCATGAAAGTAACTTGAAGTCCTACCATGCAGATGCCACTGATCCAACAAGAAATGTATCTACACGAGCATTGCCTAAGCATCCTACTAAGCCAGATCGAGAAGTGGAAGAAATCTTAGCTGACCGCCTCATCAACAACACAGGCCCGGATAGAGAGTATTTGGTCAAGTGGCAGGATGAACCTCCTTCAGAGATCAGTTGGGAGCCAGTCGAGCATCTGCTGCCATACCTTTCAAAGCTGGAAGAGTACTTGAAAAAGTTCGCTGCGAGGGCGTCAGCGAATTGAGTGTGGGAGAGTGTCAGGACTAGTACCGTTGGTTAGGAAAACCAAGGTCAGAGGCCTTTCAAGACTTTCCTAATGGTCTCAAAACTCAATGTTCCCTTTTAAAAAGTGCCCAAATGCTTAACATCTATAATATAGGGGGAAGGTTTGAGCTCTTGACTGTGAGGACGTGTTGCCTCCATTGCATAGTCGGGCCAGACTGTACCGCTAGCATTTTTATTGTTTTCTTTGCATTGCTTTTCAACTTCAAACTTGTATTTTCGTCGATCGATAGCATCGAATTAGTCTTGAGCTCTTACTGACTATTGTGCATTGTTATATTGTCTACAGATTGATATTGTGCATTCTCAAGTTAATATTTGTGCCCGTCAAAGTAACTACTTATAGGCTTACTAGTGAATTGGATAGCTAGTGCCGCACGGATTACTAGTCCGTGACACCCGCCAATGAAACATTTCTTATATTAATATTTTTACCTTAGCGACGGTAGTGGGCCATGGCTAATGAGTTTTATTCTCTACCGTATCTAATTCGTTTTTTAAAAAAATTATATAAAATAAATAGAACATACTCTATTTTTAACTGCTCTATAAAACATACTCTAAGCGGCTTGTTTTTTCTTTACGACTTTATTTTTATTTTATTTTTTTTAACATACTCTAATTCGCTTTTTTACACGTTCCAATCCTCCTAAATTGTTTTTTCTTTACGACTTCTATGTATATTAAACCAGTCAAGATTTCTTGAACAAAATCATTCACTCATTGGTATTATCAGTGGTTGCTCTTGAAAAAAAAATTAACCGATCCGCGTGAAACTTCATATCAACCGTCAATAACACAAAAAATTTTTGCTCAATCCAACGCACTAAACCAAACCACGTCACCGATCCGCGTGAAACTAACACAACCATTCCCCTTCGAAGAAGAAGATATGATCAAGATCAAGATCGAATAAGAAGATATGATCAAGATCGAATAAGAAGATGAGATATGATCAAGATTGAAGAAGAAGATAAGATCTTGATCAAGATCGAAGAAGAAGATCAAAGAATATCAGATCAGATCAAAGAAGATCATATCAAAGAAGATTAGATCAGATCAAAGAATATCATATAAGATCAAAGAAAACCAGATCAAATCAAAGAAGATCAGATCAGATCAGAGAAGATCAAATCAAAGAAAATCAAAGAAGATCAAAGAAGTTCAAAAAAAGATCAAAGAAGATCAGAGAAGATCAAAGAAGATCATATCAAAGAATATCAAAGAAGATCGAAGAAGTTCAAAGAAGATCGAAGAAGTTCAAAGAAGACCACAGAATATCAAATAAGATCATATCAGATCAAAGAAGATCATATAAGATCAAATAAGATCAAATTAGATCAAAGAAGAACAAAGAAGATCAGATAAAAAAGATGGAATCAAAGAAGACTAGAGAAGATCAGATAAAAAAAGATCAGATCAAAGAAGATCAGATTAGATAAGATAAAAAAAGATCAAAGAAGATCAAAGAAGTTCAAAGAATATCAGATCAGATCAGATCAAAGAAGTTCAAAGAAGATCAAAGAATATCAGAGAAGATCAAAGAAGATCAGATCAAAGAAGATCGAAGAAGTTCAAATAAGATCATATCAAAGAAAAAAAAAGATCAGATCAGATCAAAAAAGCTCATAGAAGATCAAAGAATATCAGATCAGATCAAAGACTAATTGGTTTTTAACAAAAACAAAAAATTAAACACTAAAGAGATTAGCCACAGCAAATTGCCGTGGCTAATTGGTTTTTAAAAAAAATAAAATTTAACACTAAAGAGATTAGCCACGGCAAATTGGTTTTTATTTTTTATAATACCGTCGCTAATTGGTTTAAAAAAAAAATTTAACACTAAAGAGATTGGTTTAAAAAAAAACATTTAACACTAAAGAGATTAGCGACGGCAAAATTGTCGTGGCTAATTGGTTTTTATTTTTTATATTAGCGACGGCAAAACACCATCGCTAATTGGTTTTAAAAAAAAACACTAAAGAGATTAGTGACGGCAAATTTGCTGTGGCTAATTGGTTTTTATTTTTTATATTAGCGACGGTTGTGCTAATTGGTTTAAAAAAAATAAAATTTAACACTAAAGAGATTAGCGACGACACATTTGCCATGGCTAATTGGTTTTTATTTTTTATATTAGCGTCGGAAAACACCGTCGCTAATTGTTTTTTTTTTTTTTTTTAAACTCTAAAGAGATTAGCAACGGCAAAACACCGTGGCTAATTGGTTTTAAAAAAAAACACTATAGAGATTAGCGATGGTAAATTTACCGTCGCTAATTGGTTTTTTAAAAAAATATCACTGATCCGCGTGAAATCTCATCTCAACCGTTAATAACACCAAAAAATTGAGCTCAATCCAACGCACTAAACCAAACCACGTCATCGATCCGCGTGAAACTAACACAATCAATCCCCTTCAATTACCTTTTTCTATATAAATTTCAATTTTTTCTACAAACCAACTTAAACAAAAAATTTCTCTCAAATTTTTTTTTTCTCTCAACCTCCAGAGAAGAAACCCACAGAGGAGAAGTCCGCCGCTTCCTCGACACCAATCCCGACTGCCTCCCTCGACACCAATCCCGACCGCCTCTTTCTCGGAGATCTGAGACCTGAGACCTGAGATCTCGGAGATCTAAGACCTGAGATCTCTGATCTCAGAGATCTGAGATCTCGAAGAATCTCCGATATTCTATAGATCGAAATATATATATATATATTTTAAAAACCATTTAGCGCTAAAATAAAAATAATGTAATTTTTTTTAAAACCATTTAGCCACGACAAAATGTCGTCGCTAAAATAAAAAATAATGTTAAATTAAAAAAAAAAAAATCAATTAGCCACGGCAAAATGCCGTCGCTAATATTAAAATATTTTTTTAAATACCATTTAGCCACGGCACAATGCCGTCGCTATTATAAAAATAATGTTAAAATTAAAAAAATAAAAATCAATTAGCCACGGCAAAATGCCGTCGCTAACATTAAAATATTTTTTTTAAATACTATTTAGCCACGGCACAATGCCGTCGCTATTATAAAAATAATGTTAAAATTTTAAATCAATTAGCCACGGCAAAATGCCATCGCTAACATTAAAATATTTTTTTAAATACCATTTAGCCACGGCAGGAAGCCGTCGCTAATGGTTATTTTTATTCGGGACTTCGCTAACTAGCCACGGCTATTTTGCCGTCGCTGATTCAAATAACAACGATAATTGTAGCTACGGGATTGTGACGGTTGTTGTGCCGTCGCTGATGTCTTTTAGCTACGATTTTAGCTCAATCAACAACAGTTTTTAGCCGTTGCTGATTTCAATTTTTTTGTAGTGCCTTCTTTCAAATCTCACCTTAAGCCTGCAAACCAGGTTATTAATATCCTTGTTCTTGACCCATCTTCTCAGAATGCCAAAACCATACTATACAATAATGTTTCCATCAAATTCGCAAATGTATTCCGTACTAACAATGGAAAGGGATTCAAAACAAATTGCATCAAATATTAATATCAAGCGTGCAAACTTACCGTAATGAGTGGGCTTTTCACTGGGCTTAGATACTGACCTAACATCAGCCCAGTTGCAACTCTAGCTGAATTTTTTTGTCAATGGGGATGCTCTAAACACACTCTTACCAACCTTGCTCCAACTTAAGAAGCTTTAACTTTAAGGACTCGTAAGGAACTTGACCGACAAAGTGACAATCATAATCAGAAAAGTTGATGTTGTTTCCTTTTGCACTTTTGATGGCATTTTACTAGCTAATCTCAAATGTGAGGAAGACAGAGGAAGCATAAGTCTCCCTCTTATCATCATCACCATGTCTTAACGCACTTATATGACTGGATTGATGGAGATATATGTACATTTCATACAGCCTGGAAGACACAAATCTCCCACCACCTTATCTTCCATTCCTGCATGCAATTGCAAGCCCCCACCCCGAACCCCACCAAGATATAGTGTACCACACATTAATATTTTGTTCTCCCATTAGAGGAAAGCTAAGGTTACCAGTACCATTACTTGTACCACTAGGATTCCTTAGAAATTACTTGTTTTAGTGCCCTACTTGATTGACTTCTTTCCAGTAGTAGCATCATATCTTATCCAACTATTTCAAATCCACATACTTTGTTTTTTAACAAACTTAAAGTAGTCCGTTCTCATTTCTAATCATCACTACAAAAAAACCAAAATTAGCTACGAAAAGTAGCGACGGTTTTAATATTTAAACGGTTTGCAATGGCATTAAAACATTGCTATAGTTTCTGCCACGATTTCGGTACATAAATTAAAATAACCGTCGTTAACCGTTTTGTGACGGTTTAAAATTGTCGCTAATACGAGGATTAGCGACGGCATTCGGACCGTAGCTAATGTTTAAAAATTATTTTGTTAGCTACGGTCAAAATACCGTAGCTAATGTGATTTTTTTTTTTAAATATAACAAAACAACTTAGCGACGACACTTTGGCCGTAGCTAAGGTTTAAAAAAAAATTGTTAGCTACGGTTCACATACCGTCGCTAATGTGATTTTTTTTAAAAAAAATATAACAAAACAACTTAGCGACGGCAATACAGCCGTAGCTAATGTTTTTGTGATTTAAAAAAAAAATTATAGGAAAACACCTTAGCGATGGCAGGAGGGCCGTAGCTAATGTGATTTTTATTTAAAAAAATATAACAAAACAACTTAGCGGCGACAATACAGCCGTAGCTAATGTTTTTGTGAATTTAAAAAAAAATTATAGAAAAACACCTTAGCGACGGCATGCGGGCCGTAGCTAATGTGATTTAAAAAAAATATATAACAAACAACTTAGCGACGGCACTGGGGCCGTAGCTAAGATTTAGAAAAAAAATTTGTTAGCTACGCTCCACATACCATCGCTAATGTGATTTTTTTTAAAAAAAATATAACAAAACAACTTAGCGATGACAATACAGCCGTAGCTAATGTTTACAAATTTTTTTTGTTAGCCACGGTCCAAATACCGTAGCTAATGTCATTTTAAAAAAAGAAAAATTTAAGAAAACAATATAGCAACGGCACTAGGGCCGTAGCTAATGTTTACAAAAAAAAAATTTGTTAGCTACGGTCAAAATACCGTAGCTAAATGTGGATTTTTTAAAAAAATTATATAAAGCAAAATCGCTATATATTTAGAACTGGATAAAATCACCAATAACACATTTCTGTCCAGCCTGGTAGGAGACCTAATTTTCACCTAGGCGACTCGGGTTCAAATCTTGCCAATGAAACTTTTTTTTTATATAAAAAATTTTATATTAGCGACGACACTAGGGCCGTAGCTAATGTTTACAATTTTTTTTTGTTACCGTAGCTAAATGTGAATTTTTGTTTTTAAATTATATAAAGCAAAATCGCGATATATTTATAAACTGGATAAAATCACCAATAACACATTTTCGTCCAGCTCGATTAGGAGACTTAGTTTTCACCTAGGCGACCCGAGTTCGAATCCCGCCAATGAAACTTTTTTTTTATATTAAATTTTTTATATTAGCGACGGCACTAAGGCCGTAGCTAATGTTTACAAATTTTTTTTGTTAGCCACGGTCCAAATACCGTAGCTTATGTCATTTAATTTTTTTTTTTTTAAGAAAATAATATAGCGACGGCACTAGGGCCGTAGCTAATGTTTACAAATTATTTTTTTGTTAGCTACGGTCAAAATGCCGTAGCTAAATGTGGATTTTTTTAAAAATTATATAAAGCAAAATCGCTATATATTTATAAACTGGATAAAATCTCGAATAACACATTTTCGAATAAAAAGAAGATAAAAGATGATCAGATAAAAAAAATCAGATCAGATCAAAGAAGATAAAAGAAGATCAGATAAAAAAAAATCAGATCAGATCAAAGAAGATCAAAGAAGATAAGATCAGATCAAAACGAAATCCTAAAATCCACGTAGGATTATCCGTTTTCCCAAAACTCGGGACGTGAAATTCAATAACGACAGAAACATTCAGCAGCAATGACAAAAATATAGTTTAGAAAATAGGACAAACTAAAATTTATAATAAAGCTCTAACCATGAAAAACTGACGTCGCTAGCCCCATTAGCGGAACTCCCGTAACGCTGCTCAAAAGTCTCTAAACCTGAAAAGCTAATTGGCTACATTCCCAAAGGAATGTACCCAAGAAGCAAAAGCTCACTTGGGTCAACAATAAAGCTGGTGTGAGAAATCTTCATCCCAAAATCAATAAAATCGCACGTGATAAACATCAAGCTAAACACAAACAACAACCATCACACCAATAGGTAGTTCCTCAACGAGGCAAAGGCGTGATGCAAGCAAACACAGTTCCAAGAATTTAGTTGCTCAACGAGGCAATCATATCATCATTCCAATTAAGTAAAAACACATTTACTTATACTTACCCTATAGGAGTCGACTATGGCAAGTCTATCCTGCAGAAATGTTAGTGGACTTGTCATCCTGCATGAAAAGGAGTAGAAACAATGCAACGTCATTTTTTTTTATATTGAATTAAGTTCATTTTTTTAAACGGATTGATCACTTAGACGATACCACATTCGCACCACCTCCGTGCCGAACATACATGCCCGTATGCCTCTCTCATATAAAGGATGACTACTCCGTCATCCATGCCCAAGTGGGGACATCACATACAAACATGCATCGCGGATACCCCTAACTATATGAGTACCAAAAGGCACCCTTGGGCTATCAATGCGCATAAACTCACGTCACATTTTTACGGATAAATATCAAAGCCTATTTTAGGCATACAAATTCACCACATTTCCGCAAGACTAACCCGAAGGTTATTTTAGTTTCTCTAGTAAGAAATGGGTGCCCCAACTCCGCAAGACGACCCACAGGTTATTTAGTTTCTCTAGTAAGAGAGGGGAAATAATAAACAAAAGAGATGTGGTAATTCTAAGTGGTACAAGTCCAAGTGATTTATATTTTTTAGAAAACAATGTTTTACCAATATCATTTATTTTTGATATTTCAAAATTCATCCACGATGACATTTTGTCATTTCTGAATTGATTCACAATCTATTCACCCACATTTTTGGGGAAAACATAGCATATTCATTAATCATGCTATGTAACAATATGGCAATCAAGCCACCCCTTGATTCAAATATCCAAATTCTTCATAATGCATAAACAAGTCAATATGCATACAAATCTCCAAATTTATCACAATGCATTAATATTCATTAACTATTCAAACACCAACCAAACAAAGTCACACCCAATCAATAAAATGGTAAACATGGGTGACCCCAAACATGAACCCAGCAAGCTAGGAAAATCTCACACATCAAACGGATCGAAATATTGGAGATCAAGCGGTTGCAGCACAAAACACCACAAATAAGGCAATCTCATTCTCAAACATGTCTAAAATCTCACAATTGGATTACCTGAAATGAAACTCGTCATTTCCATACAAGCAATATACATACAGTATACAAATACACCAATTAAAATGACCAGCCCTAAGATAATCTCTCTTCCAATGTTAACAAGAAAATTTTTCACAACAGTATGGATTCAATTTAATCCTTCAATGTTTCCTATCATCAACCTCTTTCTCTCCCTAATACAACTTCAAATGAGTTACTTCCACACATGTTGCCATCACATAAATCAAACAACCCCGTAACTCCCTCAATGACATGAACAAGGATCAATTTCACCACTAAAATGGAATACCGTTAATTATGTGATCTGATTTTCTACCCTTGCATATGTTAAAACTCGATCCACCTCACTTGTCGTTCACCATGTTGAACACACAAAACTGATATCTAAGGTCTGAATATATACTTCTTATAATGATCAAATTAGATATGTTTATTCAACTCTTTCAATCAGGAGTATCCATATGACAATGGCTAAAAGATGAAGGACTAAGAGTTTAAAATATTCCATGATATTTGACATCTATCAAACCAATTAGAATAACGATGAACTATATTCCCACTGAATTGCTCCTCCAAAGAGATAAAGGGCTAAGAGTTTCACTTACACCTTACACCCAAAACCTTTGAAATGAAATTTAAATCAAGCAATATAACAAGCCTAAAAATCCAATCCAAAATCATCAAGGACACACAAATACCGGTCATCACACCGCCAAACCAAAATCCAAATCATAACCACACATCCTCGCAACAAAACTCTCAAACCCCATCATCAAATCCTCACAAATACAATCACTAATTCAGTCAAGAAACAAGGATTTGTAAAAATACAGGGAATACGAAAAACTCATAGTAAAAGAGAAAGAATGAAGAGAACTCACTGATTTTAAATCTTATGGCGTCCACACCATTCAACAAAGCCGCCAACACCATTCGCAATTACATCACTAAGAGCATCTGGGAGAACCCTCCAAAACTCAGCAACAAACTCGACACCTTGCTTGCCAGGATTAGGATTTCAATTGAGCGCTCAAGAACCGGAATCGACTGATCATACTGTCCCAGGTTGCAGTATATGGCAGCTACAACATGCATACTCATGATTAGTTCTAAATTGGGTTCACCATTTGCATAAACATGGTAGGCTCAACATGTCCAACCCCACCACTTTCTTCATCTGTTGTCATCTACTTTAAAGGTTCAACAAAGATAGATGAGCACTATTTGCTCATCAGGTCAAGACAAAGCTCCTAAGATTAGAAATAGTTCTCTGCTAGTTCAAGACCTCATGTAGAACTGATTTTGAGCAAAGAATAACATCATTGTCATTCGAGTTTGTGACATACAACGTGCCGAGGGCTCAGCCAACAACTCTCCAAGCAAAGCTGCATCTCCCCACTCCATATTTCTCAGCATAATCATAAGTTATCTGATATATAGCTCGAACCTTGTTAAATATGTCTTCCATCTTCCTAGTGCTCTGCTCGAATTCCTTCCCACCATATAAAATCTGCTTATACTTCAGTATAATTTCATTTGCTGACTTGTCCTTGAAATCACCATCAAGTTCCATGGACTGATTCATTTCATCTCTATACGCTCCATAATACCCTTCCCATAACTTCAAGCAAGCTGCCAGGACTTCTTCAGGTTCCTCCTCAGACACTAATTTCTCATCAATCAAAACTCCTCCAAATGAATCGAATAAACACCCATTTGGCTATATGAAAATATCCTCCTTTCGAATCTCATTTCAAACCTGCCCTGGACCGCCAGTACATCTCTTCTCTTCTCCTGATCGCAGTTCGTCTCTGTTTTCACTAAAACACCCATCGTCTATGGCCGAATCAGGCCATTGCAAGGCAGTCTCACGTCGAGAAACCCATCGATTCAACCTCATAATGCCTGCTTTAATTTCATTGTTTGATCCCTTAGCATTAATCTGCATAACTGATACATCAGAGACCACCAAGGTCCTTGCATCCACAGAAAACCAAGTAACAACCAATGCTAGAAAGAATAACATCCCCATGCCCATATTATCCTTTTGTGGGCCTCGGTCCTTGCGACAAGTTCATAACTGATCTCATCCATCCCTTGCCAAGGAAGCCAGTAACAATAGGAATTGCAGGATCAGCAATCCAGTCCCCATGCAACCTCTCAGCAATGGCTGGATAAGTTGCTTCCAATATGTCAGC
Organism: Berberis thunbergii; assembly: GCA_003290165.1. Classification (NCBI taxonomy): domain Eukaryota; kingdom Viridiplantae; phylum Streptophyta; class Magnoliopsida; order Ranunculales; family Berberidaceae; genus Berberis; species Berberis thunbergii. Next base: position 51,407 of record QNQO01008166.1, read on the forward strand.
ATTTGTGAAGTCGTCTGTTGTTATAAAACCAATATCAAAAGCATCGATTGGCGGGCTTTAACACCAATCTTATTCATATAAGCTGCAAATATTCTTGTGGACATGCATTCTCCAAATGAAACTAAATAGTCTCTTGTGCAAGGGGTCAACTCTTTCATCATAGCAATTCCCTTTAAAAGTTGCTCCAACTCTTCCAAGTGGGCTGAAATTGTTGACCTATCTATGCCAAGCTTCTCAAGTGTCTTATGATGTAATTCTTTAATGAAGCTCAACTCATTCAACTCAGATACATGAGAAACCCCACAAGTGACAGCCTTTTCTCCAGCCTGTAGGAGGTTGTTGGTAGTCTTGCCCATTGCAGAGAGAACAATGACGAGACTCTCTTCAGGGAAACTTAGAATAAGGCTAGCAACCTCCCTCATTCGATCAGCTCAGGCGACCGAAGAGCCACCAAACTTCATAACACATGTAAACTCCTCCAAATTGCAGAGTTCATCGCCACCACAAATCACAGAGTTCGTCGCCATCACAGAGTCGTATCTGAAACCCCATCGCCTCCATCAGCACTGAATCGCCTCCATCAGCCCTGAAACAGACCAACAAACCACCATCGAACAGCCCTTCATCTCGCACCTCAACTCACAGAGTCGATCAACAGACCGACGAATCAGTTCGACGCCGCCACCGAGAAGAAAACACAAGGGAAGGAGAAGGAGAAAAGAATGAGAAGGAGAAAAGAAGAAGGAGAAAGAAAAGAAAAGAGGGTTTTCTCTTTATAGGGTGGGTGGCTATTCGCCCCCACTGGACTACTGAAAACACCCACCTTCTAAACTCACCAAATAAAACCCTAAATTTTGAAATTCACATTCAATTAAATGTAACCCTATTTTATTTAATTAAAAATGAAATAAAGTATCTTTATGAAATTTAGGGGTGCTACAGATCAGATTAAAGAAGATCAAAGAAGTTAAAAGTAGATCAAAGAAGATTAGATCAAAGAAGATCAGATCAAATAAGATCAGATCAGATCAAAAGAAGATCAAAGAATATCAGATCAAATAAGATCAATGAAGACCAAAGAAGATTAGATAAAAAAAGATCAGATCAGATCAAAGAAGATCAAAGAAAATCAAATAAGATCATAGAAGTTCAAAGAAGATTAGATCAGATCAAAGAAAATCAAAGAAAACCAGATAAGATCAAAAAATATCAGATCAAAGAAGATCAAAGAAAATCAAAAAAGATCAAAGAAGGTTAAAGAATATCAAAGAAGATCAGAGAAGATCAGATCAAAGAATATCAAATAAGATCGAAGAAGATCAAAGAAGACCAAAGAAGACCAAAGAAGATCAAAGAATATCAGATCAAAAAAGATAAAAGAAGATCAAAGAAGATCAAGGAATATCAAATAAGATCGAAGAAGATCAAGGAAGATCAGATCAAAAAAGATCAAAGAAGATCAAAGAAAATCAAAGAAGATCAAAGAAGTTCAAAGAAGATCAAAGAAGATCAGACCAAAGAATATCAAATAAGATTCGAGAAGATCAGATCAGATCAAAGAAGATCAGATCAGATCAAATCAAAGAAAATAAGATCAAAGAAGACCAAAGAAGATCAGATAAAAAAATATCAAAGAAGATCAAAGAAGATCAAAGAAGTTCAAAGAAGATCAGAGAAGATCAGATCAAAAAAGATAAAAGAAGATCAAAGAAGATCAGAGAAGATCAAGGAAGATTAGATCAAAGAATATCAAATAAGATCGAAGAAGATCAAAGAAGACCAAAGAAGATCAGATCAAAAAAGATCAAAGAAAATCAAAGAAGATCAAAGAAGATCAGAGAAGATCAGAGAAGATTAGATCAAAGAATATCAAATAAGATCAAAGAAGATCAGATCAGATCAGATCAAAGAAGATCAGATCAGATCAAATCAAAGAAGATCAGATCAAATAAGATCAAAGAAGACCAAAGAAGATCAGATAAAAAAAGATCAAAGAAGTTCAAAGAAGATCAGATCAAAGAAGATAAAAGAAGATCAAAGAATTCAACGAAGATCAGAGAAGATCAAGGAAGATCAGATCAAAGAATATCAAATAAGATCGAAGAAGACCAAAGAAGACCAAAGAAGATCAAAGAAGATCAGATCAAAGAAAATCGAAGAAGTTCAAATAAGATCAAAGAAGATCATATCAAAGAAAAAAAAGATCAGATCAGATCAAAAAAGATCATAGAAGATCAAATAATATCAGATCAGATCAAAGAAGATCAGATCAAAGACTAATTGGTTTTTAACTAAGATCAAAGAAGATCAAAGAAAATCAAAGAAGTTCAAAGAAGATCAGATCAGATCAGATCAAAGAATATCAAATAAGATCAAAGAAGATCATATCAGATTAGATCAAAGAAGATCAGATCAAATCAAATCAAAGAAGATCAGATCAAATAAGATCAAAGAAGACCAAAGAAGATCAGATAAAAAAAGATCAAAGAAGATCAGAGAATATCAGATAAAAGAATATCAAAGAAGATCAAAGAAAATCAAAGAAGTTTAAAGAAGATCAAAAAAAAAAACACTAAAGAGGTTAGCGACGGCAAGTAGGCCGTCGCTAATTGGTTTTAAAAAAAACACTAAAGAGCCCGTCGCTAATTGGTTTTAAAAAAAACATTAAAGAGGTTAGCGACGGTAAGTAGGTCGTCGCTAATTGGTTAAAAAAAACAGTAAAGAGGTTAGCGACGGCCTAATTGCCGTCGCTAATTGGTTTTAAAAAAAAAGAGTAAAGAGGTTAGCGATGGCCTAATTGCCGTCGCTAATTGGTTTAAAAAAACACTAAAGAGGTTATGCCGTCGCTAATTGGTTTTAAAAAAACATTAAAGAGGTTAGCGACGACAAGTAGGCCGTCGTTAATTGGTTTTAAAAAAAACAGTAAAGAGGTTAGAATGGCCGTCACTAATTGGTTTAAAAAAAACACTAAAGAGGTTAGCGACGACAATTAGGCCGTCGCTAATTGGTTTTAAAAAAACATTAAAGAGGTTAGCGACGGCAAGTAGGCCGTCGCTAATTGGTTTTTTTTTAAAAAAACAGTAAAGAGGTGCCGTCGCTAACTGGTTTTTTAAAAACTATCACCGAACCGTGTGAAATCTCATCTCAACCGTTAATAACACCAAAAAATTTAGCTAAATCCAACACACTAAACCAAACCACGTCATCGATCCGCGTGAAACTAACACAACCAATCCCCTTCAATTACCTTTCTCTGTATAAATTTCAATTTTTTCTACAAACTAACTTAAACAAAAATTTTCTCTCAAATTTTTTTTTCTCTCATCTTCCAGAGAAGAAACCCACGGAGGAGAAGTCCGCCGCTTCCTCGACACCGATCCCGGCCGCCTCTCTCTCCCCTCCCTTCATTCGCCGCCTCTCTCTCGGAGATTTGAGATCTCTCATCTCGGAGATCTGAGATTTCTGATCTCGGAGAATCTCAAAAATCTGAGTTCTCGAGATCTGAAATCTCAGATCTAGGAGAGATCTTCGATATTTTTTTAAAAATATATATATATACATACATATATATATATATATATATATATATATATATATATATATATATATTTTTTTTTTTTTTTAAAATTTCAGAGATCTCGGAGAAATTTGATCTTTAAAAAAATATATATATATATATATTTTCTCGGAGAAATCGAATATATATATATATATATTTAAAAAAAAAACCATTTAGCGACGACACAATTGCCGTCGCTAATATAAAAATAATGTAAATTTAAAAAAAAAAACCATTTAGCAACGGCAAAATGCCCGTCGCTAAAATAAAAAATAATGTTAAATAAAAAAAAATCAATTAGCCACGGCTAAAATGCTGTCGCTAATATAAAAATAATATTAATTTTTTTTTTAAAAATCAGTTAGCTACGGCTAAAATGCCGTCGCTAATATAAAAATAATGTTAATTTTTTTTAAAAAATCAGTTAGCCACGGCCAAAATGCCATCGCTAATATAAAAATAATGTTAATTTTTTTTTTAAATTTGTTAGCCACGGCCAAATTGCCGTCGCTAATATAAAAAATATTAATTTTTTTTTTCAAAAAAATCAGTTAGCCACGGATGTTTTACACTTTAGCGACGGTTTTATCCCGTGGTTAATTAGCCACGGCTATTTTGCCGTCGCTGAATCAAATAGCGACGATAAATGTGACTACGGGATATCGACGGTTGTTGTGCCGTCGCTGATGCCTTTTAGCTTTAGTTTTAGCTCAATCAGCGACGATTTTTAGCCGTTGCTGATTTCAATTTTTTTTGTAGTGCATCTGTCCTGCTAACAAAATCAGTCTGTGACTATGCCTATGAACTTCTAATATAATTTAACAAAAATATAGAAAAGGAAAGAAATGCTTTTACTGCATGCATGTTTGTTTGTTTGTCTGAAAACGAATTTGGCAGAACATATTTTCTCTAGTAAATAACAATTGCATCAAACACCAAAAACCATGGGCTATGGAATAACTACCAAAACTAAAACATGAAATATCCCTGAACTTTGTGAACCACTATGTCTAATTTTCCCATTATCACCAACATAGAACCCCCTTAATTAATTACTTCAACATGGAAGCCCACTTAACTTTATAGTAAGTACTACAGAGATTCCCTTGATTGGTGCATGATCCGTGTACATATAAATTTTTTTCTGCAAATTGGATCCAAGAACAAGGGAAAAGGAAGATCTCCCACACACCCAAATCGCTCAAAGATTCCATCTAAAGTTTGGATTTGTTTAAATGCTTTTGTTATTAGATCAGATGAGTTGGGATTGTAATGCATAGACCATGTACATGACTTCTCAACCTCTTGAGAGTTATCTTTTCCATGTTTCCTAAATTGTAGACATGAAGGGGCTCATATAGTCATCATTCATCAAGTGTATCAACAGTGTGGATTCTTTGATGTAGATGTCACACTGAGACATAGGATTGGTAAACAGGGTGGACGATCAAAGAAAACGATTCTTCAAAGAGGAGATGAGATGGGAATCATGAAATATTGCTTTTTGGAGCGTAGCATGCAGTTGAGTTGAATTGATAAGGATTCCCTTCTTAACTAACATTTTCGACACAGAGGTCATTTAGTGGAGAAACTTTGAATCCCTCCTCATAAGTTAGGCCCTATCTCTTTTTTTGCCACTAAAGGTAAGCCCCAGAGGCATCGTTAGATCTTTGTTTCTTAAATTCACATATGGTGATGGGTGAAAATACAAGCTAAGATCATGCATTCTCAGTGAAATCAAACTAAGTTGCTAGTTTACTAGAACAATTATCTTGTTCTCAACTTCATCCAGCATGAGATTGTTCTTTGAAAACAGGAGAAATCGCGTATAGAAAATGAAAGTGTAAGAAAAAAAACATTCAATTTCATAAATACAATGATAATGTAAGGAGGAAGCTGATAGAATACACGGATCGAAAATGTTAGGAAGTCATGTTTTTGTAATCAAGTTTTGGAAATATGGTGACGTGGCGTGATCTTGAAAGAATAATAAAATCTCCAAAGTGTTTATGTGTATCTCGATGTTGTAAAAAACCTCCTTTAACAATGCCACATCATCTTGATTATCAAACATGATTACAAAAACATTATTCCCTAGCCTCACTCGTACACCAATATGATTTATGCAAAAAACAGTTACATCTGTGAAGTTCAATGTATAGTAGCTGTACACAAGTACATATTATTCAAGGAACATTAATATGCCTCAAATTTTGAATTCAACTGTTTTTTGTTGATCGAATCCTCACAAGTTACACTCGCTTATAATTCAATTGTACCTGATAAAAAAGACAAAACATGCATTTGGGATTGATGCAGATGAAGCCATAAAACTTCTGAAATTCTGAAGTTCTATCTAAATATGCAACATGAACAGAAATCTAATTAAGTTGATGAATAGCAACTTAATCTAACATTAATGATCAATAAAGAAAAAAGTTGGCAAAAAGAAAACTTTGAAACCACAAGCATGCCATATTAAATCAAGAGGTTAAAACAAACATCGCTCAGTTAATGTCATCTATGGCTCCACTGTGTGATGGAGCCTTCAAGGCTAATGGATTTGAATCATCATCATCAAAGTTTATTTATGAGATTTTCGGGATCGGTTATATGGATTTTGGTCCTTCAAGCAATGCGATCTTCCCACATTTTCTCACCTAATCCAAGCTCAATGATATCTTCATTCACCGTCTTCAGCCAAGTTTTCAACGGTCGTCTCCTTCATCTACACCCTCCATTAACTTGCCAATCTAAACATTTTCTAATTGGTGCCGTGCTTGGTCTCCTCCGCACATGGCAAAACCAAGTTAAACGTCTTTCTCTAATTTTTTCCTCTATGCGTGCTACACCTAAGTATCTCCTAATTCTTTCATTTCTAATTTTATCCTTACGAGTTTTACCACACATCCACCTTAACATACGCATTTCTGCTACTGCCATTCTATGCGTATGTTGTCCCGTAGTGGCCCAACATTCTGAACCGTATAGCATGGCTGGTCGAACAATTGTCTTATAACATTTCCCTTTTAGCCTTGCAGGCATCCTTCTATCGCATAATACTCCTGACGCCATTCGCCATTTCAACCAACCAGCTTTAATCCTGTGGTCTACATCTGCTCCAATAGCCCCATTCTTTTGAATTATAGACCCTAGATATCGAAAAGCCTCACACTCCGGGACCTCGACACCTTCGATCTCAATTGCATTACTTCTCCCTCATGGTTCGCACCCAAAGTTGCACACTAGATACTCCGTCTTCGAACGGCTAATTCTAAAACCTTTACTCTCTAAAGCCTCCCGCCACTTAACTAATTTCTGACCTAAACCTGCACTAGTCTCATCCATTAAGACAATATCATCTGCAAATAACATGCACCAAGGTACATCTTCTTGCAGATGTCTCGTCAACTCATCCATGACCAAAGCAAAGAGATATGGACTTAACGCCGACCCTTGATGTAGTTCTACTGTCACTGAAAATGCACTAAACATCCCACCTACTGAGTGAACACTTGTTACAACCCCTTCATACATATTCTTAATGATATCGACATAACATTGAGACACTTTCTTCCTTTCAAGCACCCACCAAATTAACTCCCTGGGGACCGTATCATATGCTTTCTCCAGATCAATAAAAACCATATGCAAACTCTTGCGTGCCTCTCGATATTTTTCGACAGTTTGCCTAAGCAGGAAGATGACCTTCGTAGTAGACCTACCTGGCATAAATCAAAATTGATTATCCGAAATCGTGGTTAAACTCCTAAGTCTTTGTTCTATAATCCTCTCCCAAAGTTTCATCGTATGACTCATAAGCTTTATCCCTCTATAGTTCGAGCAATTCTGGATATCCCCTTTGTTCTTATAAATTGGTACCACAATGTTATGACTCCATGAATCTGGCATTTTTCTAGTTTCCAAAATCCTATTAAAAAGCTTAGTTAGTCATTGAATCCCAACTTCTCCCAGACATTTCCATTCTTCAATTGGTATATCATCCGGTCCAACGGCCTTCCCTGTTTTCATTCTTTTTAAAGCTTTTCTCACTTCTGTGGCACTAACTCTGCGATGGAACACGCAATCTCTCCTTTCCTGTGAATCATACCCCTCCAAGTTTAACTCCTCTACATGTGTTCCATTGAGTAGGTTCCAAAAGTAATATTTTCATCTATCTAAAATAGGTTTATCATGCATTAAGACTCTTCCATCCTCATGCTTAACACACTTAACATGACTCAAGTTCCTAGTTTTTCATTCTCCAGCCTTCGCTATCTTGAAAATATCTTTCTCCCATTCCTTCGTACCTAGCCTATTATAAAGAACATCATACACTCTCTTCTTAGCTTCCCCTACTGCTCTACAACTCAACTTCTTAGCCTGCTTATAAAGCTCATAAGAATTTAGGCACCTATCTTTTTGCCACGCCTTAAAGCATCTTTTCTTTTTCGCAATGGTTTGTTGCACATCCGCGTTCCACCACTATGTCTCCTTACCATAGAAACCTCCTCTTTTGGCCTGTCCTAACTCTTCCTTCGCACATCTCCTTATTCGGTTTGCCAAATGTTTAAAAAGATCTGCGCTACTAGTCCTATCATTTGATTCTAGATTCTCCCCACCCTCTGAAACTGACTGGCCACCCAAAATCCTCTTTTTAAATCTTTGGCACACATCTCCCTGTAAGGTCCACCACTTAATTCTTGGTCTAACCTGTTGTATAGCAATAGGACCCCTACTCTTAAGACAAAAATCGAAAACTAACAGCCTATGTTGGGATGTCAGACACTCTCCTGGTATAACCTTACAATTTTTACACCTACCTAAATCGTGTCTCTTCACAAGAAAATAATCAATGTGACTTCTATTGCGCCCACTCGCAAAGGTCACCAAGTGATTTTCCCTCTTCTTATAAAAAGTATTGACGACCCCAAAATCCTGAGCTAAAGCAAAATCTAGAATAGAAATCCCCGCAGTGTTTCGATCCCCAAAGCCTTGACCTCCATGTACCCTCTCATACCCAACTCTATCCTTACCGACATGGCTATTTAAATCCCCGCCTAAAAAAACCCTATCGAAAGAGGGAATTCCAAGAACTAACTCTTCTAAAGAGTCCCAAAAATCCTTCTTAGTCTCATCGTCCAAACCCACTTGGGGTGCATACACACTAATAACATGCACTATCTTTAGTTCTAAAGCTAATTTAATACTTATGATTCTATCTTCAAACCTCCTAACGTCGACTACTGCATCCTTAAAAACTTTATCTATCACTATTCCCACTCCGTTCCTAGTGCCATCTTTACCAGAATAGAAGAGTTTGAACCATCTTCCTAAATCTTTAGCCTTGTTCTCCTTCCATTTTGTCTCTTGAAGACAAACTATGATTACTTTCCTCCTACGCAGGACATCCACTAATTCTATTGTCTTTCCCGTCAAGGTTCCTATGTTTCAAGAGGCTAATCTAATCATTCTATCTTTAGCTTTAACCTGGACTAGCTTCTTTACTCGCCCCCGTCCAGAAAGGTGCGAGAATCCTTGCCTATTTAACACTACAGCCGGGCACCGCTGCAGCGCGCCTTGCTCATTTGTCACTACACCCGAGCATAGGTGCAGTGCGTCGTTTATAGCAGGGGATGCCCTATCCTTCTGCATTAATCTTTTTGAACCAATATCCATGAAAAGAGATGTGATGAATTTTTTACGATTGACTATTACAAACCTAACATCAATCCTCTTTCTTTATTCGACCTTGTGACCGGCCATTGCAACGGGCGGAGTTGCTAATGGATTTGAATGTGTCAAACAAAAGATACCACCTGTGGTGCATTTGCACTTCTCCTTGTATAGTTGTCTCATGGTGTTACCGACTGTCAAAATGATCTTTCTCGAATGTTTTGAAGTTTCCAAATTACAAAAGTTTATGCCTTACAAACAACAGTGTCGGCAATCCATTCAACATAGCTAATACAAATTATCTCATCTCACGGCAAATAAACCTTAAAACAATTGGATAAACAAGCACTAAATTCAAACTTTTGGACTGCCCACTTTTTCACACAGTGGTGGTATAAAGTATAAACTAATCTCTGACATTTGATATATGGTCTGGATTGGGACAGCGCTCCAGCTAGAGGACCACGTCGGTCCCCAAAGACTGCTCTGACTATTGAACTGAAAAGCTCAATGAAGGATGACATGACGATGTAGACCTTGTAAATTTTTTGAGGCACAGAGCCTGTCCTCGTAAAAAATAATTTCATACATATGCTACCCCCTAATGTCGAAACCCATTCAGTCTTTGTAGACCCACTACCTCACAAAAGCATAAAGATGGTCTACATCATATCGAAATCACTGTCCAAGTTTGTTAAACTTTCAACCTCTTATCCAATTACTCTGTCCCTTAATGTCTCCTATTTAATACACCCAATCTATCCATCACACTTTGAGCTAAATGGCAAGTTATAGCTGGAAAAACCTGGATTTTTTTCCTTGTTGACAAGGAAGGTCCATAGACTTAAACACAAGAGACAAACATAAAGAGAGAGCGAGAAAGTGAACTAATCCCGTAGGAAAACAATGCGGTTTATATGCACTAATCTCTGAAAAGACTCCTCCCCCATCACAAAACACTGAATCTTAATACTGAAAAGAGGAGGAGAGCACCTGTTGACTGCCGTTTCAAAAATACAAACAAAGGTGATAATTGTAAGCACTCATCCAGCCAGCTACAACCTTTTGGAATGTTGTTAATAGGATTCCAATTCTGTATGACTCTAAGAACTTCGTACACTTATATACAAACGATTGTGAAGTTCCAGTTATTTGTCCTTGGTTGCAAACAAGACAGACAGCCAAAGAGAGATGTAACCCACCACCCATGTGAGAGTTAAAGAGTTGAAGTGGCTCAATATTTGAGTCTGAAACCATGTAAGAGATAGTTAATAGGTAGAAAACAAAAAGAGGAGTTCATGGATACAGAAGAATCAAAATAGATTCCAAAGGAATAATTATCTTTGGATTTTAGTTTGTTGAGTGATCCTCCTATACTCTCAAACAGCTAAGCAAGAAAATCCCACTTAAAGGTGACAGTTTGTGTGCTATTGGTTCCCTTGGTATAGATTAGGTTAGCATATAATGCCATATTGTTCATGAGTTCTCTGGCTAATCTAGGGTAGAATCCAACAGGTGAGGCTTATTTATTGGTTGTGCCCTTTTGATACTGATTCTCCTCCCTCCTAGCTTCTTGTGGTTCCAAAGAGAAGGGGTTCCGATATCTATTCTACCCCTTTTTACAAAACATATATTCGCCAACTGGATCCACCCCACCACTTCTTGGTTTATAAGTAAGGGAGTTTCTTGCTCATATCAAGCCATGACTTGAGTTTCTTATCAGTTCCTTTCTCCCCCCTTGTGTAGTTTTTACTGCTCTAGTCAATATTTATAAAGTCTTCTGAATTCTAGTTAAAAACATAACCTTCCCTCTTTCAAGTTAACTGGTTTTCTCCTTTTGTATACCCACTTCCTCTTGTATATAATTCAAATTCTAGTAATGGCATCCAGCTCCAGGGGAAGCTCATCTTGGACACCAAAGCAGAACAAATTGTTTGAGAAAGCTTTAGCCTTGTATGACAAGGACACACCCGACCGCTGGCAATATGTAGCTAAGGCAGTGGGTAGCAAGTCTGCAGAAGAAGTGGAGAGGCATTACAAGATCCTCATCGAGGATCTCAAGCATATTGAAGCTGGCCAAGTTCCTTACCCCAATTACAGGTTCAATGGGGCAACAAATTGAGGCCTTGGCGACGAGGAGGAGAGGTAAGAAGATATATTAGCAATTCTTTGCCTGCTAGTTTTGCTCTCCAGTTTAACAAACTGGTTTTATGGGTTGGTCTTTGTGTTCTAACCTTCTTCGTGGGTCTCTTATGGCTTGAATCTAGCTAGATCTATTGAAACATAAGAAATGCCCATGGACGTTACACGTTCAATAGTCATTAAAGGATCAGTCAGGTAAGGCATAGAACAAAACCAAGAGAGAGAAAATCTTTTCATTCTTAGGTGGTGTTTGGCTAGGGGGCAGGGCCTTAAGTCATAAGCTCCCTTTCCTTGAAGAAATAATATACATGATTATTACACAAAGTATAGTAATACCTTAAGGGAAATTATCTTCTATTCACTTGCACCTATCCAGGGATTGAGTTTCATGTGTCTATGCCTAAAAACACTGTATCCTAAAAACTTGGGGGAGAAGCTACTTATGGTTTAAGCTAACCTAAACACCGCCCCACTCCCCGAGTAATTACAGGGACATGCATATTCAAATTCCTGGTTACAGTGACTCCAGAAATTTCTAGGACAGCAATAACTTTGTCAACAAAAATATGGAAAATAAAGGAAAAATGAATTGATTTGATTATAAGACGATTAATTAGGCAAGGAACCAAAATTCATTAGAAACTCAGAAAGTCTTTTGATAGTGGCTACATGTCCTGCTTCTTAAGAATTGCAAACTGAAAGGTCTGTTTTCCCAAACACGACTCCTAATAAATGTATAATCTGTACTTTTTGTGCAAGATGTAGAAATCACGTTCTTCATTTTTCTTCTAAAAAACAAAAAATTGACCCCACTCCGAAAAGTTGTCTCGCTTCAATACACACCCCAAGTTATATAATCCATAACTTCTTCCATCTAGTTATACATCCAACTGCCATGCCCAAGAACACAACCTTTTGTTTTCGATCATATACAAGACAATTTAAATAATAAAGAAAAATAAAATCTTCTTCTCTCAATTTTTAAGCCATAATAAAAGGGCCCATATGAGAATCTAATCCTCCACCATCTGGGTAATGCATTAAATCCTCTGTTTGTTTGATTTTTTTATTTTTTTTTAATCCCTTAACCCCTCCCACCCCAAATCCCGCCGTTAGGGTTCGAACCCTAGACTTAACAATTATGCTGTCAGGCGGGTTCGAAGCTGTACCCTGAGGTTTCCTAAGCAACATCATCAACTCTCACATTTAATCTCTTGTTTTTCATTCCAACTCTCACATGTAACTGTAACATAGTAGATCCTCTAACTATTCTACAAGGATCAGTCTGAAAACCCCAGCCATCAATTCTTTACATATTTTGCGCATCATATTTTCTTCTAAACAATTCCTAGAAGTTTATCTTACTTGCAATGGGGTTAGTTATCAATTCTTAATTGTGAATTTGACAAACATATGGGCTGATTTTGTTTATTTTTCTCTCTTGTACAGGCTTCTCAAATATCTAAAGCTGCAATGAAGATGAAGCAGCATCTGTAAAAGTTAACTATGCCCGATCAGTCAATTGTAAAAAGCCTAGATGAACAAGTGTGAAGAGTGAAAACTCCATGGTTCTCTTTTGTTTCCCCCCTTTATTTCTTTTGAACTTTTTTTTTTTGCTACAATGAAGAACCAATATATCTATGCTTTGTTTTCCACTATTATGTTCTTACTGCAATGCTTTATTTTGAAAGAACTGAGCACTTATTCAATTTAAAAGTTCTCAAAACCTAATCAACCTAATGTCTCTAAACCTCAAGATTGTACAAAACACACCAAATTAGAATAAAACAAAAAACAATGGAGTTGTTGTGGCATACGGTTTCGAGAAATCTGACCTGAAAGATTTGCTTAGATTAAAGAGCTCCATCTTGAATCCCAAAATGAAGCTTTAAGAAAGTGCAATCCATTCTTCAAGCTCAAAGTTTTACCCTTAAAGAGAAACATTATTAATATGACTGATTACCATTTGCAGCCTTTTATAGTTAATCTACTCCAACTAAATCATGGTGTTTTTCCCTAAAACATTTAATTTCTTACATAACAACTGTAACTCAGAACTCTTCCACATGCTTTCAAACATCAATAAAGGCCAATGGGTTTGGTGCCTCGGCAACTAATTAGTTCATGGTTCCACCAAGTTAAGCACATCTTTGAAACACCATACCGTATTTGAAAACAGATCCATCTAATCCTGCTCATTTGACTGGAGCAGTTCTTTCCGCATGGACTTGTTTAAGAGAACCTATTAAGCATCTGATAATTGAAGACTGTATCTATTGCACTTGATTTTTATTACCTGAGCAAGTCATTGGCATTTACGCTTTGTGGCACTCAAGCATAGTGGTGAGCTATGAAAGGTGTTTACTTTGCCATGAAAGAATGGGTCTCCTAGAGGCAATGGATGATCTGGAATCGTAGGAACTTCAATGTCTCCCTCTAACATCTTCAAAGCATCCAATATTGTGGGCCTCAAAGACATGATCACACAAAATGCCAATCAGCACAAATCTCTCCATAATGACCGTGGGGTAAGAGATTCAAGAATCCCTGCCTTCAACTTCAAGCAACGATGCATCAATCACCTTCTCAATGCACCCAGACTTCAGTAATTGGGATTGTTTGTGGCAGTTCTGATGAAGAAGATGAAAAGTCATCAAGTGTTCTTCTGGCACTCATTATTTCTAGAATAACAACTCCAAAGCTGTAAACATCAATCTTCTATACTTGGGCATGCATTGTAATGTAAGCAGTATTAGCAATATTATGAATTAATTTAGCAATACTAGTATTAGGATAATTAAGTCTAATTAAGTAAGAGCACAAAGTAGTAGTTATGACATTATTCGCCAATTAAGATTAGGCCAATTAGATTGTCAGATAAGTTAGGGAGATTAAGTTGTTTATTGTTATTAGGTTCATTATTAAAAGAATATTTGATTTTTTAATTATTTTCGTTCAGTCTATATTATTGTTATTTTGATTATTGTTCATTATTAATTCGTTTAATTCAGTTTTATTGTTCCGTTTATTTCTTTAGTTCTATTGATGTTAGAGCTGAAACAGTTCTAGTTATTTGGTTCGATTTAAAAAAAATTTATTCGAGAAAAAATCGCTGAGAAGATGACAAAAGCAAAAGTAGTGAAGGCAATGGAATAGGTGATGTTAGAGATGAAACTAATGATCATAGAATTTGTTAAGGTAAGAATGGTCATACACACACAACACCACCACCACCGGGAGTGACACAGGGACATGGCCAGAGCATCGACGACGACGCTGCATAGGTGATACTCTCGTCTTTAGTCAATTGCGTCACTCCACAATCTTCCCCCCTCTTTCCTCTGTCTACTGGCACCCACCAGTCATGGTCGATCGACAACCCGCCCCACCCTTTACCACAATCGATCGATTCCCACCTGCAACAATCGATCGATCCTATCACCCATCGATCGACCGTCCCCCTCAACCCTTTGTCGATCAATTTCCCGCCCCTCCCTCTTTTTCAGTCGATCGGCATACACCTCTAATGGTTGATTGACAACCCATTGTCCAGATTGATCTCACCTCCCCCTTGCCACACACCATGTCGATCGACTCCCCACAGTCGATTGCACCTTCCCACCTATTGTCACAGTCGATCGATCTCCCCATACATCGATCAACTTCTAGCCCCGCCTTACCCTTCACTCGCCCCCTGTCAGGCCAATATCTCCTCCCTCCTTCAACCCTCAGTCGATCAGCCCCCCATTCCACAGCTGTCTCTCTCCAACCCCCTCCCCACACACACCACCCTCATCCTCCCTCAAACCCCCTCCAGTTATGCTCGTGATAACCTGTTGGGGAGACAAAACTATTTGCCCCCTACTGTTTGGTTGTACCATCTCATAGTTCTTTAATATCGTTTTTTGCTAAGGATCAAGATATATGCAACTGCATAGATGGACTTGTAATACCACGAGCTACTGGTTTTAATATTTTTTGTGATCAGGTTGTTCACCACCACAAGACAACACACTTACCATTGCAGGACAAATTTTTAGATCCAATTTGGGACAAATTTGAAGCTCAATTCCAAAAACATTCGCCCACGTACATAGAAATTTTGCAAGGCTATTCTTTGAGACGAAGATTCTTCTTGAACTTTGTATTTGGTGGCATAAATTGGATTTACTTGTTTTTTACAAGAGCAACTACAAAGGTAAAGTTTGAGGTCGACTTCTACTCGTGCACTTTGCCTCATGTTCCTTCACCGATTGCTTGTGCTCGTTTGGCTTCTTCGACTTCAAGCTCAAGGACGAGCTTCTTCAACCCGGGAAGCATGATGTAAACAATAATAACAATATTACGTGTTAGTTTAGTTAGTATTAGGATTTAGGAATAATTGAGCCTAATTTAATAAGAGCCTAAAATAATAGTTAGGACATCATTAGATAATTAGGGTTAGGTCAATTAGCTTGCCGAATAAGTTAAAGATAATATAAATAAGGCAAATGATGTTCATTGTCATTAGATTGATTATTGAAAGAATATTTGAGTTATTAGTTATTTTCCTTCGGTCTTTATTATCAATATTTCGGTTATTGTTCGTTATTTCGAGTATTACTTCGTTTAATTCAGCTTTATTGTTTCGTTTATTCCTTTAGTTCTATCACATTGCATTCTCTGGGGCTAAGTGGCCACAAGTGCCAGCGATCTGAGTGGTTAGATGACAAGACATCCATTTTCTACTCTGCTTGGCCAACCCAAAGTCAACTAATCTTGCTCTCATTTTGAACCCGTCTAATTGTCGAGGGAAGTAGCGAGGACAACAGCGAGGGACCCCACATGGGGAGGTGGAGCCGTCCATTCCCCTTGGAATACGTGCATTGGAAATTCAAACGCACATCCCAAAGAGAATGGACAGCTCCCCCTCCCCCTGGGGGTCCCTCGCTGCTTCCCTCGACAATTAGAATTTTTGCTAGGCTTGATATCTCTGTGATAGATTGCAGGCTTCTCTCCATAGTGAAGATAGGCCAACCCTTGTTACATCCAAGAATATATTCTTCCTAAGTGGCCAACTCATTGATCATTGAGATTCCCATTGTACATGAAGTAAAAAACAAGATTACTTTGCTTACCATTATCTTCATCATCATAAACACAACACCCTCTCAACGGAACAAGGTTTCTATGTTTCAAGATATTAATAATCTCGACTTCATTGCATAATTCATTGTTTCCTTGGGAATCAGATTCTATGTGTCTCTTAATTGCAACAGGAGTTTCATCTGAAAAAAATACCCAAATAAACAACTCAACATCCTCCCTGCCCAAGATAGTTCTTCTGAGAAAACCCATTTTTAGACCTTTTAAACTCCTCAACTCAAACTTGAACCATATTGGCCATGTCGCTTCCTCAAACTCTCTCTCCTCGTTATTTTTGTTTAAAAGATTCCTCCACAAATACAAAGCCAACAAACAAAAATATAATTACAAAACCCACGGAAGCCCCAGTTAAAATGAATATAATAGTATATTCGTGGGGTTTGGTGTTAGTGTTTGATGAAATGGGGAATCCAAATATACAAGCAGCAGTGCTTGTGCTTTCAGGACCATACTGATTGATCAGTGATCACACCACTAGCATAAAGTATAGTGAAGTAAAAACATTCAGTAGAATGGGATACATATTGGTATCAAATGCCACCAATCTTGATCAAACTCTAAACCCAGCTTTGAGACAGGCTTCACATGAAGCTGAGTCTGAGAGGTCGGACCTACATGAGGAGTCCAACAAACTATAGGGTCCTAAGGCGCGAACCTAATCATTTTTGGTCTGAATACCAGCACAAAATCTTCAGCGATAGAGACAAATGGTTGAGGGGTACCAAAGCAAATGGAGGCGAGGTATAGTGGAAGAGATATAGTAGCAATTGCAAGTTGGGTTATAAAGTCAGCAAAGCAGGCGCTGGCAGTGGAGTAGTTTGGTAGCTGGAAGAACGAGGTTTGTTTAAGGTGGTGAGCAAGGCCAATGCCAAAATGGCCGAAAAGAGCTTGGTAGCATTACCAGGTTGTATTAACGTTGACACTTAGTAAGCATACTGCGGTGTCCAATGGGATTCTTGGGATATAGCTCAAATCCATGGGGCATGAAGATATGCATTCTCAGTTCTGGATGAAACTGAATACACTAATAGCAGAGAGGAAAGAAACAATATCTGCATCTCTTCACAAAAGCAAGCATCTTTGTTGTGATTTTTTTTTTTCAAAAAAATTTGTATGTTCTATATGAACATTCTAGGTTACATGACTAGATAATTGATCAAACAAGGTGTTCTTTTTTTTAAAGCAAGCGAGGTTTTAAGGATTCTTAACCTTTATATTAATTAAAAAAAATAAGAAGATGCAAAAACAATCTCTCTCAAGAGGAAGAAACACCACTACAAGGCTTACTAATCGCATAATTCACTAATAGTGGTAAGTTAATTGCCTTTTCCTTTGATGTGAAGACAAATAATTCATCCGTACTTCTTATTCCTTCTCTTAGCTCTAGTAGATCTTCGAGGGTAAAGGCTAAAGTTTTGGGTGCAGGCGTTTGAGAACTTCTTAGTAGCCAATTCTATTGCAACAACTGCACTAAAAGGACTTGACTCATGTTCTTCTTCAAAATCCAATTTTTCTTGACTCAACTTAATTCATGTATGATTGTTTTCATTTTCCCATAAAGCCTTAACAATATGAGATCTCCCTTTACTACGTCCCTGCCTTCTCTCTCAATAGATTTTTTCAAGACAATACTTACTTCGTTGCCCTTGTCGTATTCATCAATCATCATAAAAAACTGTTCAACCTCAGATAGAAAGGGAGCTTCTTCCAAGTTGATATTAATTCTTTCGATATCTTGGACACTATTTTTCTCCACAACCTCATTTCACTAGTACCTTGTCTAGCTTCCCGAATTGTATTAGTATGATGGAGAGCCTCATCATCCTAGAAGCTTTGTGTTAGTGTAATCTGCACCATATCATCTATGTTATTGCCTCCACACAATGGAGACACCCAATGTTTTAAAAAGCATTTTTCGAGGCAAAACAATCAAGCTTTTTCCCAGGCGAAGCGGTGCCTCGAGGCGCACTGAGGCGAAGCTATGCGTTTTTTCATAAAAAGTGATGAAAAAATATTAAAACAAAAACAAAAGAAGCAATCATCAATGCAAAAAATAACAATAGTTTGTTTTATGAATGTATTAGTGTATTATCTTTTGCAATCTGCATACCTGAAATCTAAATATTTGTTGCAATTTGCAGTGAAAAAGAATTGGAGACTGAACTTTGAAGTATGAAGTTACCTTACCCGATCCTTCAGCCACCCACAACAACAACTAGCAGGCAGCCAAAGTGCCAAACAAATCTTCAACTTTTCCTTAAAGCCGAATGGGGTTTTCTGGATGAATCAAATAAGTTGTATTAAGATGTACCCACTTGATATATGATTGAAAACAATGTAAACGATCTAATTGATTTGAATAACATAGTGTACAATATATTTCCCTGCCATTGTGATCCATATACAAATGAAGACAATCTGCTTACCTGTCATTGGGGTGAAGAAAATGCCGGCTGAGATCTAAGATCCCATAACACAAGAACATGCCCTACATAAAAATGACTATACATTACAACAGTAATACCTAATAATGCCACATTTCTAAGATGGATTCTTGTAATACATAATAAAAATGACAATATATTACAACAAATTTTCAAGTATATGTAAATGAACTATACAAGTTTGATATCAGATGGATTCTTGTAGTGGCAAAAGAGAATGTTGCATATTAGACACATAAAGAAAATGTTGCAACTAACTCTGGACTTTACACGATCAAAGTTCCAACAACGGACACATAGTCCCTAACAAACACAATAAATGATTCAAAAGGATTTAGACACATAGTCTATTACACCATCAGACACATAGTCCCTACTAGACACAGTAAACAATCCAAAATGATTTAGACACATAGTCCATTACATATCATAGTCTATTAAATCAAAGTTGCATATCAGAAACATAGTAATCAATCCAAAAGGTTTTTGGCTTTGAATATATCCTAGTCCTCGTCTTCTATCTCATCACCACTACTGAGAGGATCATTTCCTTCAGCTGTCTCATTATCACACTCCATCCAATCTTCTTTTTCCTCCTCATCCCTCAAGTCCATCGGAGCTTTCCCTATGCCAGTTAGAGTGTGGAACACTTTAACATATTACATTTACAAATTACAATTAAATGAAATCATAAAATTTTGAGTAAATCACTTACCTTTTCCACTTGTTGAACATCCAGGTGCATTAGACATCTTTGATTGCTTGTTTTTTCTACTTTTATCCCCGTCAACTGTAATAGCATTAACATCAAGTTCATCAAGATTTTGATACCATTGAGCTTCGGGACAAGGGTTTGAAACCACTAGCCCTTGAGGATGAGGTGGCCCAGGTGGATTCCCTACATCACAATTTCCACCATTAGAGGGTTCAACTTCAAGATCTGGCTCCACTAGTCATTCATTGTCACTATCCACCGCAGCAGAATCCAGTGGAAATGGTGCATCTTCATTAACTTTGTCTTGTCCACCTATCATCAACTTTTTAGCATGCAATTTTTTGTTGTACATAACATATACTAGGCACTGAGTTTTGTTGTAGCCAATCTGTTTCTTTTCTTCGTATGCATCTACAAAAAACGTAAGATATAAATTATTAACAAACACGTTAGGGCTGAACAAAAAACCGACCAAACCGATTAAACCTATCTAAACTGAACCAATCGGTTCGGATCGGTTTTGGTTTTAAAAAAGTTCAAAACCGAAGTGGTCGGTTTGGTTTACGGTTTCTATGTGATTTTAACCGACCAAACTGAACCACCCGAATATATATAATAAATAATATATATTTTATATATAAATAATACAATATGTTTAAAATAGTCGGTCGGTTCGGTTTTATTTTGGTTTTGGTTTGATTTTAGTCGGTTCGGTTCGGTTACGGTTTGCATAAATTAGAATCGGTTCGGTTTCGGACCGGTTTTGTTAATGGTCGGTTCGGTTTCGGTTTGAAAATTTTAAAACCGACCTAAGTCGGTTCGGTTCACGGTTTAGGTGAAAAACCGAACCGACGGTTCGATTTTCAGCCCTAAAACACGTACCAAACATGTAAGATGTAACAACCATAAGTTGAAACAAATGCAAAGTATTAACAATTTAACATTGCAAAAAATTATTACTTACATGATTAAAAGTTGACCAATTCCGCTCACAAGCTGATGATGAACAAGTAAGGTTTAACACTTCAATGGCAAATTTCTTCAACTCAGACACGCTTTCTCCAAAAACTCCCTACCAACAAGCTGCAAGTATAGTGTTCAAAAGAAACATATTTAGTGAGGAAGAAAAATATCTTCAAAATCAAAATATAACATAAATACAAGTTTACCTGGAGTACGAGTGTGCCTTGATTTAATTGCTTCAATTCTACCAAATAATCCTCTTTTCTGTAGATAATGATCAAGTTGTGAATTCACAATGTCCTTCTTTGTACTTGGAAGCAACTTCTCCATGCAACTATAAAGTCCTTGCTTAACATAAAAAATGTTTGAGTAAACATCAAACTCCATTCGCGGGTTGAGAAAATGACCTGCAGTATGGAGGTCCGTATGCAATTAGTTATCCCACCTCTTATCAATGATATCTCATATTTCCTTATACATGGCAAGCTCATTGTCAAAAGTCAATGTGATCTCACTTTTTGCTTTATCCATTGCATCATACAAAAAACCCATAGCACGAATTGTAGCCTTCAACGAGTAGGAGACGCCGAGCCAAAAATTGTTGTCTCGGCATATTATTTTCTTTACGGCTTTTCCTTCAACTTGCTTAGCATACAAACTCCTTGCCCACTTTGTAGATGTAAACATTTCCTCCAACTTTTGTCTATTTTTCTTAATACTTGCAAGAGTCAAACATCTCGTTCCAAACCTACATTGGCAAGTGTATATTAAAAACTTTATAAATGAACATATAAAGTAATCTTAAAACTTAAAATAACAAAATACAAACAAAAATATATATTGCTAATTTACCTAGTAGGTGTCGGGCGAACCAAATCTCTCCCTGTGTAAGTCCTTATCAAATCAAGTACTCAACCATGGTTGTATATGTAATTGCTCACTCTCCTAGCTTTGCGATAAACATTGACAAGTGTAGGCAGACTAAATAAATCCCCAAGCATCAGATCTCTGCAATGCGCTACACATGGTGTCCAGTACAAGTGTTTCCTCTTTTCCATTAACTTCTTTCCAGCAACTTCGTAGTTAGCTGCATTATCAGTAACAACTTGTACCACATTCTCTCTCTCCCCCCCCATCTCCTCAACAACCTCATCAAGAAGCTGAAACAATGCATTTGCATATTTGACAATATCTTATGCATCTACACTCTTAAGGAAATTGTTCACGAGAAAATTAATGAGTTGGCGACCCCTCATGTCTTTCCAACCATCAGACATTATTATAATTCCCGTTTTAGACCATGTCTTTTTCACATCCTCGACTATCACATTGGTTGATTCAACTTCCTTCTTGAGGATCCAAGTACTAACCTCATATGTCGATGGTGGTTTCACACAACGTCCATTATTGTGAGCTGCATATTTTGAAACTGACAAAAGCATATTTGCGAAAAAAGAGCTGTTGGCAACATTGAATGAAATGCCATTCTAAAAAAGGAAGCGTCCAATGTCTAGACAAACTTGGTTTTTATGCTCTTTCGCATTGACTGTTGGATCTCAATTCTTGTGTAGGTCTAGTTGGATTCATGTAATCATCAGTATCCACCACAAACCCATCGGCCAGTCACTACGCCATCAGAGAATGAGTTGGATCCACGACCAGTACTAGGAGTAGAACCATGAGGTCCATGAGCATCCGTAGGAATAGAAGCCATTTCTTCATCCACGTTTCCTCAATAGTATGAACCCCTATTAACAAGAAACTCAGAGTCTTGTCTTTTAGGAACCTTTTGCCTCACACCAAACGCAAGCTAATCCTTCACTTTCCGATAGATATCATCCGGTACCTTAGGACAAGCTTTTGATTCCTTATGTGTCTTCGCTAGATGATGCTTCAATCTATTTATTCCCTCAGAGAGGGTTTGACTACAATAATTGCATTTCACGTAGGTAGTCCCGTTACTCTCACGCCATGCTTCCAACACGGGTCACCAGGATTACTCTTCCGCGGTTTCATCTGCAAAGATTAAAAGATATAAACAAAATAAGTATTAAAAAAAAACAAAGTTGCAACAAAAAAAACAAATTTAACTAATCCAAAGCTCACATGCCTAAAGCAATACTTCTACAACAATCATCTATGCAACAAATTGACATAGAATCTTATAGCAATGGCATCAAAGCTGATAGTGTAACCACCCTTTGCAAAAAAAAAAGGATCTGTGTGTGTTTGTGAGAGAGGCTTATGTTCAAAAGGAGCCTTAAAAGAACAAACTAAAGCAACAAACACATTATAATCCAAATCGGAAAAAAAACTATGGCAATCAAATATCATTCTAATCCAAAATCGGATAACTATGGCAATCCAAATTCATTCATTACATAAGTAACAATCAAAATCGGATAACTATGGCAATCCAAATTCATTCATTCATTAAACTTCTAAGCAAACCAAAGCAACAAATATAGTGTCATTCATCATGGGAAACTACCCAATGGTACAGAAAAGGAAAGCACACAGCTGCACACTCATAACAAATCAGACAATCACTTATGCGAATGATCCAATTTCATACGTATGTAGCTAAGAAACCAATTCCCATTCATTCTTCATTTATATAGTCAGTAGATAATTAAGATGTAAATATTTTTTTCAATTTTGGTTTTTAAGAGCATTTGCGTGTCTTGAAGTTGGTTTGAAAGAAGAAGAGCAGCCCAGAAGAAGGAAGGAAGAAAGAGCAGAGGGAAGGACTTACTACGATGTTGGAGCAGTCGAGACTCGAGTTCAAGTAAAGTTGCTGCAAAATCAGAATGAGAGTACCACCACCGTCTTTCTTCGCCTGAATCGTTCTCCTATTTCTTCGTCAGAATCGTCCTCCTCTTCTTTTCTTGTTCTCCTTCCTCCTTTAGCTCCTTTGTCTGATTCTGAAGAGAAACAAAGAAAACAGAGAAAAGTTAGGGCTCAAAACTAAAATCACACACGTTAGATTATTCTCTAGATTGATGACAAATCAGATTGCAAATATTTTGAAGCGTACGCCTCAAACAAGTCGACTCGTACGAGTCATATTAATAAAGCGCGCACATTGAAATTACCCTGTGACTCGTGCGGGTTGAAGCCTATTTTTTAGCGAGTTGAGGCGACTCGCAAGTTGAAGCACGAATCACAAACGCTTTTTTAAACACTAGAGGAACTTGAGTACTTTATTCCATGACATTGTCTGTGTGGTGCACCACTACTGTAGCATCCTCCGGCTGCATATTTTCAGTACCATCTACTTTACTGTTTCTTGACTTGGTCATTTCCCACCTTCTCGACTAGAGGTTTCGATTTGAAGGTGTGCCTTCCTGATGCAATAATCCATCATTCTCTGTTTTCTTTTTACACTAGTTTATTTGCTTTGTTTTGCCACACCTGATGTGCAATTTTTTTTTCACATACGGCTGTAAGGACATTGATGTTTCGAAAGGCCAAATCCTGCACAAGTACCACACTTGGCTGGAACCCATGCATACTCCACTTCAACTATTCACGTTCACTTCTCATTGATTACCATAGGGATAGTTTTTGGCAATTGACTGTCAACATCCACTTCTACACACACCCTTGCGTATGCCAATTACCTCGTCTTATCTGACCTTATCTAGCATAATAGGCATTCCAATAGCACTGACAATTTTTTGGATACCTTCTGGGTTCCAAAGAAACAATGAGACCTTTTTCAAGGTTACCCAAATGGGTATCGACATAAATGCTTCCGTTTCCTCATCCATAATCAGTGACCATGTTCTAACAATGAACAATCCGCTGGCCATGTGCAATAACCCATTTCTAGAACCTTACTCCTCTCTCCTTCATCTCTGAACTTGAAGACAAAATTCTTGTCTCAATTAATACTCATCTCGAAGTTTTGAGTTCCCCTTGCCTTTATGTAACAACTATTTTTTTCTTTGTACCACCGCGGTAGTATTTAGAAGTTTGGTGGTGGCATATAACCATTTTCCCTTTTATAAGACCATGTAATTTTTTTCTTTTTCTTTTCACTCTTTTCATCAGAGCTTAGGAGGTTTGGTCATCTAGGTCTAAAAGAGAGCTTGAGGGGGGAGGATTCCTTAAAGAGTTGCTTGAGGATCTTGATGCATGTTGGGGAGGAGGAGTCTTATGCTTTGAGGAGTGCAATACCTGTGGTTGGTGAGTAGATCGAACATTTTTTGAATGATTTAACCTCATTTGATTGCATGTTTAATCTTTTTTGGTATAAATTTGGGGGGGTTTGCTATTATGGGTTAAGATGAGTAACCTAGTGTCTTCCGTAATAGTAATTTTTGATTCTTTCAGTATTTTTGTTTTTGATTGCTTCCAGTTGAAAGATGAAGGTGAGATCTTTCTATAGGTAGCTTATATGTAAAGTTTGGATAAGTATTGAAGAAGTTATAGGTATTTGAAGTTGGTGTGTTGAACTGTGACTTGCTGAAATTTTAAGTCTGACTTTAAAATCGTGAGGAACAAGGGGGTAAAGATCTGGTTTTGTTTTCTGTTATTGAAAGAATTTAGGTATAAATCTCACATGTTTAACAAGTTTAAGGTAAGGGCTTTCCAATGGTATAAAGTTTTAAGGGTTTGGTTGAATAATGCGACTTTTGTGTGTGATTGAAGTTGCTATGTTACTGAAACGTTCTGAAAAAAAAAATCTGCTCTGAGGTTGAAGACGATGACGTCATGCTGACGTCATCTATTTGACCCGATTTTGACTGATCATAGAATGTGATATATAACTCTGTTTTTATCACCGTTTTCACCGTTGTGACTACCGTGATAACATTAAATTTTAGAATAAATTTATTTCACATTTTACAATATGTTAATTTTGGCAGTAATGTGTCTCGAGATGCGTATTTCAAGTAAATGTTTATTATTGAATATTGTGCATCATATATGTGATTGTGATATTTAGAATTTAGTTCCTCTAATGAAATTATGGAACGATGCTACTTGATTAGTGTTGAGAATTTTGAGTTTGACATGAATACCCTACTCCGGCGTTTGAAATGTACAGAGTGGTACATTATGACCATAGATGTCTTGGTTTCTAATATTCGTGTAATCCCTACATAGTGAGTTGTACGGTGACTGTCTCCAAAAGGGGAAAACTAAGCCACTATACGAGTTATGACTCGCGTGATATAGTGGAGTGTTCCTGAGGAGCAGTGTCTGATTTCCAAAGGGGAAAAACTACGCCACTGTACGAGTCATGACTTGCGTGATACAGTGGAGTGTTCCTGAGTGGTCAGAGGAAGAGTGTGAACTTATTTCTCTTCCAGCGCGCAATTTTAAATTGTGATTTGGCTCGTGTGTCCAGTCTTTTGAGGTGAAGTATGCATTTTAGAGACGGCACCCCGTTTGAAATGTATACATATTCAAAGTGGGTATTGGTACACGTGTGGTGGTGTGTCGGGGTGAGACACATTCGGCACATGGAGAGGTGCGATAGGGTATTCATGGTCTAAGATGTTTTTGTTGATAATTTGATTTGTACATATGACTAGTTGACCATATGGTTGATGCAGTAGGTATAAGTTGTAGCATGTGATGTAAGGTAAATGTTGATATATATTGAAATGTGGATTATCATTTGTGTTATTTGTAGTTGATTTTTTTTTATCTGATCATTCCAGCTTTAGGCTGACCCATTTTGTTTTGTTTTGTGGCAAATGGGTGTACTCTTATTGGAGTGCAGGCGTTGGAAGCGACTTCGTGGATCAGGCCGGGCGAAACTAGATCCTAGTCATTTCCAGGGTCTGTATTATGTTTTGTGTTTTGCTTTTTGGTGTTGTATATGATAGCTATGTTTGTGAGAATGCCTTGAGGGGTAGAGTTAGGGGAGAAGGTTGACTTTGGCATGGTTGTAATACTTTGGAATGCTTGTAATATTTTGGGAATTTCGTTTTCCGAGAATTGTTTGTGTGATAATGTGGTTGGTGGTATGTCACGTGCCATTTGTAGGAAATCTCCCGCTGTGTTGGGATTTTTCTTATGAGCGGGGCGTGACACTTTACCAAATAATCTTTCACATATCCATATCCCAAGAACGTAACTACAAAGTTGCCTATGATCAACTTTTCACATTCCTCAATCATGTGCAAAGTCTGCAGTTTGCACTTTACTATCGTTTTGTCATCTACAGTCAATGGACGTTTTTACACGAGTTTGGAAGAAACCACGAACTTGTTTTGCTTGAACTTCAATGCCCAATCCACCTTGGTGGGAGTGACTGCAAGGTCTGCACTTGCCAGATCAATAGATGCAGCAGTGGTGTTCACTCTATCTACCCCTTCTTGAAGCATAATCTCACTATTAGGGTTGAATCCATTCGATTCAGCGCTAGCAACAATATCTTCGGACGGATTAGGGTTTTCCCCATCTCCCCTATTGTTCTGCAGGATCTCTCCACAAACGGAATCGGAAAGAGTCGTGGCCTGATTCGGTTGACTCATCATTCATGCCTTCAAATCATCAATCGATTTGCACAAACCCTAACCCAACCACCCCCAAATCATTAATCAGACCTTCAAATCATGGTGATGTTGAGTGGTGTTTGCAGGATGGTGGTGAAGGGGAGGTGAGGGCTTGGTGGTAGGGAGGGGAGGGCAGTGGAGGCCGGATCTGGACCTGGGGCGGTGGAGAGGAGGGGAAGGCTTGGTGAAACAAAGTTGGCAAAGTAGAAATGATATTTTCTTCTTTAGTAATAGTCTTCCACGTAGAAGAGACAATGTGCCCTTGTTTTCTAGGAAGATGCAAGCCAGAAAGAAGGTGAAAATTATGACCAACATCTACATGTGTAAAATAAGGCTAGAAAAAAGGAAGAAAAAAACATAATACAACCAAGAGGTAAGGCTTTTACCAAGGAAATCATTTCTATATTTTGTTTTGAACGTTTTTGCTACAATGAAAAACCAATATATCTATCTATGGTTTGTTTACCTTCTTGAGTTCTTACTACTTCAATTCTTCATTATCAGAAAAACCTGAGTACTCGTTCAGTTCAAACAATTTCAAAAAACCTAACCTAACATCTAAACATTAAAGATTTAGAGAGAAAAACCAGATTAGAATAAGAGCAATGAGTAGTGGATTCATTGCGGCATTTCATCATACAGTTCATATCTCAAGTTCCAAATTTACTTCATACAAGAGGAAGAGTTGAGTATCAGAAATCAATTAGGGAATTCGAGGTTTCTGACCTGAAAATTTTGCTTGAACTAGATGTCTCCATCTTGAATTCAAAAGATGTCAAGAACTGACAACGAGATCAATTGGAAATCTAAACAGGAAAAAAGAGATTGATTTAGTCAAATTGGGGAGAGGGTCATTGTAATCTGCAGAACACAACAGAAAATGAAGGGCTCCATATGTTATCAACGGTGAAAGGGCGGAAAAACTCAAACATTAATTTGGGGCCCAAATGTTCTTGGGCATCTAGTCCAATTGCTAAAATGAAGCTGACAAAGGGATGCCTAATATTCAAGCTCAAAAAATTGACCCACTACAGGCAAAGCAGTGATAACACCACATGTTCTGTTGTCCTACACCCTCAAACAAATTTTTTTTCTATTAACCCAACCACTACAAACACAATTTGTGTTAAAAAAATAATGGATGTCAACAAAATTAAGGTGAGAATCTTGCTTCCAAATCACAGCGACTTCTCTCTCCTCCCATTGTCATACTGGTCGTCCTCTCTCTCCCCCTCAAGCTCGCCGGAACATAGTTGCTGGCCGCACCACCCTAGTCCCTTGTTGTTATTTTTTTTCTATCACCCTCACGGCTCTGTTTGCGATGGTGGGTTCCCATTTGCAACGGGGTGCAAGTGGGCACACAAATTTGGCCCTTGCAGCAGATCATGCAAATGAGAGTCTTACATTCGCATGATCTTTGGCAACTTGGTTTTTGCTGGACAGTTTTGAGTGATTGTGGGAAAATGACCATAATTTACTAAATTCACAACATTTTTAACTCATTCAAATTGTGTTGATTATATATCTCAGGGTATTATAATGTTTGTGCTTTGATAATCTTGAGAATGAGTTTCAATTTGAGAGTATAAATTTGTCCAAATTCAGGGACAATACTTTGTTTTCTTTGTTGGGCATATTTGAATAGTAAAATGATCATAACTTGCTCAATTCAAATTTTTTTTAACTCATTAAAATTGTGTTGATTAGATAAATTAGAGTACTATAATGTTTGTGTTTTGATAATCTTAAGAACCAGTCTCAGTTGAGGGTATAAATTGGCCCAAAGTCAGGGACAATACCTTATTTTTTG
The DNA here is from genome assembly GCA_003290165.1 of Berberis thunbergii. Classification (NCBI taxonomy): domain Eukaryota; kingdom Viridiplantae; phylum Streptophyta; class Magnoliopsida; order Ranunculales; family Berberidaceae; genus Berberis; species Berberis thunbergii. The sequence goes on from QNQO01008166.1 coordinate 80,376, forward strand.
AGATAATAACCTTCATTTTGTTTGAATGAGGGCACCTAAGAATGGGGAAGAAGATGATTCCAATTTGGGGGAGAGAATGGGGGAGAGAGTGACGGTTGCTCTGTCGAGTGGGAGGGAAGAAAATGAGGAAAAAAATTATTTTGGGAGGGAGGAGAAGATTTTTTCGCAGGTTTGAATTTGGTGGTGGTAGGGGTAGTATGGGATAAAAAGGGTGTGGTGTGGGAGAGAAAAATAATTTGGTGGTGTGGGACAATAAATGATGATGCAATAGGGTTTCTAGGGTTCCTATTTTGAGTTTCTAGGATTTATAATTTGGGTTTCTAGGGTTTCTAATTTGCTCTCAAAGGTATTTACTATATACCTTATTCGTAATCTTTCAATTTAATTAGGAGTATTTTTAGTTTCCTTTTAGGATTAACCTTTATTTTTTCTTTTAGGATTAGGTTGCTTATTATTCAAGTTATTTGAGCACTATAAATAGAGTTATTCCTCAATATTGTAGAGATACTTTTGATTTGAATAATTTTAATTGAACATTAGAGTTGTTTCTCTGTGTTTTTGGGCGAATCTCTTGTGTTATTTTTCCTGTGAATTATCTGTTGAACTATCTTGCAAAATAATCGCTATTCTGTCCGGCGTCAATAGGTATCAGAGCTTTAGCATATTCTTGGGGTGAGATTTCATCAGTTTCTATGGCTGGTCGTCGTGGTCGTCGCGGGCAGGTTCTGAACAAAGAAGTCCCAAACCGTGATCGTAATGTTCAGAATGTGAGGATTGGGGATTTACAAAGGTGAGTTGCAGAATTAACCTAGCATCTAACGGCGCAGGATTTCGGTAATCGTGAAATGTAAAATCACGATTCTGATTCCAGTTTCGAAAACCCGTATCACAAATCATGCTCGATTATGGGAGCACCGTGGTCGGAACGATAGTCATGGAGACCTCGGTTTCAGAGTGGATCTGCCGGAGTTTTTTGGTATGTTACAAGCTGAAGGATTCGTCAATTGGTTGAATGAGTAGAGCGTATTTTTGAGTATAAGGAAGTCCCAGATCGTGACAAAGTGAAATTGGTCGCCATCAAACTCAAAGGCAGAACATCTGCGTGGTGGGAGCAGTTGAGGCGATCACGAGACAGGCATGGCAAGGCCAAGAACAAGATTACTGATTGGGACAAGATGAATGGTCATTTCTTTCCTTTCGGCTACACTCAAACCTTATTTCAGCGACTTCACTCGTTGAGGTAGGGCACAAGATCGGTTGATGATGTAATGTGCAAATTAGATACATTTGGTGTTTCTCAATCGTCACCTGAGCTTCAAAAGTTGTCTACAAAGAATCATGTCGTTATAAATAATGAAAAGGGGCAAAAAGAAGGGATGACAACGGGGCGAATTTGAGCAAATCCATCCCCGATCCGTCAGGAATAACGGATCTCCGAATTCGCCTCGCCAATCCGTTTATAAATTTATTAAAAAATCGCTTCCGCCCCGCACGGATTGGCGGATATCCGCCCCGCCCAAACTATCCGTTAAAAATTTCTTCATATATACAGGTAAGATACTACATACAGTAAAATTACTTCTACATATCATTTATACATACAACAAATTACAAAAAAATACAACAAATTAAAAAAAAATAAAAAAATTTGATCTAAAGATCAGATCCGAGTTATCTGATCTAAAAAAATTACAACAAATTCAAAAAAAAAATCGATCTAAAGTTTAGATCTCTGATCTGAGATCTAAAAAAAAATTACAACATATTACAAAAAAAAATCGATCTAAAAAATTTGATCTCTAAGATCAGATCAGGTCTCAGATCAGATTCGATCTCAGATCTGATTTGATATTGATCTTGATCTCTGATGGGGGAGAGGAAGAAATCCATGGTTGTGAGAGGCGAAACCCTTCGTCTTTAGATCTCCAAGCTTCAAATCCGATCTTGGCTGTGAGAGGAAGAGATCGCGGCGTGAGGGAGGGAGATCTTGACCGTGAAAGGAAGATCTTGGTTGTGAGAGGAAGATATCGTGGTGTGAGGGAGGGAGAGGTGGTGTGAGGTGTGAGGGAGGGAGATTTCTCTGTGAGGGAGAGAGGCGGTGTGCGGTGTGAGGGAGCAGGGAGGGAGATCGCAGCGTGAGGGAGCAGGGAGGTGGTGTGCGGTGTGAGGGAGGGAGGGAGATCGCAGATCGCTTTGTGAGAGGGAGAGCTTGGTGAGGGAGCGATTGTGAGTGATTGGTGTGAGGGAGCGATTGTGAAAAAGAGTTAATCCCTTTATATAGATGAAGGGCATTCTTGTAAATTTATTGGTTAAACGGATATCCGTGGGGGCGGATATGGCCAAATCCGTATTTGCCCCGATTAATAAACGGATACAGATCGGAAATCCATATCCGCCCCAAAATTCAGTGATCCTTTACCAAATCCGCCCCAAATGGAGCTAGTGGGGTGGATATTCGTGAAAATCCGCCCCACTACCATCCCTAGCAAGAAGGTATCATTGAGTTGATTGGTGGTGAGGATCAGTCTGGTGTCGAGGTGGTTTCGTCACTGAAAGTTGACTTTAAGGAGCTCTCACCTAAGGTGTCGAAGGTGTGGTTGATGTAGGGTTGGCAGTGGGGCGGATTTTCACAGATATCCGCCCCACCCAATCCGTATGGGGCGGATTTGGATATGGTTGAATGGATTTTCGGGTGGTTTTGGGTATCCAAATAATATTCGTTGACTATTTGGGGGCGGATACAGTTTTAGCCATATCCGCCCCGCATGACCCGCGTATATCCGTTTATACTGCTCAAATTACTATAATACCCTTATCCCTAAAGTAAGTATTAACTAAACCATTAAAAAAAAACCTAAAACTAAAACCTAAGAAACCTAAAATCCGCTGACATCTTCAGATCTCTCTTCCACCTCGAGACACAAAACGCACAGAGAAACTCAAAGAAATAAAATGAAATCCGCTGACCTTTCTGGAAACTCAACGAAGAAACTCACAGAGAAACAAGAAACTCAAAGAAGAAAGAAGGAGACGCAGACTCTTCCACCTCTTGATCTCAAAGAAGAAAAAGAAAGAAGAAACTCAAAGAAAAAAATAAGGATTGAAAGAAGAGGAACGAAAGAAGAAGAAGAAGAACCGAAGATTGAAAGAAGAAGAAGAAGAAGTTCAGAGCAGAGAAGAACTTTAGATCTCATCATTTCGGGCTGATTCCTCCCTCCTTCCTCTTCTTTAGATCTCCTCTTCTTCGTTCAGATCTGCTCTTTGATTTTTTTTTTTTTTTTTTTCGAACTATCTGATTTTTTTTTTCAGATCTTCTCTTCGATTTTTTTTTTCTTCTTTCAGATATGTTTTTTTCTTCTTCTTTTTTGTTGATTTCAAACTAACTGATTTCAGATCTTGTTTTGCAGGTTGTTCACTTGTTTGACAACAGTGTTGAGATCAGATCTTCCAACCGCGAAGCAAGAAGAACCGATCTCTTCCACCTCTTAATTAGAGATTAATTTTTTTAGATCGAATTTTTTTTTCTTTTTTTTGTAATAATTTTTGTATCAATGAATGATGTATCTTTTAGTGTACAAGGAACTTTTACTGTGTTTTATGTACGAATGAACTTTTTTTTAACGGATATTTGGACGGGGCGGATATCCGCCAATCTGTGCGGGGGCGGAGGTGGTTTTTATATAAATCTATAAACGGATTTGCGAGGCGGATTTGGGGATCCGTTAATTTTGACGGAGCATGGATGAATTTGCTCAGATCCGCCCCGTTGCCATCCCTAGTTTGATGCATCAATGTCTGTTGGTTGTTTGGTGGCCTCTCAAGCGGCTAGCAAAAGCTCTATTGATGATCATGTGGATTGTTCTGGTAAGATTGTTTTGGAAGAAGGTCCTTTTGATGACTCTGATCCCGAATTGGATGACTCTGGAGATAATCATACTGATCTTCTTGATAATCACAAGGCTAGTGAACTTCAGGATGGATATGATTCTCAGTACGAGGATGGGGAATTAAGATAGCCATATGCACATGGGTTAGACAAAATATGCCTTTGATGCTGTTGATTATTCAGACTCTAAGGTACAACCTGATGAGGCAATGGAGTGTAGTAAAGAGAACCCTTCCAAATTTGCTTATGTTCGTTCTGAAGTAGACCAATTGGAGCAGCAGGTTGTGCATGGAGCCAATTCTCAATCCTCTCCGGAAACTCAATCAAAAAAGGTATCTCGGTGACTGGATCTTGTAAGAAGATGGCAGCAAAGGTTGTCAAACAACAATTAATGGGGCCTTCTAGGATTGGTCAAGAAATATTCACCAAGAACTATTCCTATTGCAATCTGTTGTGTTATTCTGATTTCGACATTCCAGCAGAAGAGGAGATGAACGAAGATTTCGACATCCCACCAGCAGAGGCAATGAACGAGGACATGGATCTTCAAGACATGGATCCGACCGGTGACTCTGCTCTCAAAGTTGGGGAGGAGAAGGAGATCGGAAAACAGGGATTAAAGAAGAAGCTCCCCAAAGAAGGTGAAGGTTGGGATACTCCCGATTCTGGCTATGAAGTTGAAGTTCATTACATTGGCGATGAAGTTGAAGCTCTTCACAAGCCCAGCAGATCTGGCTTATGGTGCGGCTGGTTCTCCTCCAACTATTCCACCCAATGCTACACTACAATTTGATGTTGAGTTGCTTTCGTGGTCGAGTGTTAAGGATATCTGTAAGGATGGTGGGATATTTAAGAAGATTGTAATTAAGGGAGAGAAATGGGAGAACCCCAAAGATCCTGATGATGTGTTCGTCAAGTATGAAGCTCATCTAGAGGATGGGACTTTGGTTTCGAAGTCAGGGGGTGTGGAGTTCACTGTGAGAGAAGGTCATTTCTGTCCTGCATTGTCCTAATTTGTTATGACCATGAAAAACGGTGAGGTTGCACAGTTGACCATCGCACCAGAATGTGCATTTGGTTCATCTGATTCACAGCAAGAGCTTCTTGTTGTTCCTGCACATTCAACGATTTACTATGAGAAGGACAAAGAGTCTTGGGCCAAGCATACAGCAGAGAAGATCGAGTCTGCTGGCGTTAAAAAAGAAGAAGGAAATGCATTCTCCAAAGCTGGAAAGTATGTTAGGGCATCAAAGAGATATGAAAATGTTGCAAATGAGACATTGCCATTTAAAATTGATGTCTTCTTTTCATATGTAGACCGTGCAAATGCGTACTAGACAAGTTATTTTATCAGTAGGCCAACCATCAAGCGATATGTTAGGATGATGAGTGGTTACTATTTGGCAGCAGACACGAATTCAGATTTGCTAGCGGATGTGCAGCAGTTAGCAGAGTTTTTTTACTTGATGCCAGAGGATTCTGATGAAGTTGTTGTGAACTCGAGGACGAGTTCTTTCCAACCCGGAGCGACTGATGCAGGAGGGTTTTTAGGGTTTCTATTTTGGGTTTCGAGGGTTCCTAATTTAGGTTTTTAGGGTTCCTAATTTGCTCTCAAAGTTATTTACTAAATAACTTATTCGTAATCTTTCAATTTTATTAGGAATATTTTTAGTTTCCTTTTAAGATTATGCCTTATTTTTTCTTTTATGAATAGACTGTTTATTATTCAAGTTATTTGAGCACTATAAATAGAGTTCTTCCTCAATATTGTAGAGATACTTTATTTGAATAATTTTAATTGAACATTAGAGTTGTTTCTCTGTGTTTTTGGGCGAATTTCTTGTGTTCTTCTGTCCGGCGTCAAAAGATGTGATGTCAAACAATCTCATCCATTTGGCCATTGTGTGTGCAAATGTTTTGTGCGAGATCTCAAATCTTAATGCAACGTAATTTGAAATTTGACTCATTTTTTCTACTCAAAACATGTACTAAATGACGTGGCAACAAATGAAGCATAAAATTAAAATTGGAGATATTCAATGTCACTGTAATAATGGTGTAGATACTACGACATTATCGAACACAAGTTTTTAATACAAAATTTGAGTGAAAGTAGAGTTTTATTATTATTATTATTATTATTATTATTATTTTGTATAAATCACTATACTAGAATTTTTTGGTTTAAGGGAAAGAGTTTATATATATTTTTTATTTTTATTTTTATTTTTATTTTTTTCTTTATTAACCTCCAGGGGAGAGGGGCAACTATGGGATGCCATACCTTTATTATTATAGCAAATAAAGTTTTTTCACTTAATCTGGGGCATGTTACGACTTTACCCGAATAAAAAACAAAGGAAACAATCCTTACTAAACTGAAAACATCAAAATTCTAACAAGAAAAAAAAAACTAGATCAAAATCACCAAGGCTCTAGAACATATTCTCAAGGAGAGAAGGCCTTATTCAAGAGATAAGGTCATTCTCACCAAGAGCTAGGCCTTATTCACCAAAGAAAAACACTAAGAACCAAGGCTCTAGATCAAATTCTCAAGGAAAGAAGACCTTAATAATCAAGAGCCAGGCCTTATTCACCAAAGAAAAGCACTAGGAACTAAGTACCAAGTAACAAACCATTTGTTGCCAAGAGAACCCTGCGTCGACTACCAAGTGACATGCCAACCGTCCAAGAATACCTCCCGCCAGGTTGAACACTCCAATCCAAAACCATCCTCGTCCTACCCGTCCAAACCTTCCACGACCTGCCCCAAACTCCCAATAACTTGCAAGAAACACCTTACAAGAGCATCCTACACTTCACCACACCGTCCAAGCATGCATTCACTGCAACATTGACTCCCAACAACAGCTCAACTCCTAGCAAACATTTAATCTTGAACCCCACCCACATGAAATCCCTGCACAAATAAACTCCTAGCAAACACTTAATCTTGAACCCAGCCAACGTGACGAAATCATTCTAAATACCGAATGTACGACGTATGACACTTGTCAAAAGAGTCTCCAATTGGTTGATACAGATAAGACATTCTAAGCAATTAGCCATATTGATTTCAAACTACCAAGCCTTATGTAAGCAACACTTAAATTCACTTACATTACCTTGTATAAATGTGTTAATGTTTATCTTGATTCACCCACTTATGGATTTCCAAATCTAAGGCTAGAAGGGATGAAGTAGGTGATCGTGTGATACCATAACGACACTTCTTTGATGCAAAACCATCAACTAGGGGTGTTAATCGGTTCGGTCGGTTCAAAACTAGACCAAAACTGAACCGAGGTGAACTATAGATTCAGTTTTCGGTTCGGTTTCGATTTGTTTCATTTTTCCCTCCTCCTTAGCGGTGTATTTGAGACTCTTCCTAAAATCTCATATACCCAATCAATTGGTGAGGTGCAACTCTTCTTCATTTTCTCTCATCCTCACTACCCAAGTCCAAGTTCAATCAACCTACCTCATTAACATGTCTCTGCTTATAAATCTTGTCAACTCACTAAGAAGATCATTACTGAGTACAGATCAGTAATGAGAAATGTTTATATGAAATGAATGAGAACCCTAAAAATGTGAGAGACCCACCTGTAATGAATTTAGGATTCTTCCCAAAACACTGAGGGGAGCACAAATTGTATCAATCAAACAAACCACCGTGCATTCATTAAGTAACTAAAACTCATCATCGCCACTTAAAAAAATTTCCTTTTCCCATTGACAGAAAGAGATTTCACCTCCATGGATATATCTTTGGTGATAAAGTCTTTTCTATTTGTATATATCAATGTACTCAGTTGTTGTGTGTCCTTAATGACGTCAAAATAGTTTTCAACAAGATTCATTCAATTTCCTTCTTTATTCATTATCCGCCTTTACCTTTTTTGTCCAAGTAAGTCAAATCTTTTTTATTGAGTTAGACCATTATTGCATGGTAAAGTCTCTCCTACTAAATCCCATTGACAAGAGAAAATGTGGGATTAAAAAAAAGAGTGAAATAAAAAGTTGTCGGAGAAAGAAAAAGCTGGTTGGGGATTAAAAAAAGAGAGAAAAGTGGATTGCTAGGGGATTATAAAAAAGAAAAGAAAAAGTGGGCTGGTTTGGGGGATTAAAAAAGAGAGGAAGCAGGTTGGTTTGGGAATTAAAAAAAGAAAGAAGGGTGACGGGTTAGGTTCGGTTTTTTTCAGGTGTGTGAAATAAAAAACCAAAACCTAACCGAATGTAACTCGGTTTGGTTTTTACTATTTGGTTCGATTTTTAATCGGTTCGGGTTTTTTCAGTTTAGTTCGGTTCGGTCGGTTTACAGGAACCAATTAACACCCCTACCATCAACTACTCTATTACATTTCCTAAAAATAGAGAACCCCTATAATTGAGAAATCTTGGACCGAATCTGCTTCATAACCTGAAATTGCCTTCACGGGACCAGCCACAAAAGTTTCACCATATTCACTTGTTTGATGTCGACAAATGCTTCTATGTTCTAGAACCCTAACTTATAAACCTACGTGAAGAGCCAACAATTCCAGAGTGAGGGTATCATCCTTCTGCAAGGTTACCACAAAGCTGCTAGGACATGACCTTGACCATCTCTACATACTCCACTAGTGCCTCCTTCCTGATCTCTAGTTGAACCATCCGTGCTCAAGTAACAATATCAATAACTCGATGTTCTGACCAACAATAACTGCTTTGAGGATTAACCAAAGTAGGGTGCAACCCAAGATAATTACAAGCTAATATGCTGCTAGTAGGGTTTCTCACCTTGGCGATCTTTTGAGCAAAAAAGTATTTGCATTTCTTGAGAAGCATCATTTTGGGCATAGAGATATGCTTGAATCTTATGTTATTTATTTCTACCCAAATCATTTAGATGCAAAACTTGAGAGTTGGCCTTTTGATGAATCTAGGGAGAGTAGAACCACCAACATTTTGATTTTTTTAATACACACACATTACCCCCTTTTTTTTTGTTAACAAACACACATTCATTAAATATGAGAAATATTACAGATAGATTGCCCAGTAGATTGAGCAAGGTTATGGGCTTCCATATTGAGTTCCCTATTAATATAATTACATTCCCAATCAAGTAGCAAAAGGAGCATACTTCTAATATCACTAATAATGGGTTTCTAGGCCCAATCAATAGCAAAAGAAGTAGTTGTCTCATACCGAATGGCTGACAAACGGTTCGCCCAGTCACTTAGCAAAAACTGATTTCCATTGTTGCACTTGAACCATCAACAGAGTTGCCTCTGCTGCATAAATTTCTGCCATAGTACCATTGACAACCTGACATGTGATCAGACTAGCAAGAGTGGCAAGAATTGATCCTTGAACATCCATAACAATCACACCTACTGTTCCCTGTTTGGAGGAATCAAAGAAACATGCATCAAAACAGACAATGACATAGTGAGGTGGGATGGTTTGATATTGCATTTTTCTGTTGTACAAATTGATGTTGAGACGATGATTTCTAGCCAAGTACAGTTGAGCATGTAGGGTAGTTCAAAGAGCCAAATCTTGCTCTGATAAGGGTCCAAACTCCGGGTTTTGGGCCGCAGGAGATAAAATGATGTTGACTTGTAACTATGTGATAGTCGAAGTGCAAATTTCAGGAATATATAGAGAGGATAATCAATGAAGTTGCTTTAGAGGGAGTGGAAAATCAGTTTTGATACCAAAAGTCCTAAGTAAGATAGAGCATGGAAGTGAACATGGGGACACTAGGTTTGTCACCATTGAAAATCACCCGATTACGTATACGCCAGATGGTAAGGACAACCGTAAATTGGGATATGATCTCATTTGTGTTAGGGGGTCGATATTTGGCTATATGACACACCCAATTTGAAGAAATCCTTTACTGAACAAAGTTGAAGATCAAATTATAGCCAGTCAAAGGGGATAATGTAACATCGCCAGAACCTGAGGATGATAGGGCATCTAAAGATCAGGTGAACCACATCGTGGTGATAACACAAAGTACATACATTGTCAATAGGGGTGTGAACCCAAACTAGGTTGGTTAGGGTGGGGAGAAAGTCCTGATAAATCTTCTAGAGAAGGAGGAGGGCATTGGATGGGGGCATTAATCCTCCAGAGTGATTGAAGTAGAGAGCATTGTGGTTGGTTGGAGTTGCGGGAGGTGGAGGTGGCAAAGCCATTAGAGAGAAAAACCCAAGTGACATTTTCCATAGAAAACAAACCTTTTTTGTTGGGCCGTCAAAATGAGTTTGTCTGGAGTAAAGGTGCGTCAGATAACAACATTCTAGATGTCACGGATGAACGATATTGGAAACAAGGTTTGGAGAAGCTCACTATTCCAAGTGACCATAAGATTTGGATGTTGTATCCAACGATCAGAGATAACTTTGGGAAGGTTTGAGTTCAAAGGCTCTGGGATGCAGTCTGCCAACAAGAGACCAGGTTTGACCCAACAATCATGCCACATATCTGTTTGATCTTCTGAAAGAATTTTCCATAATAGAAACTGCTTCATATGGGATAAGGTAGTGAGGTGGCCTCTCCAAGCAAAGGAAGCCAAAGTAGGAGGCCTGGCTAATTGAAAAAATGCTATTGTTATTGAAATAGAGAACTGGAAGTTGACTAGCTCTGGGGGAGTGAGGGGAGATAAGGGACTTTGCCAACAAGGCAAGATTTTTGCATTTTGTTGAGGGAATATTCAAACCTCCCAGATAACGGGGCTTGGCTATCTTATCCCAAGTACACAAGTGTTTAGATTTTCCTTTTGTCATGCCATTCCATTGGAAGTTTCTAGCAAGGTGGTCAATCTTTGTGGAAACACTAAAAGGTAAATGGAAAGACTGAATGGTATAAATGGGGATAGAATTGAGGACTATTTTTATCATGACAGTCTGCCCCGCCTGAGATAAGACTTTGGATCTCCAAGTAGAAAGCCTTGTACTAATTTTATTTATGAGAAATTGAAAGTTAATGGCTTTCCTTTTGGGGAGAATAAGAGGAGATCCCAAATATTTGTCTTTAAGATTAAAAGTTTTCTACCCCAAAAATCAATTAATCAATCCTAGAATGACGGTGATGAACATTTGAACTGAAAACACTGAGGATTTATCAAAATTCACAACATGTCCGGCGGCTAAACAGTATTGGGACAAATGGTTTTGGTACTGTAAGCTTCAGATAAACAAGCCCTGCAGAAAAACATTAGATCATCGACATATAGACGGTGACTAATAGAGGGCTGAGTTTAATACCTTTGACAAGATTATTGGATTTCGCCCTAAAAAGTAGACAAGAGAGGGCCTCGGCTACTAGAATGAACAAGTACGGGGAAAGGGGATCACCTTGGCGAAGACTTCTGGAGGGTTTAATAGGGGGCAAGGGGAGACATTGAGAATGACTTTAAGGGAGGTGGTAGAGATACATTGCTCAATCATTGATATCCAGCCTCCAGAAAAACCCAGTTGCCTAAGAAGTTGCAACAGAAAAGACCATTCTACACGATCATAAACTTTTACCATATGGCCATCTAGCCCTGTTTTTTTTTTTTTTTTTTTAAAGTGGTTCATTTGGAAAAAAAAAACATCATGAGCCAGAGTGACATTGTCGGTGATACTTCGGCATTTTAGGAAGGCACCTTGGTTTGGGGAAATGATATCATTGAGCACAGGTTTGAGCCTACTGACAAGGATTTTCAAGATAACTTTGTAAATAATGCTACAAAGTTTAATCGGTCTGAACTTGTCCGAAGAGGCAAGGTTGTGCACCTTGGGGATAAGGGCTATAAAAGTTTCATAGAGATTCAGGTTCATTTCCCTAACGAAAAAGAAGTGTTACCACATCAATGACATCAATTTTGACAATGTCCCAATAATATTGGAAGAAGAAGGCATGGAAACCGTCTGGTCCAGGTCCTTTGTGCTTCCCTATGCTAAAAAGAATATTCTGAATTTCAGTATGGCCAGAAGTTCCTCATTTGTTTCAAGGGTAATGATGGGTGTAAGCAAGGATATAAGGTCGTGGTCAATGGGAGGCTGAGAAGATTGAAAGAGACCAGTAAAATAGTTGGTAATAACAGAGCTCATGCCTTAAAAATCCGATTTCCATTGATTTGTATCTTCTTTCAGATGAAGAATAAGATTGCATTTTAGGCGGAGAGTTTAAGATAGATGGAAGAATTTAGTGTTTCTGTCCCCTACCTCAAGCCAAGATATTCGCGATTTATTTTTCTAGAACATTTCTTCTCTAAGGTGAAGTTCAACAAGATAATCTTCAAGGGAAGCTATAGCTGAGGCATTTTCTCATGAAGGTTGCTCATTTTGGAGAGAATCCAAAGCTGCTAAGGTTTCAGAGGTACAAAACTGGATGTTCTAGAAGTCTGCAGAGTTCCATCAGGAGAGCTTACGACTAGCTATTTGGTGTTGATATAAAAGAGATGTGCTGGGTTTAATAACCTATGTGGGAGCCAAGAAGATTGAGCAAGTTGTCTGCATTGGGGATCCCGTGTCCACATATGTAAGAATTTGAACGGTTTAGGTTTGGAGGGAGTGGCGGAGACTATGTTGAGGCTAATGGCACGTTGACTAGAAGAAGACATGTGAATACTATTGCCTGTAACATTACGGAAAAGGTCGAGCCAATTTGTAGACACTAGGATTCTGTTTAATTTGGCTTTAATCCCATGCGTATCATTCATTTTGTTGTTCCAAGTGAATTGAGATCCATTGAGAGAGAAATCAATTAATTGATGAGTCTCCAAGAAATTCTGAAGATAGCTGAGAGAAGAGTTATTAGGTGTGATACCCTCCATTTTATCATCCGAATTAAGAAGAGCATTGAGGTCTCCCATGATGATACCTGGTAAGGCTTGGTGAATATAGAGTTGGGTCATGTTTTGCCAGAAATTGATCTTGTAAGCAGGGTTAAGTTCACCATATACAAAGAGAATAGACCAAGAAGAAGGAGATAATTAGTCATCAAATAGTATTTACAAGAAAGCAAAATATGTAGATTACTACCTTCCATCCAAAACAATGCAATTACGCCTGAGAGCCCTTGCGCTAGAACTAAAAATCCATGTCTGAATCCTAGTCTCCGGCGTAGGAAATAAAAAAATATTTCACAATTGGACTGTTGGGAGCAGGTATTTAGATTTCAGAATGCCATGGAAGACCTCATCCCGCAAGCATTCCATGAGAGAATCATGGAAAAAGAGGTGGCCCCTCAAAAGCGGTCGCTGCTTGAACAGACTGATCCTCATTGGAGGTTGGACTCTGAGTGTCAAAATGTGACTTTAGGGCATTGAACTGGGCCATGTTATGAGAATCTAAAATTCTTCCTGGCCTGGAAAAACCAGCGAGGTTGCTGCCTGGTTTAACAACCTTTTTGAAAAAGGTGTGAAAAGGTTGTTAAAAGAGGGGAGAATTACCCACTAGAGAAGCTGGATGCCATTCATGAGTCTATTCAAAACTTTTTTTTGCGTACCCATGATTGAATCATTGATCGAGTTCAGTTGTTCATTCATCAGTTCAGACCCCAAAGTTATCACCTTTCGTTTGCTGACTTTAAGCGCAACTTCTCTATGACTGACTGCTTTGTGACTCTTTTTGATGACTATCGGAATGGGAGAAGAGATCGCAACCTGACTAGGCTGAAGCCTAGATTGAGCCGCAACGCTAGAGGAATATTCTTGAGGGGAGGTGATAGGGTAGCTCCCATGCTGGGAAACGTTCTCCTACTGCACTTGCTCCTGCTGAGACTGAGAGAACTGAGGAGCTATGAGTGTATTTGTATATGCTTGAATTGTCATTTGGGGAGTGATTTTTTGTGAGTTTTAATGCAAGCCTGGAAACGTTGCCAGATTCTGGGAGTTTGCTATGAAGACATTATCCGCACAAAATAAAGCATTATCATTCGTTTTCACTGTGGTGTGTTGGAATCGCACATCAGTCTAATGTTGGACCAACTGATTGGATTGTCTTTCTTGTAGAGAGTTATCATTGGCAATAGGATTTAACTGTTGTGGAAACCATTGAGTGTCAGCTATTGGAAAACAGCTTCTGCGTGCATGCATTCCTAAATTGAAGCCTGTTGAAAGAGTGTCTGATGATGTTGTTGTGAAGGGGCAAGGAGCCCTTGTGAAGAGGCCAAGTGAGCAATCAAGGGACCGTAGAAATTGGCATGACGGGGAAGAAGTTCTGCAGCTTTGTTCAAGGGAGTAGAAAACCCTGTGGTGAGCATTGTAGAGGAACGAAACTGCTGAGGAAGACTGACTACTTCAGACCATCGAGTTGGGCCAGAAGTTGACCATTGTACATTTTGATTCAAGTGGAAAGAAAGTATTATCTGGTGTAGCATGGCCTAGGGAGCAAAGTTGTGAACTCGCAGCAGGTCTTACGACTGTGGGCTGGACAAAGCATTGGGCTTGCATTTGATCATCATACCTATTTGAAAAAATTCTAGCAGGCTGGTGCAAAATAGGGCCCAAAATTGGATTATCTATTGTGATCTGGTTCATGGGGTAAGAAGTAGTTGGAGCAATGGGCCCTCATCTGAGGCCTGAGAGGAGCAAAGAAATTGGGCTACAACTGCTTGAGAGAAATCAGACGAGTGTTGTGGTGGCCCGTGTGGAACATCTGTTGTATGATTTGTTGGTGAAGAGTAGTCTTCATGATTTCCAAGTTCAATTAAAGGTTGTGGTTGGGTAGTTGGGATATTGTAAATGAGGTTCGAAGATGGTGAGGGGTATTAATGGTGGTTACTATAGAGGGATGGCATTGTTTGAAAATCTTCTGAGCTTTCATTTTTTGGAGCAATTGGATTGAAGGAGTACGGGGGGGAAAAAGGGGGCATGCTAACCCAAAGGGATGAGAGATCATCTCGCATCCAAAACAAAAATTGGGGAGATCTTCAAAACAAAATTTTAAGGTGAAGTCGTGGCCATTAGGAATTCCATACTCTGTGTCCATAGAACATGACATGGGCTTGGTGTAATCGAGCTAGACTTTGAAGTGGATGAACGGGATCTCAGTGTCCTCCAAGGAATTAGAGTCGATCTCCATAGCTTCACCAAACTGTTGGCAAGAGTCTGAATCGTAGAGAGTTTGAGCTTGCCATGAACGCAGAGCCAGCAAGGGAATTTTGAGAAATTGATGGATGTATAATCTTCCTGCCATTTTTTTTTTATTGAAACTAGCCATCCGAAAATTGACCAAGGGCCTGTGGTGAGAGCTATATGCAGAATATCTTCATGAGAGAATCTTATAAGATGGTAGTTATTGTTCATGTCTTGCCTGCGAGGTAAATAATCCACTTGAAATATGTGAAAATTTGACATTTGCATTGCTAAACGTCTGGTATTTTTTTTATACAAAAATAGTTATTTGCATTTGTAAATGTCACAATTTGAGTTGTTGAAGTGCGTTTGGTTTAATTTACGTTGCGATTAACAGGATATTATCATTTGGGTTCTTGGAGGACAAACTTCAAGCCAAGTTAGTACAAAAAATGGATTGGTATGATGTTCATTGTTTTCTTTTTATTGCAACGGTAAATGAAATCAAGAGATTTTGCACTTATTTGGTTTCAGATATTGTATTTTTATCGTAATATTGTTATGAAATCTTATTTGGTTTCATCCCATATGATGATACACATTGACGAAGCCATGATTTTTGTTTAGGGAGGCGGAGTGATGTTATAATTAATTAAATATAATATAAAAATTAGTTACTTTAACATGATTTTTTTGTAAATACAGCAAAAAAGGGAATACAACAAAGACAGTCATTGAAGATGATTACTACTATATTCATTGAAAATTATTACTGCTTCTAGAAACACAACAAAAGAGAAGAGTTTGAATCGTTGATTACTACTACATGAAGAACAGGAGGAAGAGATTGGGTTGCATATGTGGAGATGATTAACACAGTGATTAATGAAGGCACTTAGTACCTAGAAGAAAAAGAATAAGGTGGTTTGGATCCTACTGGATCTTGTGAAGATGAGCTCAAATAACTCAATAGTTATAGATCTTTGAAGATGATGAAATATGGGGGTTTCCCTCATCTTATCCAATCAATGGAGTGTGAAGAAGAAACTGTGAATTTTGGTTTATTTGAGAGATTTGAGGGATTTAACCTCTATCTTTAACTCTAAAAGTAGAGTTTGAATTTGATATGTACATGATTTGAAGGATGAAGTCCTGGTTGAAGTGAAAAGTGAGAATAGAG
Organism: Berberis thunbergii; assembly: GCA_003290165.1. Classification (NCBI taxonomy): domain Eukaryota; kingdom Viridiplantae; phylum Streptophyta; class Magnoliopsida; order Ranunculales; family Berberidaceae; genus Berberis; species Berberis thunbergii. The sequence continues at coordinate 96,504 of QNQO01008166.1, forward strand.
GGGCAAATAAAAACTAATTGGACAACAAATAAATTAAAAAAAAATAAATTTCTCAAAAGTCAGTGGGGTGAATCTGTGCCTGATGATACACCAAAACAATCACATCCCTGACGTACACGTGCCACGATGATCTCGATGAACTACAAGCCATAACGTCATCCTAACACTGATCCGACCCAAGTGGTTCCAAGCCGGCCCAGAGCAGTTCGCCAGACAGACCCGAATACTTATAGCTTTCAAGGCCCATATGTCTCATAACTATCCTCAATACTTGTAAGCCCTACTAAGACAAGTATCTCAAGGATCAACTTTGGACAGGTTACTACGACGACTCTCTGTTTCCTATTAGGATCAAATACCAGAGTACAAATCACGCAGGAAAACTTCCTCTTACGAAATACCCTTAGATAGGGAACTATCTCTCGCATATCTAGGATCACAGGGCTCATATGAAACTTCCCTCCTACAACACGACTCTAATTAGCAAAGGATCTCCACAAAGATCTCATTCCTAAACTACGCTATTGATGACTTGGTCGAACTATGACTTATGCACTATAAATAAGACATGAGGTTGGTTAGCTAAGGTACACTACTAATTCCTTGTTTACAACATTACTCATTCCCAGTGTTCTAAAAATCGCTAGGCGCTGGGCGGGCGGCGAGCAGGTGCCTAGCGCCCAGGGGCCTAGGCGGACGCCAAGGCGGGTGCCTAGGCGGTCTTAGGTTTTGTATTATAACTTTAATAATTCACAAAAGTTAAACATAATACCTTATCAATTACATCCAATTTAATGTCAATATATATATGCAAATTTTAAAAACATGAAAAATTAACAATCGTGAACAAAATTTATTAAAACTCAAATGACTGAAGTTGGTCATGATGGGTACTTTATATAAATTTGAATTTGTGTACTCTTTTATTTTTTTTCAAATTGCATGAATAACCTCAGTTATGTTTGATAAAATCTACATTAGTAAAATTGGTACCGGGCAGATCCTTTGAGAATTCCATTAAGTAATCATCCTTCGCTACATGTAGACATATCATCATTATCATCATCAAAGCCCATTCCCGAGATTTTCTAAAAAAACAATTAAATAGTTTATTTCTAAAAATAGGAAAGAAAATAAAATAAGAACACAATCAACCTTATTAAAAATAAAAAAATAAAAAAATAAAAAAAAAATAAAAAATCTCCCAGACCGCCTAGACCCCCTAGACCCGCCCAGACCGCCCAGACAGCCGCCCAGGCATTAATCTGGGCGGTTTTCCACCTTCTAGCGCCTAGGCGCCGCCTAGACCGATTTTAGAACACTGCTCCTTCCTCATATCCCTGTCTGACTTTAATAACGGAGTGCCATCGACCACCACAATAGTGATTCATGGCTCACGTGCATTACTTTTGCAGGTCAGCAAGTCAGTGGGACTAGGTCACAACAGAGAGCGAAAAACGTCTGCATCAGTTTGGCGTCATTCGTGGGGACGACAAAGTTCCTAACTTTTCACTAGCATCTTCTCCATTTGAAACACAAAGAGATAGTGACCACTAGATCACACAATAGCGGAGAACAAGGGGACACATCAAACGCTTAGGCCGGCGTTGTACCACCGCTTTCAGGATTTCCAGTGATACAGTGGCAGCACCCTCACGCCCCCGCACCGAAAACAGCAACGACAGGCCCCATGATAGATATGCTATCATCTCAAATACAGCAGATAGCCAAAGCGGTGAAAACCTTTGCACGACAAAATCCTCCACCCGCTAGTGGAGACCAAAAGTACCACGGGCCCCCGTCTCCGGAGGATGGTAGTGAGCAAGTACATGATATTCAAGCCCTCGCTAGTTCTCATTGGACTAAAGGAGGTTGTGCGGCTAAAGTGGAGGTCGCCGCTAGGGATGAGTGGCTTGGCCCATAGAACCCCCTCCGCAGAGGGGCACACGATGTAGACGTGCTATACCGTCTCTCTGTCCCACCATTCGTGGATCGAATAATGAATGAGGCATTTTTGAAGAAGTTTACTCATTCGAAGCTCGATTTCTACGACGGAATCACTGACCCATTAAACCACCTGCGCCATTACCAACACGTAATGGCTCTCAAAGAAGGATCTGAGTCAGTGATGTGTAGAACGTTTTTCACAAGCTTGAAAAAGTCAACACTAACATGGTTCCACAGCCTTGCAGAGGTCAATCAACTCCTATAGGACGCTAGAAAAGGAGTTCCTGAAGCACTTTATTGAGAGCTAGTGTTTTCGATAAGCCCACACTACATATTCTTTCTAAAGCAGAGGTCCAATGAGACACTAAGAGAATATGTCACGCGCTTCAACAATGAGTTGACACTCATTGACAAATGCAACGACGACACAGCCGTGACAACATTCACTGTGGGCCTAAGGAGGGAAAACTCTATGAAGATCTCACCTTGGAGCCCCCTCTTGACATGGCGGAGCTCCTCAAAAGCGTCGAGAAACACATTACCTTAAAGGAATTGAGGATTGTAAAGAGGTTAACCGAAGGTGAGAAGAAACTCTTCGCTCTTAAAGACAAGAATGAGGGAAAAAGACGCGAGGATGAAGAAAAGAGCAAGAGAAAGCGCAGTGACAATAAGCCAGACCCTAGTCGGTCCAAGGCAGATAAAGCCTCCAACTACGTTGGATGCAGAGCCGTGACACCCCTCAATTCTAGCCTATCAGAAGTACTATACTCCATGAAAAACTGGGAAGATCTGAAGTGGCCCCCTAAGCAGCGTGGAGACCTCTCCAAGCATGACAACGACAAGTACTATGCATACCACAAAGAAGGCGGCCATGATATCAACAATTGCAAAAGTCTGAGGTATGAGATTGAGTACTAGATCCGCAAGTGCAAACTAAAAGAATTTTTCCACTCTAAGAAGTGACCAGAACGAACTAGGAATCTGAGGGAGTCTGTTAAGGAGATAAAAAAGGAGACTCTGGGCATAATTTATGTCCTTCATGGAGTCAGACCGAATGAAGACCAATTGTACAGGTCCTGGAAACAAACCTTGCTGGAGATGCGAACACGACCCATAGACGAGGAAATACGCATTTGCTACTCAAGGGTTCAGAGCCCCATTCCTACCTTAACCTTCACAGACAAGAACATCGAAGGAGTCTGAGCGCTGCACAATGACCCCTTAGTCATATCGATATTCATTGCAAGGTGGGAGGTAAAGAAAGCTCCGGTGGACACAGGAAGCTCACTGAACGTCGGATTCTACAACGCGTTTCACAATATGGATCTCAAAGAGGAGTGCCTGTCATCTATAGACTACCCGCTGATCGAATTCTGCGGAGAGAAGTGCTTTCTGATTGGAAAGATAGGGTTAGCAGTAGTGGTAGGAAATACGCAACTGAGAAAGGTCTTGTTTCTAGATTTCATGGTGGTAGACGCACCGTTTATCTACAATCTTATCTTGGGAAGACCAGGGCTCTACTAGATGGAAGCAGTAGTCTTAACCCTTCACCAGTGCATTAAGTACACTGCTAACCATTCCGAAGGAACAATACGTGGAGACCAACCTACGACACGAGAATGCCATTACGCTGCACTGAAACAAATAGAGTGCTCTCAGATCCAACAGAGTCCTACGTACGGAGCAGCTTGAACCAATGCCAGGTCGAATGACGGCAGAAGCATCATGGTCAAGCGATGCAAGAGAAATTTGCTCTTCATCCAAGTGGAAGAGAGAGGTTGAGGCAAACGAAAACACAACCCCGACCTTCCGTCGGTGCGGAGATTAACCCCCTACAAGGTTTACTCTTCAGTAACCTCTGTAATGCCATCAAAGCCCAACAGTCCACTAAGAACACTAACGATCCACAAGGGCCATTCGATCTCACATCAGGGCCAGGATCAATTTCTCTTAGTCAACATTTAGTCTTTTTCAATTGTTTATTTCCCTTTCCATAGTCAATGTAGAGTTTTGGTTTTTAAAGACTTATGTGATTTGCAATCATTTAAGAAATAAAGAAAAATCATGAAAACAAACTCTATTGATTACTGAAAATATGTAATAATAAGCTCATTGAAGCGGATACAGAAGACTACATACTATAACCATCTGAATTCAGTGCGACATGAAGTAAAGACTCGCTTAGACGATCCAACTACATAAGGTACCAAAAGAAGATTTCGCTCCGCAACCGCTTCGAGCATATTAGCATGAGCAAGAACAGGATGAAACATCACGTTCACTTCAACGCCTCAACAGACATGCCCCCTTCAAATATGGTATGAGGTGGTGCAAAATCGGCAACCATGGGTACTGTGGAAATTTATGGCCGACTCACACGCTCGATCCACCCAACAAGATGAACTTGGGACAAGTATCAGGAGGACACAAATCACATGCACCTCTAGGCTGTAGGGATGAGAGGGGTGTCCAAAAGTCAATGGCCCAATCCAGTGGACCATGTCCAATTCCTCTCCGTATCGAGATTCAAAATTCCATTGCAAATCGAGATAATGGGGTTAATCGAGAAGTGGTGGAGCTAGCCACTCTAGAGTTGGGCGCTAGTGTAAGGCATCAACGCATAAACGAAAGACTCTTCCCTTGGAAGAAAACCCGTACTACTTCATCGCAATATGAAAAGAAATTACAAGATCTTAACAAATCAACTACGTGCCCACCTACAATAGGTGACCACACATAACAACGATTATGATCAAGCCCGATCGGTGTAAATGTCATAACATTCGAAGACCCTATAGAGGATGATCCCACTTTAGCCATTAGAAAACCCAATGCATTTTCTTCATGCAATAACATTACAGGAGATAAGCTCTGCGAAAGATAATGTCAACGACGATGGAAGAACACCATTATATGGACATGATGGTTCATCAAAAAGGCGCCCCAATATTAACTGTCAAGCATTGAATACCGTATGGGAAACGAGGAGATATCAGTTCCTAAGGAAACTACGTAGACCAAATTTGTCCAATTGATGGCACTGCACGCAATCCCATTAAATGAGGTGGAGTAACCGATACTCAATTGTCATGCAGCCTACGCAGTACACGTGTTATCGTGTGATCTACGCAGTACACGTAGCACAACCGTGCAGAAAACCCTAGTTCTTCCTCTGCGGGCCATAGACTCGGCCCACTATTCAAACAATATTCTGCTACATTCTTGGCATGGGCACCGGAAATCCAAGTCAGCTTTGACGCACGGATCGCTATTTATTTTAAGGTAATTTTGTTTACACAGTGCGCGATGCTAGTAGACATGCGTTCGCACACCTTCAAGCAGGGGGAGACTTTCTCCAATCGGGCAAGCTTAGTTAGCCAAGGCTGATGACGATGGCTTTTGTTACATCCAAACACCTAGTCTGTCTAGCGCGAATCTCGATGGCTTAGGAAGTGAGAGTCTAATCAACGCTATCACGCCTGGTGATGACGACTCGCCAGGGATCGTTGCCCTCTTTGTGGTCAATGATCGCCGAACCCGATCTGGTAAGCCTAGCTGGTTACGATTGGCAACGAAAGCTTCTGATCAAAACTCAAACCTGTAGCCCCACTGCGCCGGTGTAAAGGGTTTAGAAGGTGGGAGCCTAGTCATTCTCAAACTAATTTCAACGGCTCACCACGGGACCACTGCTTTTCATTGTGGCTGCCGAATTACCAACCCTTGACTTGTAGCCCCTATTGAACATGTGTAGATAGTTTAGAAGGTGGGAGCCTAGTCAGTCCAGAACTTATTCCGACGACTCGCCATGGGACCATTGCTTTTCAGTGTGGCCGTCGAATTACCAATCTTTGACTTGTAGGCCCCGTTGCACAGGTGTAGATAGTTTAGAAGGTGGGAGCCTAGTTAGTCATGAATTGATTCCAACGGCTCGCCACGGGACCACTGCTTTTTAGTGTGGCTCCCAAAAACCCCAAATTTGTAGCTTAATGCTCACGAGTATAGATGATTTGGAAGATTGGAGCCTAGTCAGTCCCGAACTGATTCTGACAGCTTGCCACAGGGCCATTGCTTTTCAACCTGGTCGCCTTCATCTCGAACTTGTAGCCCACACTATGTGGGTATAGATGGTTCAGAAGGTAGGAGACTAGTTAGTTTCTGACTGATGACGACGGCTCACCACGGGACTACTGCTCTTCAACGTAGTCGCCAAATCATTGCTCCTTGAACTTGTAGTCCATCCTATTCGGACATAGATGGTTCAGAAGGTGGGAATCCCAAGCAGTTTGCCACAACCACCGCTCTCCTTTGAAACAACGACCGCAAAGATGAACCACAGCTGAGTCCATGTCCTCATGCTCAAATAAAACAGATATTCTATTATCAGCAAAGGCCATTTATGCTGACACATAGATAGTCCGACCAACACCTGGATAAATGCTACATAGTGAGTTAACCCGAGCTCATGACACCCATCTTTATATAAATGCTCTAACGCGTACGCTGGCTATTGCAACTCGCCCATAGCTGCAACTGCAACCGACCAATCAGACAAGTGAGGTATGCCTCCAGCAGCTTACTTTGAGGACGATACACAGCTTGGGAGCCCTAACCTGAGCTAAACTGTCTGCGACATGCTCACTATTGGACATGGCTGCACAACAATGATCCTGAGTCATTCACAACGCAAGCGGTCAAGCTCTCTATTGCAGACAGACCACTCGATGTTCTATTGAATCAACCAGCCTATGTCAAAACAAGACGACAAGGTGGAATGAAAAACATACAATAGAGACAACGAGCACAAAACGGATAAAACTGTTTTCATTAACTGTTGAAACAAAAAGGGTACAAGTATACAAAGTTTACTCCTTGTCAGGAGAAGGTACTGAAACAAAAGAGCTAAGCTTTTTGGAGAAAGGATCAGGGGTCTACACACAATGACTTGAGCATCAGAGTTCAAATCGCTCTTTTTGTCCGAGGGTGCAAAAACAACAGACAAGTCTACGTACGACATCTTCTAATATCGGCCAAGATCCCACTCCGGATGATCCCTCTTCATTAGCGCTATCAGCTTCAGCCTGCCATGTACAACCCAACGGAACTCGCACTTGCCTTGTTCTTGCAGAAGCTCTTCTTCTTGAGCGTTGAACTCCACGTCAGCCTCTAGAACCCGCTTTTGAGTGACCCAGTTGGCCTCCTTCAAAGCACTATCTTCAGCGAAAGACCGCAGTGTCGTGCTTGCCTCAACCATAGCTTTATGTGTGACCTCCAAATCTTAGCGAGTCCGGCCCAACTCCTGCTCGAGTTTGTGAATTTCAGACACAACCTCGGTCAAATTATGCTCAAGGGCCTCCAAACGTGTCCACTAAGTCGCAGCAGCCACATCCGATTGCTCTAGCCTCTTTTCATCAGCCAGCTTCTGTAACTACGCAATTTCATAAAGCGCATTAGAATACAATGCTTGCATATGTGAGAAGACACTCTCCATTGTGTATATATTCTCATGGGCCGCCTCAACTTCTGTCACACCCTCAAATGAGACATACCAAACATAAGGTATTTTAAGCCCTTATCCATACGCCTTTCTAGTGTATCCTCCTGGGTTTTGGAACGTAATCCATCAGCCAGCTTTGACGCTTGCTAATATGCTTCCTTGAAGCATAGTCCACGTCAACCCCCTTATGCCATACCTGAGTGCTCATCCTTACCAAGTCTGGAGAAAATAGGCTTATCCGTGCATCCGGATGAACCTTTCCCGAGTCTGGAATCACGTCGGCACCACCCTTCGCAGTTACTATCCCCAGGCTTTTCTCCACAACTTTTCCCTTGTTACAAGCAGCCGACCCTTTACCGCGTGACAACTCAACATGTTCCAGAGAAAGGGGAGGAAGCGAATTATCCAAAGGGCCCTCCAACACCTTGAGTTGTGGCTTGGAGTGAGAAGGTGAACAATGCGGGCTACAAGAAACTTAACCTGTGCCACCAGGGCCATTATCAGACAACACACCAATGGGACAATCAGATTCCACAACCTCAGGCGGATCTTCATAGGAACCTTCTATTGGAACTGTCCTGCACAAATCAGCACCCGCAGAAGCTGCCATGGCAACCCGCTTCAGCCGCTCACTCAAAGTTTTGACCTGCGCATCACTAAGGTTTGACTTGTCTTCATCCTGACAGAACGATTAGAATCTTGTTTTTCATTCTTTGGAGCGGGTAGTGTTGAAGGCAACCCGGCTCTTATACGGGACCTCTTCGAATTCACAAAAAAAGCAAGCATCTCAGACGACTCCTCCGTGTCGGACAAAACATGAGTTTTGGCCCCAACAACCTTCTTCATCCTAAAAGGGGCCCCATTTTCAGGCTTGATCTGTGACGTTCGGTAGAGAGTGAGGGCTACGTGCTAGTTGTCCCACAATCCACTATGGATGAAGTTGGGAACACGTGTGACATCAATCACATTCCTTGTTGACAAACAGCAGAACGTCTCTATAGTGTTATGTTCTTCTAGGGTAAGAGGAGTAATGGGAAATCTTCGTTTAAAAACAAAATCAGTGTTCTAAAAAATGGCCTAGGCGTTAGAGACACATCCAGATTAATGTCTGGGCGGTCTGAGTGAGGTCTAGGCGGTCTGGGCGAGTTTTTTTTTCCTGGTTGCGAAATTTTTTGTTAACAAGGAGTTGAGATTGGTTGTTCTTAAGCCGACGAAAGAGGATGCTGAGACTAATTTGAATAAGGCTGATTGTGTTCTTATTTTATTTTTCTTTCCCCTTTTTTGGAAAGAAACAATTTAGTTTTTTTTTACTCAGTATATGTCTGAATGTAGCAAATGATGATTACTTAATGAAATTCTCAAAGGATCTGCCGATACTAATTTTAGTAATGTAGATTTCATCAAACACGACTAAGGTCATTCATGCAATTTGAAGAAAAAAAAAGAGTAGGTTTGGATATTTGTCCACAAATTCAACTTTGTATAAAGTACCCATCATGACCAACTTCATTAATTTGAGTTTTAATAAATTTTGTTCATGATTGTTAATTTTTCATGTTTATAAATTTTTCATATGTATCTTGGCATTAAATTGGATGTAATTGATAATGTATTATGCTTAACTTTTGTAAATTATTAAAGTTATAATACAAAACCTTAAACCGCCTATGCGCCCTCCTATCCCCCTGGGCGCTAGGCACTTGCTCGCTGCTCGCTCACCGCCTAGCGCTTTTTAGACTACTGAACAAACTCCCGCTCGAGAAAATGACCCTTGAACCGGAAGTACATTGAATCTGCAGGGGCTAAGAAACAATACTTCTATTAGAACTTGAAGTCATCAGGCTGATTCCCGAAACAAGTCGGCGACGTCTTCTTTCAGACGACGTTACTCTTCAGTTGATGAATAGTCAACAATTGGATTACTCGCGGAGTCACGCGAACACCCGTCTCCTTTGCCCTAATCAAAATAAGAAGGATAATCCTATACCCATTAGGTCCCAACTGAGCCGGAGGAATCCAAAGGTCTAAGAATTTCCAAATCACGTCTCAAACAGAAAAACACACTCCAGTTTGAAGCATCCCACTGTGCAAGCGAATGAACCACGCCGGTGGCGACATTGGCGTCTGGTCACCCTTCAGGACAAACAATGGCAGGTCCTTGGGGACCCCAAACTTCATACGAATTTCAGCAAGGCCAGCTCGAAAAGTAACCTGTTTTCTAATAACTCCAGGCTTCTGGCCAAGGTTGCATCGTCAAGAAGTTTTGTTGAGCCATGAAAAAGATAGAAGAGTAAGATTTCACACAACGGGTGACCTAAATAGGGATTGGTTTCCCGCCTTTTTATTTGCTGAGCCGACGCACATTCAATAAATGCAGCACACGACTCAAGCAAACGGTTCAGTCTCAATCATTATGAACGGTTACATCCCAGATCCATACACATGCCATTATGATCTCGAGGAATTATGGGCCCTAGCGTTAGCCCAACACTGATTTGGCCCAAGCGGTTCTAAGCTCGCCCAATGCAGTCTGCCAGACGGACCCGAATACTTACACCCTACTAGGCCCATATGACTCACATCTATCCTCAATATTCGTAAGCCCTACTAAAGCAAATATCTCGAGGATCAGCTTCGAACATGCAACTACAACGACTATTTGCTTCCAACTAGGAAGCAAACACCAGAGTACAAATCACACAGGGAAACTTCCTCTTACAAAATGCATTCAGATAGGAAACTATCTCCTGCGTATCTAAGAGCAAAGGGCTAATAGGGAACTTCCCTTCTACATCGCGATTCCTAATTAGAGAAGGATCTCCACGAAGATCTCCTTCCTAAACTACGCCATCGATGTCCTGGTGGAATTAGAACTCCTGCACTATAAATAAGATATAAGGTTGGTAAGCTAAGGTACACTACAAATTCTCTGTTTACAGCATTACACCTTCCTCAGATCCTTGACTGACTTTAGCATCGGAGTGCCATCGGCCACCACAACGGTGGTCCGTGGCTCACATGTGTTACTTCTACAGGTCAGCAAAACTTGGTCACAGCAGGGAGCAAAAAACAACTACATCTCCATATATCATATTCACTTACATAAGATATTGGTAATTTTAAGTAAACCTAAAAGAAAAAAGAAGTAAATTTGACGTTGGTCCTTTATAGTTGATGATATATCAAATAAGACTGTTATCACAACTATACACGTGGCAAATATCGTCCATTACGAGGATCAAATATTTCAAGACCAGGTCAACGCACAAAGCCTAGAAAGGGTGGATCTATTCATAAAAGCCAAAACATGTCCCATTAGAACAGATCATAGTTAGAGGCCCAAATCTGGGCCCAATAGAGTTATCTCTTAAAGAGGAAAAACATTACAGTGAAAAATAAAGTCGTGGAGGGAGTTACGCCTCTGAGGGCGTATCTTCATAAAGGAGGAGACTATTACCAAAAAAATCTCCCCTCGTTGCGCCTCACATGCTTAAGTCATAGAAGAAATTAACAATGACCATTACATAAGGTAAAGGGAATATTTGACAAAGGTATGTAATTTTAACTAAATTCTGTCCAAATTTATCTCCATATCCAACTGAGTTACTAATTTAAGCGTCAGAGTGCCTTTGGTCACAAAAAAGGTGGTCTTTGGCAATCTAACATTTGTTTTACAGGCCAGACTTATAGGAGACCAGATTTTGGATGCATTGATTTGGCAAGCACAATTATGTTTTTTAATACCATATTTCTATATATAATTTTGATAATTTATTGTTAATTAAGGTAGTAATTGATATTCCAATAACAATATTCCAAACTAGAAGCTAAGTGGTACAAATTGGTTTGAATTAGGAAGACTTATTGTCGAAGGAAACCACACAAAGAAGGAAACCTAGAGACCATGATTGTAAAAGGAATGATACTTGCTCTCAAGAGATCAATGCTTGCAGCCACAACAAGCCGCCAGCCACAATCCCATCATCACCCATCTTCGGAATCACCAACCCCACTCCTTGCAATTCAGCCAACGCCTCAAACCACCACCATCATCCTTTGCAATCACACACAGTCCTTATGTCGCCATCAAAAACCCCAGCCTCCATCACATCCCTCATCTCTGTCACCTCTTAACCACACCCAGCTCAAAACCCCTCATTTTCGCAACAGTAAACCACCCGTCCTCGCAATCACAGCCTTGGACAGATTGTCGTCATCTACTCACCTTGTCGCCTACTCCATACACAACACAACCATCTTATCTTTTTTCGTCACTAATAAGATACACCATCTTATTTCCTCTTCATTTTTCACCGTCCAAATTTCACTCTCTCACACAGTTTAAGACCCTCTCATTTGCATTCATCAACCCTCGTAGTCCATCTCTTTCCCACGTCTTCCCCTTCTCTCACACTCTGATTCCTTCAATTTACAACCAAAAAGAAGAAAAGAACTTTGAAAAACAGAGCAAAGATCCTAAAGAGGAAGAAAAAGAGATTTTATTTTCTTTACTCAAAATCCAACCACCGTGCTGATTGCTCCCGGTGAACGAGAGTCGCAACACGCAGTAGCCCATACATCCCAGACATCCGGCGACGTTGCCGCAGACCCTTGGGTAGACCTACTCATGATCCAAATGGACCATATGATCAAAATGATGGAGAAGCTCACCCAGGAACGCACAGAGACCGCCGACATTTTCCAAGCGCCACCCCAACAAAACTCTGTTAACCGAGTATGAGAAAGCAAAACGAAGCTCCAAAAGAACCTCAACAGGGAAATTTTGAAAGCAACAAACCTCCTCAAGATAAAATCCCACAAAGTAACGGGACCCTCGCTGAGATCCCATTCAAGATCGGAGTTACAGATGCCACCGTGCTGCACGAATTGGCCAGACCCCATTCTCCGACGCAATCTGTGACGACCCGCCTCCCGCACTGTACAGATACTGTCCGCTTTGGGCTACCATCCGGCCCGCACGGCTTTAAAAGGCCTCTGTACAATGGGGAGATGACCCTGCACATATAAAGATCATCAACCTCCCCTACCCAGGCGATGTGGGACTATGTTTCCCCTTGGTAGCTCGCCCAACTCCTCTTGGGATCCACGGGCCTGTTGGGCCTATTGGGCTCCAACCCTCACCCTCACCCTCCCCCTCAAGTCCGCCCACACAAGGGTCTCACAGTCCACCCCCCTTAAGGCCCAACGTCCTCGTTGGCCACACAGGCACAACGTCCACGTTGCCCGAGGGCCCACCTCCACGTGGCACACTTCCGGCTGGGTCAGGCTCTGATACCAAACTGTGACGACCCGCCTCCCGCACTGTACAGATACTGTCCGCTTTGGGCTACCATCCGGCCCGCACGGCTTTAAAAGGCCTCTGTACAATGGGGAGATGACCCTGCACATATAAAGATCATCAACCTCCCCTACCCAGGCGATGTGGGACTATGTTTCCCCTTGGTAGCTCGCCCAACTCCTCTTGGGATCCACGGGCCTGTTGGGCCTATTGGGCTCCAACCCTCACCCTCACCCTCCCCCTCAAGTCCGCCCACACAAGGGTCTCACACAATCATGACGACTCCCATGCTGAAAAAGTTCACCCCACCAAAGTTTGAGGCGTATGATGGAACCACCGATCCAACATACCACTTGCGTCACTTCCATAACATGATGGCGTTGAAAGAGGGCATGAAATCGATTTTGATGATAAATTGAAACGTCATTTCTTCTACACCGTGCCCGTGTCATGATGATCTTGAGAAATGACAAGCCCAAGCGTCGGCCCAACACTGATCCGACCCAAACGGTTTCAAGCTTGCACAACGCAGTTTGTCAGATGGACCCAAATCATTATAGCCTACTAAGCCCATTCGACTCACAACTATCCCCAATACCCGTAAGCTCTATTAAGGCAAATATCTTGGGGATTTGCTTTGGACAAGCAAGACAGCAACACTTTGTTTCCAACTAGGAAACAATTACCAGAGTATACGTCGCATATGAAAACTCATATCTATGGACAACACTCTGATTGGGAATTCTCTCCCGCGTATCTAGGAGCACAAGTCTACAACAAGGAAACTTCCCTTCATAGCACAACTCCTAATTAGAAAAAGGATCTCCATGAAGATATTTTTCCCTAAAATATGCCACCGATAGCCTGGTCGAACCAGAACTTCAACACTATAAATAAGACATGAGGTTGGTAAGATAAGGCATACTACAAATTCTCTGTTTACAACATTACGCCTTCCTCAGATCCCTGTCTGACTTTAGCATCGGAGTGCCATTAGCCACCACAATAGTGGTACGTTGCTCATGTGTGTTCCTTGTGCAAGTCAGCAGGTCAAAATGTCAAGGTCAAGCAAGGAGCGAAAATCAACTGCATCAGTTTGGCGCCGTGCGTGGGGACAACAAAGTTCCTAACTATTTACTAGTGTCATCTCTATTCAGAATTTGAGAAGATGGTGACCGTTAGATCACACAATAATGGAGAATAAGGGGACACGTCAGACACTCAGACTGGCGCTATACCATCGCTCCCAGCAGTGTCGGTGACACAAGGGCAGTAGGCTCATACCCTCTAGCAACAACAATGACAGACCGCAAGATGGATTTGTTGTTGTCACAAATATGGCAGATCGTGAAAGCAGTGGAGATTTTCATACAGTAGAATCCTCCACCCATCGATGGAGATCAGGAGCACCACATACCCCGATCTCCAGAAGACAACAGAAAGCGGGCACATGAGAGTCAAGCCCCTGCTAGTTCTCACTAAACTAGAGGTGGCGGCACGGTCAACGCAGATTTGACCTTCAGGGTAAACAAACCCTTCGCCGAGGGGCTCACGACCCATAAGTGCTATACCGCCTCTCTATCCCCAGTTCGTGGACCACATCATGAACGAGGCTCTGCCAAAGAAGTTCAACCCTCCAAAGCTCAATTTTTATGATGGGACGGGCGACCTATTTGATCACTTGCGCCATTATCAACATGTAATGGAGCTCAAAGAAGGTTCCGAGTCAGTAATGTGTAGAACATTCCCTACCACCCTGAAAAAAGTCAGCACTGACATGGTTTCACAGCCTCCCACCAAAGTCAATTGACTCATTCAAGACACTGGCCAAAGAATTCCTGACACGCTTTGTAGGAAGCTAGCGGATCAGGAAAAACCCACACTACATACTATCCCTGAAGCAAAAGTTTAACGAAACACTAAGGGAGTATATCACGCGCTTCAATGACGAGCTAACGCTCATTGATGGCTGCAACGACGACACAACCATGATGACTTTTTACCGCCGACCTAAGAGAGGGAAAGTTTTACGACTTCCTCACCTTGGAATCCCCTCGATATGGCAAAACTCTTGAAGAACACTCAGAACACTACACCAAAAGGTCTGTTTAGCTACGCGGAGATGGCCACGATTCTAAACCGTTGGTTTATTTGTCAGGGCAAAAAACCGTAGCTTTAATGACCAAAGGCCTAAAACCGTGGCTAAAAAAATGGCCACGGCTCAAAACCGTTGGTTTATTTGCCACGGCCAAAATCCGTGGCTATAATGACCAACGACCTAAGACCGTGGCTAAAAAAAAATGGCCACGGCTCAAAACCGTGGCTACACTACAACACAAATGAAAAACGCTGAAAAAAATTGGGCGGGCTTTTTGGCGCTCGATTCTTTCCCTCTCCTTTTACTTGGCGCTCGAAGCTCCTCCTTCCCTGCTCCTTCCACTCGACTTCCACCTTCCCTGCTCCCTCCACTCGACATCGATCCTCCCTGCTCCTCCCTCGACTTCCCTCCTCCCCTCCTTCCCTGCTCTTCCCTCCTTGCTGGCATCTTCAACCTCCAAACCATTTTGCAAAATCGATCCTCCCTGCTTTCTCTCGTCGAGGTACATCACCCCAGAGGAGATGAGCACAGTAAAGAAGGAATTTGAAGTAGAGAAAAAAATCCTCCATTTCTAGGGACAAAAAGGAGGGAAAATGTGAGAAGATGAAGAAAGGAACAAGCGGAAGTGCAACGACAACAGGTCGGACTTTGGCCGTGCCAGGCCAAAAAAATCTTCCAACTATGTTGGATCCAGATCCATGACCCCCCTAATTCTAGCTTATTAGACGTCTTTAATTCCATGAAAAACTGGGAAGATCTAAAGTGGCCCCCAAAGCAGCGCGGATACCCCTCCAAAGGCGACAACAAGTATTGCTCATACCACAAGGAGGGTGGCCACAACACCAATGACTGCGATAGTCTAAGATATGAAATCGAGTACTAGATTAGCAAGGGCAAGGTAAAGAAATTCATGGGTTCAGAGAAATGACAAGACCAAACTAGGGAAAGGGGGGAGGCAGTCAAAGAGATTGAGAAGGGGACTCTAGGCATTATATATATGTTCTTCATGGAGTCGGATCAGAAGAAGAACAATCGAACAGGTCCCACAAGCAGTCACTACTAGAGATGCAGACACAACCCACAAATGAGGACAAACACGTATATTACTCGCGGGTGCAGGGCCTCATCCCAACCTTGACCTTCACATATAAGGACCTCGAAGGCGTCCGCGCACCGCACAATGACGCTCTTGTCATTTCAGTCTCTATCGCAAGGTGGGAAGTGAAGAGGGCTCTGGTTGACACGGGCAGCTCCCTCAACATTTTGTTGTACAACGTGTTCCACAGTATGAACCAATTAACAACATGAGGCTGCTATTATGCTGCACTAAAGTAGATAGAATGTTCCCAAATCCAACTAGTGAACGAACGGAAGCAAGACTTAGAAACTGTGGGGAAGTCACTCGACCCACATGGAGGAAAAATTCCAACAACGGTGGCTCAACTTAGCAGCAGAGAACATTCCAACATTGCAAGAGCAATCCGCTCTTCTACTCGACAAAGTGTCAGGACCAGCGCAGAGGTCATTGCAAATGGGAACACAACACTCCGACTATTAGTGGCCATGGAAGGACCCTCCCACACAAGGTTTACTCTTCAGTTGGCAATTCGCTGAAGGTACTCACGATCCAAGCAATGGCCATTCAAATTAACTTCAGGGTTGGATCAACCTCGTTCTGCCAGCAGTCAATCTATTCTATTGTTCATTTTTCTTTTCGTAGTCAGTGTAGAATTTTAATTCTTACGAGCTTAATGGATTTGCAATCATTTAAGAAATAAAAGAGAATTACGCAAACACACTCTATTGATTACTGGAAAGATGTAACAATGGTCGCCTAGAGGCGGGTATAAAAGACTACAAACTACAAGCAATAGATTCCGATGCGACATATAGTAAAGATTCGGTTAAACACACCAACTCCAGAAGAAGACTCGGAGGCAACAACAAAGGTACCCCAGGTAAAGTTCAGAGCTTTCTAAGAGTTCAGCTCAACGACTTCTCCGTAAAAGATGACCCACCTTGCAAGGATGACCTGAGGTGGTATAGAATCAGCAACCAGAAGCCTCACGACATGCCAGTTGAAGCTACAACACACTCACACGCTCAATCCGCCCAACCAGACGAATTTGGGAAAGGTATCATGTTGAAATAGATCGAGCGCACCCTCCTACTGAGGGATGGGAGGGGTGTCTAGGAGTCAATGACCCACTCCGACAGGCCATGTTCAACTCCACTCCGCCCCGCAATCTCGAGTTCTAGCATAGCACAACGCGACGGGGCTAGATGAGAAGTGAGGAAAACAACCGATCCAAGGTTGGCTGCTGGTGTTACCTAAAATATTAGGCAGTTTAAAACACCGACATGGAACCAACACGTAAAAGACAGATTCATCCCTTGCGGTAAAGTTTGTACTTATTCTATGAAATATAAGATGAAATTACAAGGTTTCAGCGAACCAATTGGGTGCTCACTCAGAGTAGGTGACCACACATAACAATAAGTCTTATCATGACTCATCGGCGCAAATGTTAGAACATTCGAAGACTTCTGCGTTGGAGATCTCCCTTCAGCCTTTGGAAAACTCAAGCATATTCTTTGAGTAAGAGCATCAAAAGAAGTGCACTCTGTAGAAGATAATGCTTACAACGATGAAGGAACAACATTATATAACACAATGGTTCATCAAACAGGCACTTTAAAATTAACTATCGGTATTGAATACCATATGGAAAACGAGGGGGCGACGGTTCTTAAGAAAACCGCACAGGACCACGTTCATCCAATTAATGATGCTGCACACAACCCAATTAATAGGGGTAACCGATACTCAACCGTCTCGCGATCTATGCCGTGCGCGTGTCACCATGCAATCTACGATGTACGTGTGACGTCTTGATCCTATGACTAGGCCTTGTTCTTTTTGTATGGGCCCATTGGCTCAACCCACTATTCAAGTGGTATTCTACCACGTGCACTGATGCTAGCAGTAAAAGCCTTAGTCAATTTTGACACACGGAGCACACCTGCATATCATTGACTGATTTAAGGTACTTCTTTCTTTAAAAAAAACTAATCCGCACGATGAACTCCACTTGCGAAAGTAGGCTCACACACCTGTAACAAGCGGAGCCTCGATATAACTAGGCAAGCTTAGTCAGTTTCGACTGATGATGACGACTTCTGGTTCATCTCGACATCTAGTTCGTCATGCACAGTTGTTGATGGCAGGATGTGGGAGTCTAATTAGGGCTTTTAAGCCTGATGACAGTGACTCGCCAGGGATTGTCCCCCCTTTGTGTACAACGGTCGCTGAACCCGATCAGATAAGCCTAGCCAGTGACAACTGACAACGAAAACTTCTGGTCAAAGCCCAGATCTGTAGCCCATTCTGCGCAGGTATAGATGACTTGGAAGGTGGGAGCCTAGTCAGTTCTGACTGATGTCGATGGTTCGCCATGGGACCCCTACTCTTCTACAGACCATGGTCAGCGAATTACCAACTCCCAAACTTGTAGCTATCTCCGCGCGAGTATAGATGGTTTGAAAGGTGGGAGCCTAGTAAGTCCCAAACTGATGCCGACAGCTTGCCACGGACCACTGCTCTTCTACAGACCATGGTCGTTGAAAACTCTCAAATTTGTAGCTCGATGCGCACGGGTGTAGATGATTTGGAAGGTGGGAGCCTAGTCAAATCCAATTGATACCGACGGCTTGCCACGGGACCACTGCTCTTCTACAGACCATGGTCACCAAATTTTTTCATCCCAAACTTGTAGCCCGCTCCGCGTGGGTGTAGATGGTTTGGAAGGTGTCAGCTCTGATTGATGTCGACGACTCTCCACGAGATCATTGCTATCCAACAGACCATGATTGCCAAATTCTCACATCTCAAACCTGTAATCCGCTCCAAACGGGTATAGATGGTTCGGAAGGTGGGAGCCTAATCAGCCTCAACCGATGTCCACGGCTCACTACGTGACCGCTGTTCTTCTCAAGACAATGGTCGCCGAATGGGATTACTGCTCAAGCAATGTCATTACGTTCACACAGGCTGACAATCCATTATTGGCAATGGCCACTCGAGCCAACTAAAAAATAAATCCTCTAACACAGACAAATGCTACATGATGTCAGCCCGAGCTTACGAAACCTGACTCGGGACAAGCACTCTAGCTCAAATACAACGCATGTGCTCGGCTGCAACATTTCACTCATGCCAGCAACAATAATCGATGGTTAGATACAAAACTCAAGTCTCCAACGTCTTACCTTAAGGATGAGCTACAACCTGGGTAGTGTAACCCACCGCCAAACAATCCGCAGTACGTCCACTATTGGATGTAACCACGCGATAACAACTCTGAGACCGCACAGAAGAGCATGTCATAATCATTTGCGACATAAATGATCAAACTCTCAGCAACAGATAGACCACTCGGCTTCTTGCTATCCCAACCAAACTTGTGTCAAAGTAAAACGACAAGGCAAAATGGTAAGCGCGCAGCAGGGAGACCGGACAAATGCGGGTACAAAGCATACTCTAAATACACTTGTTTTCACTAACATTTGAAACAAAAAGTGCAAATGTAGAAAATTTACTTCTCATCAGAAGGGGGGGTACAAATACGGGGGAACTAAGCTTGGTAGGAGAAGGAACATGAATTGTGTTTGTGCGTGCCTAAATTTGAGGGCCATGATCCGTGCGTGCACAAATACGACTCAGAGACCATTCCGAACTCTGCATAAGACATCTTTTTGTAATAAGCAAAGTCCCATTCCGGATGCTCTTCCTTCATCAGTGCCAACAGTTCTAATCTCCCATGCATGAGCGGAATTCACACTTGCCTTGTGCCTTGAGAAGCTAGTCCTCGCTTGCCTTTGCTTCAGAAAGTTAACGCTCCAACAGCTCCAGTTTCCTCGACAGTGCATCAACCTGAGACCGCTCTGTAACAAGGCTATTCTTAATTGCGCTAAGTTCATGTTCCTTCAGGAAAAGTTTGTCCTTTGCTTTCCTCGCTTCCTGAGCATTGAATTCCATATCAGTTTCTAACTGTTGTCTCTGGGCAACCCACTCAGACTCTTTCATGGTGTTCTCCTCAACAAAAAACTGCAATTCAGAGCACATCTTAGTCGCAGCTTCCTGCACAACTTCTAGATCACAACGTACCAGGTTCAACTCTTGTCTGGATCTGTCCCTTGCAGACAGCGCCTCTGCTAAATCAGGCTCAAGGGCTTTCAGACGAACTCTCTGAGTCTCAACATCAACGGCTGACTGTTCCAGCCCTCTCTCATCAATCAACTTTTTCAATGACTCAATCTCGAAAAGTGCATCAAAATATGACTTCTGGATAGTCGAGAAGACACGCTCCATGGTGTACACCCTCTCACGAGCCACTTCAAATTTTGCCTCAGTGATGACCACCTGGCTCAATTGGGACATCCCCAACATAAGGTGTTTCAACCCTTTATCCATGCGCCAACCAGTTATACAGTCTGCTTATATGATTCATCGAAGCATAATCAATGTCAACCTCGTGATGTCAGGCTTGGTTGCTCATTTTCAACACGTCTGGAGCAAACAAACTCATCTGCGCATCCTGATGGAGCTATTCGATTGTGGCATCACGCCAACACTATCCTTTGTAGTCTCCATCACACCTAGGCCCTCATCCACAACCATCCCTTTGTCACTGGTAGCCGGCCCTTTATTGTGAGCCAGCTCAGTGGATTTCGAAGGAAGAGAAGGAAGCGAATTGTCTAACGTACCCTCCATTACCTTGATATGTGGTCTGAAGCGAGATGGGGGACAATGCAAACTACAAGAAGGACGACCCACGCTGCCACGATCATTGTTCGACGATCCAACAGTAGGAAGATTGAAAAGTGGGATCATAAGCGAATCTTCATCAAAACCTTCCAGTAAAACAGGTTTGAATTGGCCAGCTCCAAAAGAAGCCGCCACAGCAGCAAACATTAGCTTCTAACTCAAAGCCTCATCCTGCTCAGTACTCAGAGGCAATGCATCATCAACCCCTGCTAATCGGAGGTGGTCCTCTCCCAGCTAGATACTACAACCTCAGCCCTGACGGGCTGGTCAGGTTCACGTTCCTCTTTCACTGGAGTAGACCGTTTGGGAGCCGGCTTGGCTTCAGCGCGAGACCTCTTCGAGCTTATGAAGGAGGTAAACATCTCAGAAAGCCTCTCTATGTCGAGCAAGGCATGAGCCTTAACTTTGGAAGCCTTTCTCTTCCTGGAAGGGGCTCCACCTTCAGACTTAACCTTTGGCGCTCTATAAAGAGTGGGAGCCACGTGCCAATTGGCCCACAATCCACTGCGATTGAAGTTGGTAGGATAGATAACGTCCTCCAAACTCATCCACGGCATGTTGCGGAATGCCTTCATAGTGACCTGCTTCTCCAGAGAAAGAGGAGTAGTGGGGAACCTCCCTACAAAGAAACGCATGCAATGATCAACATAGAATCAATGTAACGGAATCAAAGGGTGAAACTATACTTAAGAAATGGCTTGAACTCCCGCTCAAGTGGACGACCCTTGAACTCGAGGAACTTCGAATCTTAAGGAGCCAAGAAGTAGTATTTCTGCCAGGATTTAAAGTCATCTGGTAACTTACCAAAACAAGTCGGCGACGTAATCTTACAAACGGCGTGATCATTAAGCCGAAGGGGAAATCAACAACTGGATCACCCTCAGAGTTACGCGGACACCGACATCCTCCGCCCTGATCAATATGAGAAGGATAATCCTGGACCCATTCAGTACCAACTGGGCAGGAGGGATTCCAAAAAATTCTAGAAATCCCCAGATCTCGTCAAGCACAGGAAAACAAACTCCATTTTGAAGCATCCGCGGTGCAAACAGACGAATCTTTCTGAAGGAAACATCAGTGTCTGATCATAATTCAGATTATAGAATGGTGGGTCTTTAGGGACCCCAAATGTCTTTCAGATATCGGCAAGGTTCGATTAAGAAGTTGACCTATTTTCAAAGAAGTGGATGCCCTTGAGTAGAAGCTCATCATCAAGGTGATTTTGGCAAGCCATGAGAAAGGTGAATGAACTTTCAATCAAAAGACGAGTAGAACGTAATCTCTAAAAGTGAAAAAATGAAATAGTCAATCTATGTAGAAAAGGAGATCTAAATAGGGATTGGTTTCCTTAATCTTATCCACTGAACCGATGTATGCTTAATTAACAAAGCGCGCTGCTTAAGTAACAGTTCAGACTATATCATCATGAGCGACATACTTTTAAGAAATGATTTAGTGAACCGATACGATGGCCTAGTAACTCAAGGAGAGCAGCTGATGATACATTGAAATGTCTTCTCTTCCACACCGTACATGTGTCATGATGATCTCGAGAAATAACAGGCCCAAGCGTCAGCCCAGCACTGATCCGGCTAGCGCGGTTTCAAGCCCGTACAACGCAGTCCACCAGATGGACCCAAATCATTACAGCTTGCGAAGCCCAAACGTCGCACAGCTATCCCCAATACCCTTAAGCCCTATTAAGTCAAGTATCTTAGGGATCAGCTTCAAACATGCAAGACAACAATACTTTGTGTCCAACTAGGAAATAAATACCAGAGTATATGTTGCACATGGAAACTCCTATCTATGGACAACACTCTGATTGGGAACTCTCTCCCGCGTATCTAGGAGCACAAGTCTAATAGTGAAATTTCCCTTCACAGCACGACTCCTAATTAGAAAAGGATCTCCACGAAGATATTCTTCCCTAAACTACGCCACTGATGGCCTGGTAGAACCATGACTCCAGCGCTATAAATAAGAGATGAGATTGGCAAGCTAAGGTACGCTACAAATTCTCTATTTACTGTTATGCTTTTCTCAAATCCCTGTTTGACTTTAGCATCTGAGTGTCATCGATAACTACAACAGTGGTCCGTGGCTCACATGTATTCCTTGTGCAAGTCAGCAGGTCAAGGTCAAGTAGGGAACAAAAATTGATTGCATCACATCTTATGCAGAACTTTCCCAATTAGTCTCACCTCTACAACTATGAGTCGATTCAACAACCTACTACCAAGATCAATAGACTCCTTCTAGGCACTAGCCACCGCCTTTATGACGAGGTTCATTGGCAGTCAGCGAATGAGGAAGGGTCCGCACTACCTGCTTCACATAAAACATAAGCTCGAGGAGAAAATAAGGGAATATGTCACTCGTTTAACTAACAAATTGACACTGATCGACGGCTATAGCGACGATACAACCATTGCCACTTTCACCTCCAGATTAAAAATAGTACCATTTTTGGACTCTTTGAACCTAGACCTTCCGAAAAACATGGCGATTCTATTAAAAACCACCTAGAGGCACATTTCTCTCGAGGAGATGATAGTGGCCTGAAAGAAGAATGATCCCGGAAGGGAAGGCTACTAAAAAGAATGAGAATGGATAGAGGAAAAAAATGAGAAACGAAGACCCCGGGAGGAAAATATTCAGTCAAAGAGGCATCGAACCAATTGCATTTGAATTCAACAAACAAGAATCTGGGAAGCTGCAATCGTCGAGGCCCAGGCACGAACAAGTGACTAGTGTGCTGAAAAGGACGTCTAAACCCTACACGACCCTAAAGATGAGCCGAGCGAACATACTAAATATCCATGGCGAAATCTGAATGTCGACCGACTGCTCAAAATGAGAGAAGATCCGGAAAGACGGATAAGAACAAGTATTGTTTTTTCCACAATGATCACGAGCACGACACCGAAGACTGCTACAACCTAAAATATGAAATTGAGCATTGGGTTCAAAGAGGATGACTCGACGAGTTCGTCGGGCTACCAGATAAGCAGCCCAAAGGAAAAGAAAAGGCAGACACCACTGCAGAATTAAAAGAACAACCGAGAGAACTGATATATGCTCTTTATTGCATAGCCAAAGAAAGCAAAAAATCAAACCCAATTCAAGAAACTACTAGTGTCCACGAACGAGATCAACGTGGGAAACCCTCTATATCGAAGTAGGGGCATCGACGCCATCAAACGAGACCAGACAATTCACAGCGGGAAACACGAAGAAATATGCGCTGCTAAAGGGGACCAACCAACTTATACAATCCAAAGACCCTATTGATGGATGCAAAGTTGACCTACATTATCCATAGCAAGGCCGACAACGCCTCCTTCATTATTGACTACAAAATTGATGAAAATGATTTTGACAAACAAAACTTGGCGTTGATGTGAGCATGATTGGACAACTTGGTGCTGATGTGAGCATGATTGGGCAATTCAGTACTGCCCAACTGTTCGATTAAAAAACATTTCGAGTCCATTAGCTACAACAACGTACTCAACAATCGACTAATAAAACTACAGGAAATCCACGGAGAAAGAAGTTGCAACGACAAACTAAACCAATACGTTAAAAAAAATCCGACAATACGTAAACATACTCCAAGATGATATTGAACCAAGCAACGAGGACACAACCCCCCGTCGACATAAATAACGACATCAATCGAGCATCAGTCAGAAGGATGCAATGCACGTTCACTAGAGGGTCCTACAACATAGCGTAACTTTATGGGAAGAATATAACAACACCAGGGACTGTCAAAGTACCCGAGAAGGGAATATCAATAAAGTTGTGAGTTCAAAATCATCGTCTTGTGCATAAACAATAGAATCGAGGCATTAAAGCCCAACAATACGGAGCAATCGACATATCAAGCCACGAACAAAAGATCAGGACACATAAGTCAGATATACACAACAATCTTTTGGTCCGATCAACCAAGAAGTAAAAGTTGGGACAAACAAGTAAACTTACTCATAAAAAATTTGGGTCGACTAACACTTTGAACCTACGAAGTAAAAGTTGGGATAAACGAGTCAACTTACTCATAAAAACTTCAGGTCGATTTACACGACGGACCAACGAAGTAAAAGTTGGGACGAGCCAGTCAACTTCGGGTCGACTAACACGTCGAACCGACAAAGTAAAAGTTGGGAAAAACGAGTCAACTTACTCATAAAAACTTAGGGTTGAGTAACACGTCAAACCAACGAAGTAAAAGTTGTGACGAACAATACAACTTACTCAAAAACTTTGGGGTCAACTAACACATCAGACCAATGAAGTAAAAGTTGGGACGAATGAGTCAACTTACTCATCAAAACTTCGGGTCGACTAACACGGCAGACCAATGAAGTAAAAGTTGAGACGAACAAGCCAACTTACTCTTAACAACTTTAGGTCGATTAACACGTTGGACCAACAAAGTAAAAGTTGGGACGAATGAGTCAACTTACTCATAAAAACTTCGAGTCGATTAACACGCTAGACCAACAAAGTAAATGTTGGGACGAACGGTCAATTTGCTCATAAAAACTTCGAGTTGACCAATTCGTTAGACCAACTCATCCCGGCCAATGTATAGAATTATGAAACAAAAGTTCGGATATATCGAGATGAATGCGTAAAAACCTTCGAACCATGAAGCAAAAACTGGAAATACACAAGTCAACTCAATCTGTCTACCACAACGAACCTCGAAGAAAATCTCTTAAGAGACGTACAAGTCATCCTACTCATAAAGCCCACTGATCTTACCAATATGCAGGAACATGGAGCGGATCAACAAACAACTCTAGCATATGAGCCAAGGCATACTAAGACAACCTTCTGGAAAAATCAACACACCTATTTACAAAATGGAACATCTCGATTGATGAAACCAAAAGAAGGAAAACTTCAATCGATCTATGAACGAACATGAAATGCAGGCAAGCAAATAATGAGGTTAAAGCAAACCTTTCAAGCGTGAGGAGTTAACCTGATCAATCCAAGATAAATTACTACTGCACAGGAAGAACATGCAAATAAGAAAACAACAAAATCAATAGAGAGCAGTGCAAGAATGTTGAAAAAAAATTATTTTAGTGATAAAACTATTCCATTACATCCGGAGAAAAACAAAGAAGTTGGAGATAAAACGATAGAGGCAATCACAACATTGCTAGCAAGATACTCTAACAGAGGAAGAACAACCACACTAGTAGCAAGAGGAGACGAGGCACTCTCTTCAACAATAAGAGCATATGATGGAACGAGATCGGAAGGAGGGGAACGATGGTTCTTCGTCTATTGGAACACTGGTGGGCCAGAATGCCTTCCTCACCATCTTCATCTTCGAGGACTTGATCCACCAACTGACGGTACTCGGACAAGTTAACACCAAACCCCTCAATATAATTGAGAAGCTCAACCAGTCCGTCGATTACTCTCTTCCAATCCTCCACAACTTCGCAATCCTAAACCTGTCTTGGTTGCAGCAACCTCATTCCTAGCCGCAATAATCCGTCCTTCAGAAGTGGTAAGTAATGATACATAAAAATGGTCACACCCCTGAGCCGTACACGCGTCGTGATAATCTCGAGAAAATACAGACCCCAACGTCAACCCAACACTGAACAGGACCAAGCGATTCTAAGCTCGTTCAATTCAGTTTGCCAGGCAGACCCAGACTCTCATAGCATGCTAGGCCCACACGTTTCACACCTATCGTCAATTTCCGTAGGCCCCTCCTTAGGCAAGTACCTTGAGGATCTGCTTCGGACAGACAACTATAACTGCTCTTAGCTCCCAACTAGGAAGAAAACACCAGAGTATCTTCCATGGAGAGAAACTCCCTTCTACGGAATGCTCTTGGATTGGGAACTATCTCCCGCGTATCTAGGAGCGCAAAACTAATTGGGAACTTCCCTCCTACAGCACGACTCCTAATTAGAGAAGGATCTCCACGAATATCTCCTCCCTAATCTATGCCTACAATGGCCTGGTTAAACCAGGACTCCTTGCACTATAAATAAGACACAAAGTTGGTAAGCTAAGGTACGCTACAAATTCCCTATTACAGCATTACATCTTCCTCAGAGCCCTATTTGACTTGAGCATCGGAGTGCCATCGGTCACCCAACGGTGATCTGTGACTCACGTGTGCTACTTGTGCAGGTGAACAGGTCAGCAGGAACCAGGTCAGAGCAGGGAGCGAAAAATGACAACATCAGTTTGGCGTCGTCCGTGGGGACAACATAGTTCGTAACTTTACACTAAGCATCATTTCTTTTCATAACATAGAGAGATGGTGACCACTAGGTCACGCAGCAACGAGGAACCAGGGGATGTTTCCAACGCACGGGTTGTCCCTGTACCACCTCTTACAACGGTTCATATCGTGCGTAGGCATCCAACTCACGACCCCGTGCCGTCGGTAGCATCGTCGAACCGAACGATTTCTTTTCGTGCACTACGCTCTTTCAACAATGAGGGCGCTCACATCAATGAAGCAAAGGCTCGGCGAGACACTAGTGATGTATCTAACC
Source organism: Berberis thunbergii (assembly GCA_003290165.1). NCBI lineage: Eukaryota > Viridiplantae > Streptophyta > Magnoliopsida > Ranunculales > Berberidaceae > Berberis > Berberis thunbergii. Next base: position 123,717 of record QNQO01008166.1, read on the forward strand.
CGCTTTGACAATGAGTTTACCACTGTCCACACGTGCAACGACACAACGACTGTTTCAGCCTTCATTAACGGATTGCGAAGAGGAAAGTTTTACAACTTTCTGGCGCTAGACCCTCTGGCGAACATGACAGGCCCACTCTATAACGATCCTAACCAAACATCCACTCCACTTGGTATTACATAAACCTGAGCTATCTGACAGGATGGTGAAATTGTTGGTAGAACTCAAGCAGTTCGACATAAACTACGCTCCAAGGACTGCCATCAAAGCCCAGGCACTTGCATGCTTCATCGCTAGATCCACTGGCATAAAAGAGCCGAAGATAGAATAGAAACTCAAGGAATCAGATGTCCTAACATGGACCCTCCACTGCGACAAATCTTCAACCGATAGAGCGAACGTAGCAGGGATCACACTCCGCTCCCCCAGTGGCTTCCCCCTTGAAAAGGTAGTCAAATTCGGTTTCCCCGCTTCAAATAATGAGGCCGAATACGAAACACTCCTGTTAGGCCTGAAGCTAATCTTAGGGATCGTAATAAATTGCCTAACAATATACAACGACTCAAGACTAGTAGTCAACCAGGTCAAAGGAAATTTCAATAGCAAAGATCCCCGCATGATAGCCTATCACAACAAGGTACTTGGCTTAATGAGTGAATTCAAGAGCTGCCAGCTCGCACAGTGCCCAAAACGATAACAAAAGAGCTGATGAGCTTACAAAAGAAGCCTCGACCTCCAATGAAGACTCCAGCGACCTCATTGAATATAAAGAGAAATCAAGCCTCTATGAGGAAGAACACATAAACAACTATGCCACGGAAACACAACCCAATTGGATGACTCTGTTACTAGAGTATATAGCGACCGGGGGCCCCTACCAACCGAGAAGGTTGAAGCTCGAAGACTTAACAACAGAGCCACAAGGTACACTCTCCTGAACGAAAAGATATACAGAAGGTTTGTGAAAGGGCCCTTGCTCTGATGACTGTCGCCTTTAAAGGCAAGCCAAGTCTTGGGACCCATCTAAAGCGGTATATGAATCATCCAGGTGGGAGAACCCTCGCCCATAAGGCTCTGATTCTAGGGTATTATTAGTCGACTATACAATGACACGCTAAATACACCGTCCGTAAGTGCGACAAATGCCAGAGGTTCGCGCTGTACATCCATATGCCAGCTCAACCACTAATCTCAACGACTAGTCCATGTCTGTTCGCGCAATGAGGAATGGACATCGTCGGGCCGCTTCCGGTGTCGACTGACAAAAAATTCTCCTTGTCACCGTCTACTACTATAAAAAGTGGTCGAGGCCGAGCCTCTATTCAAAATAGGGCAGGTTCAAATCAAAAAATTCATATGGGCCACCATCGTCTGTAGATTTGGCATCCCCAGAGTAGTGGTCAGTAACAAAGAAACCCAGTTTGAAGGTAGCAAGGTCAAAAAGTTGTGCAGAAGTTTGGGAGTCAAACACCACTTCTCCTCGCCAGGACACCCAGGCCAATGGCCAAACGAAAGTTTCCAACCGGACAATCCTAGAAGCCATCAAAAGAAAACTCGATGCAGCTAAAGGAAAATGGGTTCCAGAGCTACCAGGAATACTCTGGGTATATCAAACAACTAAAAGAATCCCTACCAGAGAGACACCTTTTGCCCTAGCATACGGGTCGAAAGCTATGGTTCCGGTAGAAGCCTTGCGCGTGGGACTAGACCTCTTGTCGAAAAACGGGAACTAGCATTCGCCAAAATAGCCGCCTACGTACCAACAACGAATGGCGCAATACTACAACAAGAAGGTGGGAGACTGGGTACTCAAGAAGACCCAACAAACATTAAAGAAGATAGAGCGGAAATGCCAAATCCGAACTGGGAAGGATTCTATAGAGCTACCAAAGTCAATAGACCGGAAACATACTGGCTGAAAGACGCCAATGGCAATGGGCTTAAATGCCCATGGAATGTAGAATATCTAAAACAATATTATCAATAAAATATTTTGCTTTTACCAAAATTTCCACTACTGTCCTTTACAACCCTCCACCAGCCTGACTATGACCAAATTCAAATATCACCCCAAAGCCTAATCTGCTTTGCGCGGATCACGATGGCAGAGGAAGTGGGAGTCTAGCTAGCGTTAGTCCGTTGATGACGACGACTCACCAATGGATCATTACTCTCAATGCAAACAATGATCGCTGAACTTGCAAGGTAAGCCCAGTCTGTTCGTGACAGATGACGACGACTTCTAGTGCCCAAAGCCTAGTCCTCTTGATGCAAATCACGATGGCGGAAGAAGTGGGAGTCTAGTCAGTGTTGGTCCGCTGATGACGATGACTCGCCAAGGGATCATTACTCTCAATGCAGACAATGATCGCCAAACTTGCTAGGTAACCCCAAATAGTTCGCGACTGATGACGACGACTTCTGGTGTTCAAAGCGTAGTCCGCTCGATGCGAATCACGATGGCAAAAAAAAGGGAGTCTAGTCAGCTAATGACGATGACTTGCCAAGGATCATTATTCTCATTGCAGATAAATATCGCCGAACTTGCTAGGTAAGCCCAGTCAGTTCGCGACTGATGACGATGGTGCCCAAAGCCTAGTCCGCTCGACGCGGTTCACGATGGCGGAGGAAGTGGGAGTCTAGTCAGCACTAGTTCACTGATGACGATGACTCGCCAAGGATCATTACTCTCAATGCAGACAATGATTGCCGAACTTGCCAGGTAAGCCCAGTCAGTTCGTGATTGTCGACAACGACTTTTAGTGGCCAAAACCTAGTACGATTGATGCAGAATCACGATGGCAAAGGAAGTGGGAGTCTTGTCAGCGCTGGTCCGATGATGATGATGACTCCTCAAGGGACCATTACTCTCAATGCTGACAATGATCGTTGAACTTGCCAGGTAAGTTCAGTCAATTCGCGACCGATGGCGACAACTTCATGTACACGAGCACAAAGATCCTAGTCAACCCGGGCATACAGATTATACCTACAGATCACCCGTTGATTTAAGATAATTTCATCCACTCCATGCAACATGCTGATGGATTAGGTTCGCACGCCCTTGCAGGCGGAACCTTTATTCAAACAAACAAGTTTAGTTAGCCAAGACCGATGATGATAGCTTTTAGTTCATCTTGACACCTAGTCCGCTTAGGGAGGGCATCGATGGTTTAGAAAGTGGGAGTTTAATCATCGGTATCATGCTTGGTGTCGACGACTCGCCAAGGATCATTGCCCCCTTCGCGGTCAATGATCGCCAAACCTAATAAGATAAGCCTAGCTGATGACGACTAGCAACGAAAGTTTCTGATGAAAACCTAGACTTGTAGCCTGTGCTAGTCAATCCCGAACTGATTCCGATAGCTCGCCATGGAACCACTGCTTTTTAGCGTGACTGCCAAATCACCAAACCTGGACTTGTAGCTCGCGCTGCGGGGGTATAGATAATCCAAAAGATGGGAACCCAGTCAGCCACAACCTGATTCCAATGGCTCGCCATGAGACTATTACTTTTCAGCGTGGCTACTAAATCACCAAACCTGGACTTGTAGCCCGTGCTGCGAGGGTATAGAAAGTCCAGAAGATGGGAACCCTGTTAGCCACGACCTGATTCTGACAGTTTGCCATGGGACCACTATTTTCAGCGTGGCCACCGAACTTTCCCAAATTTGTAGCTTGGTGCACTCTGGTGTAGATATTTTGGATGGTGGGGGCCTAATCAGTCCTGAATTGATCCCGACGGCTTGCCACGGGACCACTGCTCTTCAGCCTAGTCGCCAAACATGAATCTAGCCAAATTAGCGTCTTCACGCTCAAATAGACTGACATTCTAATATTTGCAAAGGCCATTTGCGTCGATACAAAGGTCGTACAGCCAGTGCCAAGATAAAAGCTATTTAGGATGCCAGCCCGAGCTTACGGCGCCTGACTTGGCACGAACGCTCTAACGCATGTGCTCGTCCATTGCAACTTGCTCTTAGCAGCAACTGCGACCGATCGTTGGTCACACAGGATAAGCCTCAAGCAGCTTACCTCGGGAACAAAACACAGCGCGACAACCCCTAACTAAATTGCTCGCATCATGCCCACTATGGGACATGACTACGCAACAAAGATCCCAAGTCGTTCACAATAAAAAGCGGTCAATCTCTCTATCGCAGACAGACCAGTCAAGCATCCTATTGACTCAACCAGCCTAAGCATGATGACAAGGTAATAGGAAAAACATGCAATAGAGACAACAAGTACGAAACGGATAAAACTGTTTTCATTAATGATCAAAGACAAAAAGAGTACAAGCACACAAAGGCCACTCCCTACCAGGAGAAGGTACATAAACAAAAACAGAAGAACTAAGCCTAGTGGAAGATGGAACAAAAATGGCATCTACAAGTGTTGCGGTCTGCGTATCAGGGCCCACATTGTCTTCTTCATCCGATGATGCAAAGGCAACATACAAATCAACATATGACAACTTCTTATATTGGCCAAGATCCCACTCCGGATGCCCCTCCTTCATCAGTGCCAACAGCTCCTGAAGAAGCTCTTCCTCTTGCAGCTTTACAACAACAAGTTCACACTCCAGCAACTCCAACTTGTCAATCAGCGTGTCGACCTGAGACTGCTCTGTGGCCAGACTACTATTCACAGTACTAAGCTCATGCCCACTCCAATTCAAGGTGGTCCTCGGCCTTCCTCATTTTTCCAGCATAGAACTCCATATCGGATTCCAACTATTGCTTGTGAGCAACCTAGCTGGCTTCTTTCGACGCACTTTCTTCGGACAATAATTCATAACTACCCTTAGCCGTAGCTTCCTGCGCAACCTCGACTTCTCGTTGGATACAACTCAACTCATGCCTAAGTGTGTCCCTTTCGGACACCGCCTCTGTTAGATCACGCTCAAGGTTTTTCAGACGAGCTCTCTGAGCCTTAGCGGTCACGGTTGACTGATCCAACCGTTTTTCTTTGGCATGCTTCTTAAGCCGCACAATTTCATAGAGCGCATCAGAATACAATGTCTGCACATGCGAGAAGACATGCTCTAAGGTGTATACCCTCTCACGAGCCACCTCTACTTCCATCCCTACAATGGCCTCGTTGCTCAAATAAGACATACCCATCATAAGGTACTTCAGGCCCTTATCCATACACCCTTCCAATGAATCCTCATCGGGTTTTGGAGCGTAATCCATCATCCAGCTGTGACGCCGGCTTATATGCTTATTTGAAGCATACTCCCCGTCCACCTCTTGGTGCCAGACTGGTGAACTCAGTTTCACCAAATTCGGTGCAAACAAGCTTCCATGCGCTCGGATGAAACTTTCCCTGATCGAAAACTATGCCGGCACCGCCCTTCATGGTCGCCACCGTCCTCAAGCTCTCCTCTGTGATCTTCCCCTTGTCAACAACAACAACCTCTTTTTTGTGAAACGAATTAATGGGATCCTGAGGGAGAGAAGGCATTGAAGTATCCAAAAGACCTTCCAACACCTCTAACTGAGGCCTAGAGCGAGACCGTGAACAAAGCGGACTGCAAGAGTCACGACCAGTACGACATCTACTATCAAGAGAAACAACTATGGGGCTATCAGATTCTACCACCTCAGGCAAATCCTCACAAGAGCTTTTTGCCGAAGCGACCTCACGCGAATCAGCACTAGTGGAAGCTGCCATTCCGACCCACACCAGACGATCATTCAGAGCCTCGACCTACGCGTTACTAAGGTTCGACCTGTCCATGACTCCTGCCAACCAACCGTAGGTAATCTTTCTGCAAGACGGAAATGTCAGCCTCTGCCTCAATAAGCTCAGCAGGCTCACGTTCTTCTCTCACTAGAGTGGCTCGTGCCGAAGATGGCCCAACTCTAATGCGAGCTTTCTTCCTCACAAAGTAAGCAAGCGTCTCAGACGGCTCCTCCACATTTGACATAACAAGAACTTTGGCCCCAATAGCCTTCCTCATCCTAGAAGAGGCCCCATCTTCCAACTTAATGCGCGACTCACGATACAGAGTGGGGGCAATGTGTCAGCTGTCCCAAGCCCACTACGAATGAAGTTGGAAACTCTTATGACATTGATCGACTTCCTTTGCGGCATGACATGATACATCTCCATGGTGTTTTCCTCCTTTAAGGTGAGAGGAATGGTAGAAAACCTTCCTGCAAGGGAACACAAGTAATGAGCAATCGACTCGCTACCAAGCATATCACAATCGCGAGAAAGGGATTGAACTTACGAAGCGGTCTGAATTGTCGCTCGAGCGGACGACCCCTGCATCGGAAATACTTCGAATCTGCAGAAGTAAAAAAGCAGTACTTCTACCAGAACTTGAAATCATCAAGCAATTTACCAAAGCACTTCGGCGACTTCATCTTACAGACAACATTGCTCTTCAGCTGATGAGAGGTCAACAACTAGATCATCCGCAGAGTCACGCTAACACCATCCTCCTTGGCACTGAGCAGAATCTTGAGGATGATCCTATATCCATTAGGCCCCAACTGAGCTGGGGGAATCCCTAAGAGATCCAAGAACTCCCAAATCACGTCCAGTATCGAAAAATGAACTCCAGTTTGGAGCATCCCACGATGTAAACAGATGAAACCAAAAGGAGGTGACACAGGTGTTTGGTCGCCCGTTAGGAGATCAATGGCAAGTCCTCAAGAACCCCAAACTTCGTAAGGATTTCGGCAAGACTGGACTCGGACAACAACCTGTCTTAAAAAAATTTTGGGGCCTCAGCCAAAACAACATCATCAAAAAGGTTTTCTTGAGCCATAAAGAAGACGAATGATATTTTCAAAACAATATCTTCGAAAGCGAACAAAGTAGAAGAATCAAACTCTGCACTGCAAATGACCTAAATAAATGATGGTTTCTCGCTTCTTTTCTGCCGAACCGACACATGCGGCTCAAGCAATGATTGTTGCTCAATCATCATGAGCAATGCATCCCTTCAAAGATGACTTAGCGAACCGATGTGATGACCCACTAACTCGAGGGGAGTAGCCAACGATACATAAAAATGGTCACATCCCTGAGCCGTACACGTGTCGTGATAATCTCAAGGAAATACAGACCCCAGCATCAGCCCAACACTGAAGAGGCCCAAGCGGTTCTAAATTAGCTCAATTCAGTTCGCCAGGCAGACCTAGACTATAACAGCAAGCTAGGCTCACACGTCTCATAGCTGTCCTAAATACCTGTAAGCTCTCCTTAGGCAAGTATCTCGAGGATCTGTTTCGAACGAGCAACTACAACTACTCTGCTCTCAACCATGAAGCAAACACTAGAGTATCTTCCACACAGGGAAACTCCCTTCTACGGAATGCTCTTGGATTGGGAACTATCTCTCGCGTATCTAGGAGCGCAGAGATAATAAGGAACTTCCCTCCTACAACATGACTCCTAATTAGAGAGCGATCTCCACGAAGATCTCTTCCCTAATCTACTTCTACGATGGCTTGGTTAAACCTGGACTCTTTGCACTATAAATAAGTCGCGAGGTTGGTAAGCTAAGGTGCACTACAAATTTCCTGTTACAACATTACACATTCCTCAAAGCCATGTCTGACATTAGCATCGGAGTGCCATCGGCCACCCCATGGTGGTATGTGGCTCACGTGTGCTACTTGTGCAGGTCAACAGGTTAGAAGGAACCAGGTCAGAAGAAGGATCGAAAAATGACAACATCAGTAAGCATTGCAGAAGTATCCGCATTGGCTTCGTCAAGCGCAGTTACTGTACCACCCGTTCCTCGACAACCTCATGGCTAACAGATTGCTTGATGACGACACGTGTGGCCTTGTCATGAACTGCCTTCTCGACAGATAGCTCTCTCTCCACATTGTCCAATCGTGCACGGACTCCGTTCATTTCGACCATCAAAGACTCGAGGTCAGCTGCAAAATTATCACGCGCGCCTTTTGCCTCAACCAAGGAGGCCCAAGTAGCCCCGATTGCCTTATCCTATTTTGTGCATTGCGCTTTCAGCTCGTCAAATTGACGATGGACATGAGAAAATACCAACAACAGTGCTGCCAACTTCCTCTCCAGAAAAGTCACCTGGTTACGGTCAGCGCAGTACTCCGAACCCATCACCCCTGCATAAGTAAGGTGATTCATCCCGTCCATTATCTGCTTCAGACCATAGTCGAGATATGTGCTCAGATCCAGCACAGGCGTCAAAGGCCTTTCCACCGACTGCCTATGCCATTTGTCGATCAACCTACGTGCACCATCCTACACGTCAAGTTGGATAAACCAACAAAACTTCCCATCCTATTCGACGTGAATATCTTCAGGGATGGGCTCCTTCCAACTAATCCGTGGATGAAGAATGTGAGGATTCGGAAGAACAGATGAACCACCTCCGACGGCTAGGAGAAAAGGTAGGACAACATTGATAACAAAAAAACCACCCTTGCCTTCTTGTTGCGTAGTGGTTGCAATGAGAGTAGCACAAGTAGTAGTAGCAACAAGAGTAGAGGAATCCAAGCGGGCCGGGAGTGTAAAAACTTTGTTGCATCATTGACCGGAAGGGAAGGAGATCAACGAGGAAGAAGTTCAAAACTCTGACCATGATCATCCACCTCCTAATACTGCTCCATCACCAACTGGATCATCTTATCATTGATAACTCGTTGGTCATTGTTAGACCACTCAGCGACATTGGGCACACCATAGGAAAAAAAGAGCATATTTTCATTGTCGTCAAACGAACGAGTTATTTCCTTTTTGCTCCTCTCCATCGCTAAATTCATCTGCTTGACCTCCTTGAGGGACGAGCGATCCTTTTTTACAACTTTCTTATCAGAAGGAATCCTAGGAAGAACAATCCAAATGGTGCCATGAGAGGAGGCATAAATTGTTTCTTCTTTGAAACACGACTAGGGATTAAAAACAATTACTTCGATGGGCTATCAGGCCTCGAAAGCTTCCTCTTTCTAGAAGTCGGGCAGACAACACCAATGCTAGCAGAAGCATCTAGACCTGTAACACCCCCGCCCGAGCTCACTTTCCCATCAATGCCAACATCAACAACACCAACAGAAGCAACACATACATCGATCTCCTCAGCTCGAGAGTTAGTTAGCAAAGCCCGTTCAGCCTCGTACATGTTGTACAAGCCACTGCGCTCCACAATGTCGTCATAAAGGAACGCCTCTGCAGGAACCACAAGAAGCTTCAAGAAACGTTCACTGTTCATCTGCTCTTCCCCAGTTAACTGCAGATCCCTTCGCTTGTTAGGGATCTGCTCAAAGGTCGGATTGAAACATGCACGAATAAAATGCAATATACCCAATCCTTGGACGAAAAGGACTATCGTTCTGCCTAGGCAGAATGATCTCGAGGTCAGATAGAAAAGAGTAGTCGGAACAAACATCGTCCAATGTCGCCTGGGAATCCTTTTTGGGTGAGAAGTAAGCTTCACAAGCGCAAGTGCCTCACTTTCTAGTATATCGCTGGCGGACATCGAAAAGAAACGAGAGAACAAGAAAACGAAGAAAAAAAGATAAGAAAGAACCCTAATATCAAAGATACCCTAAAGAGGGAAACAAATCCATCACGCCTCCTTTTATATATCCAAGCAATGAAGAGACTGTTCATGGGACGACGTGCGAGATATGATGGCCACATGAAATCCCAAAAATGTGCTCGAAAACAAATGAATGAGAGAGAAATAAAAATACCAACACATCAAAAGCTGCTGACAACATTAAAAGCAAGACAATGATGAAATCGAAAGTTTAACCGTCATGAAGTTAATGGCCACATTAGCGTACCCACTAACTAAGGGGGAGTAGCTGATGATACATCAAAATAGAATGTCATTGCAGCCATACACATGTCAAAGATCATCCATCACAAGTATCAGTTACCCAAAATCAAGCCGAGTTATAAAGCCCAAAAAGGACGAACCCGATCATAAGAGCCCAAAAGGGCCCATCAGAATAGTTCATAACCAAGGGCCCAAGTCCAAGCCCAAATAACTTCTCCAATAAATAGGAGGAACGTTACACGAGAAAATAGTTGTAGAGGGAGTTACGCCTCCATGGACGGGTCATCATAAAGGAGGAGACTGTTATGAAGAACATCTCCCCTCGTTGTGCCTCACATGCTTAAGTCACGCATGGAATTAACAACGATCATTTATAAGGTAAAGGGAACATTCGACGATGGTATGCAACTTTAACCGAGTTTTATCTAGATATATCTCATTTTCCAATTGAGTTGCTGACTTAAGCATCGGAGTGCATTCGACTACCAAAAAGTGGTATTTGGCAGTCTAATATTTGTTTTGCAAGTCAAACTTACTAGAGAATGAGATTTGGACGCATTAGGTACTTTCGCTTGTTGGGGACTCGAAAGAACTGCATAATCTGATGACCTCGAAAGTTAAAATGGTCGGATTTGACAGAAGCATAAAACCAAAACCTTGACCAGTCCCTAATCTCATCGTTAAGCTTCCCAAAACAAATAGGAGAGTTGAGAAAGCAAATATTCCTGGTCACCACAAGACCGACCACCGAATGCAGAACTCTAATAGTCAAGGGAATGCTAGTAAAAACGACTTCTGCATAAGTAGAAAGGAGCAACATCGGGCACACCATAGGCAGAAAGGAGCCTTTTTTCGTTGTCGTCCAAATTCATCTGTTCGAGGGACAAATGATCCTCTTTTACAACTTCCTTATCATAAGGAATCCTAGGAGGAAAGTCCAAACGGTGCCACGAGAGGAGGCAGAAAGCCGTTTAATCTTCGAAACACGGCTACGGCTTATAAACAATTACTTTGACAGACTAGCAGGCCTCGGAAGCTTCCAATTTCTAGCAGTCAGGCTTGCAACACCAATGTTAATAGGAGCATCGAGACCCGTAACACCATTGCCCGAGCTCACTTTCCCATCAATGCCAACATCATCAACTCAAACTGGAGCAACACATACATCGATCTCCTTAGCTCGGGATTCAATTAGCAAAGCCCATTTAGCCTAGTTCATGTTGTACATGCCATTGCACTCCATGATGTCGTCATAAAGGATTGCATCCACAGAAAGCCTCAAGAAACGTCCACTGATCATCTTCTCTTCCCCAGTTAACTACAGATCCCTTCGCTTGTTAGGGATCCGCTCGAAGGTCGTCTGAAACATGCACAAATAAAGTGCAATATACTCATTCCTTAGACGACAAAGACTATCGTTTTGCTTAGGAAGAATGATCTTGAGGTCAGATAGAAAAGAGTAGTTGGAACGAACATCGTCCAATGCCGACTGGGAAACCTTCTTGCGCGAGAAGTAAGCTTCACAAGAGGCAAGTGCCTCACCGTCTGGTATATTGTCAGCAGACATCAAAGAAAAATGAGAGAATAAGAAAAAAAGATAAGAAAAAACCCTAATTTCAAAGATTGCCTAAATAGCGAAACAAACCCATCACGCCTCCTTTGATCTAGTTGAACGATGAAGAGACTGCTCATGGAATGATGTGCGAGATATGATGGCTACACAAAATACAAAAATGTGCATGAAAACAAACAAATGAGTGAGAAATAAAAACACCAACACACCAAAAGCTGCTGACAACATTAAAAGTGAGACAATGATAAAATTGAACGTCCAATCGTCATGAAGTTAGTGGCCACATTAGCGTACCTACTAACTAAGGGGGGAGTAGCTGATGATACATCAAAATAGGCAGTCATCGCGTCCATACACATGTCAAAGATCGTCCATCACAAGGATCATGTATCTTAAAACTAGGCCGAGTTATAAAACCCCAAAACGGCGAACCCAGTCATAAGAGCCCAAAAAGGGTGAACCTGGTCATAAGAGTCCATCAGAATAGTTCATAACCAAGGGCCCGAGTCCAAGCCCAAACAAGTTCTCCCATATAAAGGAGGAATATTACACGAGAAAGGAGTTGTGGAGGGAGTTACGCCTCCGTGGATGCATCATCATAAAGAAGGAAATTGTTATGAAGAACGTCTCCCCTCGTTGCACCTCACATGCTTAAGTCACACAGGGAATTAACAACGACCATTTATAAGGTAAAGGGAACATTCGACAAAGGTATGAAACTTTATCCGAGTTTTGTCCAGATTTATCTCCTTCTCCAATTGAGTTGCTGACTTAAGCATCGGAGTGCTTTTGGCCACAAAAAGGTGGTTTTTGGCAGTCTAACATCTGTTTTGTAGGTCAAATTTACAGGAAAATGAGATTTGGATGCATCAAGTCCTTCCGCTTGTTGGGGAATCAGAACAACCGCATAATCTGATGACCTTGCAAGTTAATATGGCCAGATTTGGCAGAAGCAAAAAATTAGAACCTCGACTAGTCCTTGATGTCATCGTTAAGCTTCCCAGAACAGATAGGAAAACAAAGGAAGCAAATATTCTTGGTCACCATAAGACCAACCACCGAACGTAGACCCCTAACAGTCAAGGGAATGCTAGTAAAAACGACTCTCTTGAAACCATCACTCTTCAGCCATTAGGACCCATTTGAGTAGAAGGAATGCCCAAAAAATCTAAATATTTCCAAAATAGCTTTAGGACTGAGAATCAAAAGCCAGACTAGAACATATACGAGTAAAGTGCAATATAACCAGTCCTTGGACGACTAGGACTATCGTTCTGCCTAGGCAGAAATATTTTGAAGTCGAATGGCAGAGCGTAGTCGGAACTAATACTATCTAACGTCCCCTTTGAAGCCTTCTTGGGTGAAAAGAATGCTTCATAAGTGCTAAATGCCTCGCCATTGAGTATATTGTTGGCATACACTGAAACGGAAGGAAAAAATAAGGAGAACGAAGAAGAAGAGAGAAGAATAACTTTAATTTCAAAGATAGCGTAAAGAAAGAAACAAAACTATCATGCCTCCTTTTCATAGGGCCGAGCAATAAAGAAATTTCTCATAGGACGACGTGCAAGATATGATGGGAGCACAAATCCCAAAATGCAGGTGGAAATGAATAGATGAACAGGAAATCAAAATACCAACCTCTCCAAAAGCTGCTAATGGCATTAAATGTAATGCAATTATGAAATAAAAGTCCAACCAACGTTGAGTTAGTGGCCACGTCAGCATACCCACTAACTACGGGGAAGTAGCTGATGATACATCAAATAAGACTATTATCACAACCATGCACGTGATAAAGATCGTCCATCACGAGAATCAAATATTTCAATACCAGGTCAACTCACAAAGCCTAGAAAAGGGTGGATCTATTCATAAAAGCCCAAACAGGGCCCATAAGAACAGATCATAGTCAGATGCCCAAATCCAGGCCCAACAGAGTTCTCTTTTAAGGAGAACGAACGTTGCAGAGAAAAAAAAGTCATGGAGGGAGTTACGCCTTCGAGGACGTATCTTCATAAAGGAGGAGATTGTTACAAAGAACGTTTTCCCTCGTTGCACCTCACACGCTTAAGTCACCCAGAGAATTAATAACGACCATTATATAAGGTAAAAGTGAACATTCGAGAAACGTATGCAATTTTAACTGAGTTCTGTCCAAATTTATCTCCATCTCAAACTGAGTTACTGACTTAAGCATCGGAGTGCCTTCGGCCACTAAAAAGATAGTCTTTGACAATCTTACATTTGTTTTACAGGTCAAACTTATAGGAGACCAAATTTTGGGCACATCAATACTAATATACTAAACGGCTTTACTCACTTTTTATAAATTTATTTAGATATTGGTTCCTTGATGTTAGTTAATGGTCATCCAATCAATTCTTTATCTTATCCATGTGTTTCTCATGTGATGTTTAAAAAACAGTGAGTTATTTAGGTCTTTTTATAGAATGGGGATGGAGAGGATAATCCAACATGAACAACCCCCACTCAAGTGAGGGTAATCTAAGTCTTTTTTTCATCATATGAAAAACACATGTATCACTACTACAAATATAGGCTTGCATAGCGCTTAAAAATAGGCTTAGATAGCGCTTTTTAGCGCTATGCAAGGCGCGTACTTGAATAGCGCTTCGTTAGATAGCGCTTTATTAAGCGCTATCTAAGCGTTGATTTTTTTTTTAAATTAACTTCAATAACGCCTTAGAAAGCGCTATGTAAGCGCTAATTTTTTTTTTTAAATTAGCTTGAATAGCGCTTTTATGAGCGCTATTTAATTTTGTTGATTTTTTTTAAAATTTTTTTTTTGATTTTTTTTTAATTAGCTTCTAAAGCGCTATTTAATTTCAGTGAATTTTTTTTATTAACTACCATATAATATTTTTTTTATATAATATTTAATATAATAATGACCAATGTTCAATCAATCAATAAGACACAATATGATAACTAACTGTTTCTCATTTATTCAAAATATAATTTAAGCATTCATACAAAATGTTAATATGCTATCATATATATACACCAGCTTTTTTGGCCACGAAATGAAATGGCCAACAGCTTCTCCTACAGTCCTAACTTCGTCTGTACATTGCGGCACCGCTGAATGTTTCTCAGATTCTACCGCCACTTCAAATTGTATCCTCGCATAACCTGAAATTGCATCATGGCATTGTATAAGTATAACAACACACACACACACACTAAGTTGGTATATAAATCTTAACCTGAAATACAAGAACACACCTAAAAAAAACAATAAGTTAAAGAAAATCCTCTTTCTTTGATATAAAAAAATAATGAGACAGAAGGACATTGGAATATCAGCAGCAAAAGGAAATCAATAAGTTAAAGGTCCATTAAGCTTAGGAGGCTACCACAGAATGGACTTGTATGCATGTTCTAGCTTCTTACTGATGTCATAGTCTTGGAGTATGTCTATGATACCAAAGAACACAACTACATCATTAAAACTCTCCTGTTGGTTCACCAACCAGTTGATTTTCACAATCACTTCTTCTTATTGTGTGCTCAACTCGTGCTGGCATGTTAGTGCCCAATTTGATGGTTGCCCACCTGCAGTAAATGTAAAAATAATGTTCCAAATATAGTAAATCTTTGTATTATACCTAATGCAATATTCATTATCATACAACTACTCAAATATACCGATTGGGGTCGAAAAGAAGCTGATCCAGGTCTACTCTAGAAAGACGTGGAACTGCAGGATCATTGTCAGATTCACCATTAGCTGCAAGGAAAGGATGGTCCTCCAATCAACAACCAAGAAAATTTTCAATCAATTCCATGGAAAGGAAGAGTCTACAAATGATAGGAAATAACCTGTAGGAGTTCGAACTCCAGAAGTTGGTCCATCTAGCAGAGCTAGATCACTACAGTATGATATATCTCTGAAGTGGAGACCTACCAAAAGACTGTAATCCATAATTCTTTCTTGTTCAAGAAACTCACAGTCCCTATCCACTTGCCTGCCAAAGGAGAGGATTAAGCTTAAGTAAGAAATAGAATCAACAGAAACAAGTACATTAAATTTCTTGGCGGAACATGGAGCTAAATGAGTCTGACAAAATTTACCGCTGAAATTCTTGGAACCATGCTTTCTGCAACCGGAATATAAAGTTAAGATCAAGGTCCTTCAGGGTAGTATATTCATCAATTTCTTCCTCAGGCTTATCTGTTGTTCGACCATGGGAAGATCCTTTCAAATCGAAACGCCTGTGAATCTTGTACTCAGTACAGAACAGGTTTCCAATTATGATGAAGCGCACCTGATTCATGAATCAAATATTCAAACTTACAAACTGCTGAAAACCCCTAAAAACTGTTTCGAGGCATGAATAGGTTGAAAACCAGCAAATGGAGTCCCCATTCTCACCTTTCTCTGAGTAGCCCCTGTTAACTTTACACAGTGCAGACCAAAAAATTTGGTCACTAAAGTATTCTCAAAAGCTCGGACATGATTATAGTAAGCTGGTAGCATCCTTAGAAGCACCTGCCAGTGACAGCAAGAAATGGACATCCATTGGTTCAAAGCACTGTCGGCTTAAAAAAATGGACAAAGTTACAGATAACTCACTTTTACTTCTGATTTCTTCATTGTCTTTATCATGTAGCGGTCATCATTAGTCAGATAAAAGAAGCTTCCACTTTTTCCAGGAGATGAGAGTTCACGGAGTGCATCGTTCCCACAGATTGATATCATGTAGTCAGCTGGATCCACCTTAAACAACTTCCGCATAGTCCTGAATGCGGATTACTATAAAGAGTTAATCAGAAGCGCTTGAAGTTAACATATAAGTAAAACTGCACAACTGACTCTTACAGGAATCTACTTCATGGGCTGACCTGAAAACCAATGGGCAGTAATCTTCCATCTAAACTCGCAGGATTGATGCGGAGGAGTGTGTTTGGATCCTTCCGGGGGGAATCTTGTCCATACCTTTTCCTTGGGGTCAAAAGCTGAAGCTTTAAGATCAAGAGAGGTATTTGGAGCTGGCCTTCCTACAGAATGCCTGTAAAGATCACCAATGTTACAGGAGAAACGAAAAAAACAAGAGACTTAAAATTGACAAAGTAATTACAACTGCACATTCTGTATGCTAAACACCCTTGGTTGGTCAAATAAACACTCAGGTAGAACTGCTTATCAGATGAAAGTAAGGTACCACAATGAACTCTAGACATGTACGCGCAATGAAAGATTCAAAACTCAATAAGATACTCTCCTTTTCTTTTTGTTTTTGGTATACTTACCAAAGGTTGAGATTGGTAAAGTGCCCGCAGAAGCTAACCAATAGTTGCATCTCTTTCGGTCTATTATCATTTTTAAAAGGTGACTACCTAGAATCCAATGTCTAATAGAGACTAGATCTCTGGTGCCACTCTTTGGAATTTGAATCCTGAACTCCAGGAAACGAACCTGACACCATTACAGAGCATAAGGCATTAACAGCTCATGTCAAGTATATTTGTTCCTTGAAAAAACTAACATTTGATTTCCTTCTATTCCCATCAAACCACACCTACAAGTGTTTTGAATGGCATGTTTATGTGAGTAACTGTGTAATATTAGGCCCCATATAATGTGTATTAGCTCTAGTGAAAATAGAGATATCATTAAAGAGAGATTACCACAATCCATTAGCCACAACGGTAAAAAGAGTTACTACCAAATATAACTATGAACAGTATTTTTAGCTGAAGTAAAGACAACAACCATACCCCAAAAGATATTCTTCAATTTGCTCCCCACCACTTTGAGATCAGGAGATGTATCATGATGCATGGCAGACATTTCAGGAGTCCTGCATGTTTCAGAGTTGAGAAAGTGAATATATAGCTGGACACTTGCTCATGCTGATCAATATGAGTAATGGGTTACTCACTATTAAAAGCAATACAGTTTGGTGTATAGTAACCTAATTTATTGATTAAAAAAGGTATATGGTCATGTTAGAACCTGAAACTTAAGATAAGCAAGCTATTAAAATAGGTCAAGTGCTAACTCTGTCGATATAGTGGATGGAATCAGACCATGCAATTCAGGAAAACCAAAAATGCATTTCTTGCCAAAGAAATAACATAAAGAATCCATCAAATGGGACTCGAAAATGAAAATGAGATGCACCTGTGACTGAAACACAATGCGCCCAACTGCTGCAGCCCTCACAATAGAAACTTCATTTGGTAGAGGGAAAGGCTCAGGAATTTCCTTGACATATGAACAAGGGAGACATTTTAATTTGAGATTAATTCATAACTAATATGTAGAAATCAAATGAATTGGAGAATCACAAGACACCACACTACCCCATGCTTTCCAGCAGTCACATAGCTTTGGCCCATGTCATCAGTTGTACCCCCATGTGATCAATTTTCCAGACTCTGACCAACATCACAACAATGCATAAGCTTATAGGTAAATAAACACCACATAATACAGAAAAACACTATCACATGAAGACAATAAGAAGATGAGAAAATAGCAGAAAAACAACTTTATTGATGGAAAACAACAAATACTTTTAGTCCAGATCGACCAAAAAGAGGAGCATTTTGATCCCCAAAGGAGAAGTTAGATGCCTTCACTTTCAGTTGAAAGGGATTGAATTCGATTCAATCATTTTCTTCTTTTTCAGAATAATTTGTAACACGTCAATTACACAATAAAAAGAGAAAGAAAAACAGATTACAAAACATAATTAACCTCGTCACTTAGTATCAAAAACAGGAAATAAATAAAATGAAGTGATTTGCAGCTATAGGTTTCAAATTTTTAGGGTTTAATTTAAACGAAGAGGGCCAGGAGATATTGTCGACCATTACCAACAAGAGTTCACAGAAGTTTCTGGAACTGGAAGAAAGAAAGGAAGGACGGACGGAATCTCTGTCTCCAAAGCTTTCGAGATTCCACGCGTGATCTCCAAAGCTTTCGAGATAGCTGAGTTTCTGGAATTTTGTTTGAGTTTAACCCAGCTGAAACAGACTTAAATTAGCTGAAAATAGCCACTAAACACAGCCGAATCAGCCATCTAACCAGCTGAAATAACCCCACAAACTCAGCTAGAAACAGCCCCAAAATCTGTTGAAATAACACCAAAAATCTGCTCCTCTGGTTCCTCGCCTCCTCTGTTCCTCGCCTGAGTCGCCTCCTTCCTCGGTTCCTCGCCTCCTTCCTCGGTTCCTCGCCTCCTCTGGTTCCTCGCCTCCTCGGCCTCGCCTCCTCTGGTTCCTCTGGTTCGTCGCTCCACGCCTTGGTTCTCGCCTCCTCGCCTCTCTCTCTCTGTGTTTGAAAAATAAGGCAATAGCAAAACAAACGAGATTTAGGTTTATATTAGGGCTTGTGATCTAACCGTCCGATCGTATCAAGATCTGAAAAAATGAGATTTAATTTGATATTTGATCAAGATCAAAGCGCTATCCTAAATGCAAGCTTGCATAGCGCTTCCGAAGCGCTATGCAAGCACTTTAAAAGCGCTATGGTAGCTTTGGTAACGCTTTTTCTCATAGCGTTTTTTAAAGCGCTATCTAAGACATAACTAAGATAGCGCTTAACTGAAAAAAAAATTAAAAGCGCTATTGTAGCGTTTTTTTTTTTTTTTTTTTTTTTTAAAGACAAATAAGCGCTATCCTAGTGCCCACTTGGATAGCTCTTTAAAAAAGCGCTATCTAAGTGGCGTTACCTAAGCTAATATTTGTAGTAGTGTATAAAATAGAGGTTAACTAGATGATAAATTATATTCATAATACAGACTAATAAAATAAAATATCAGTCTAATTAACATTATATTGGATATATCTCCTGTGTATAGTCTGCCAGCTAAATGATCTTAAAAGAATACTGATTCATTTTCAACCTAAAATGAAGCGAAATACAATTGTAGCAATACTAGTTATATGATTTTTGTCACAACAGTACTCTGGTTATCTCATGTAGAACTAGACGGTCAATTTTTGTTTTGCATCATCTGATGATTGACACGTTTGGATTCTTTGTCACTCGTCTCCGATAGATTTCTTTTCGGCACACGATAACAGTGGAGAATAACATTTTTTTAAGGCGAGTATGGTGCCAACGAGGACCAAACCTATACATGGGGATAAATCACCGTAGCCTTCACCAACTAATTAGGCTACCGTTGGCAGTTTAGAATAGGGGCGGGCATTTAGGACAGAAATCCGACCGAACCGATAATCGGACCGATCGAGTCGGTTCGGATCGGTTTTAATTAATTAAAAAAAATTGTCGGTTTGTAAAAGCTCGGCCCTGCCCGAAGTTTTCTGGTTCGGACCTCGGTTTCCATTTCTGAAGCCTGTTCGAGTAATCGAGCCCCGGCCCGACTCCTTTAACTAAGTACTTCTCTCACCCCTCCAACTCCTCAACGTCGGAAAAATTCAGAGAGGAAACCAGCGAAAGGAAACCCAGAGGAGGACGCCTCCTCTCCCCTCTCTTCTCACAGCGAAACCGCGGAGGCCGCTTTCCCCTCTCCCTCTCCCCTGTCTTCTCACAGCGGAGGTGGAGGCCGATCTGAGGCCGCCTCCCTCTTCCCTCCCTTCTCACAGCGGAGGCAAAGCCGCGGAGGCCTTCTTCACTATTCACAACGGAGGCCGAGCTCCCTCTCTCAGCGAAGGCGGAGGCCTACTCCCAGCCCTACTCTCAGCGAAGGCGGAGACCGAGCCGCTTCCCTCTCCCCTCCTTTCCCCGCCTCTTCCTAGATCCGATGTGATCTTGATCAGATCCTGATCCGATCCAGATCAGAGCCTGATCTTGATCTCTATCCAGATCCAGATCTTGATCTTGATCTCAAATCTTGATCAAATGTTGTATTTTTTTTGTAATTTTTTTAATTTGTTTAATTTTTGTAATTTTATTGATCAATTTTTTTTTTGTAATTTGTTGATCATAATCATTTTTTTTGTAATTTTTTTATCAGATTTTTTGTAATTTGTTTGATCAGATTTTTTTTGTAAAATACTGTTAGAATCATTTTTTTTTGCTCTTAGGATCGAAATCGGCTCGTAAATCGGTTAACCGGGACTTCAGTTACCCGGTCAATTCAATCCGATTCCGGTTCTCATAAACATGGGCCTGAATTTTTGGGCCTATTTTCGATTTTAAGAATTTGGGCCGATTAACCGTATTTGCCCATCCCCAATTTAGAATAGTGAAATTCTAAGGAGCGAGGGGATCCCCCACCACCGTCCTCAAGATGCGCACCCTCAAGCATCCCGAAGACGGTGGGCGGTGGGGGGCCTCCCTTCTCCCTAGAATCCCTCCGAAGAACATCAATCCGTAAATTCTGCCTCATTTATTCAGATTTATTGATGGATGAATTGTTATGCTAATCACCACAACAAAGACTGTAACTTGACAGTTGATCTCCGTTTGGAGGGAGGCAAGGAAAAAAGTACGGACTCATCCAATAGGTCAAGCGCCATCCAGCAGCGAAGCGCCACGTTTTCAAACGTGGAAACGTCTTTGCTTGCCAGCTGGAAACGGTTTCTGTGTCTCTTTCTCATCCTTTCTTACCGACCTCTTTAGGACAAACAGAGATTTAACATAAAAAATCTTGCTTTAATTATTTCTTGCTTTAATTTTTTAATTAATATATATCACTATCTACAATTCCTTCACACTTCATCTCTATTAGTTCCAAGAAGTAAGAAAAGATTGATCCAGAGACATTGAAAGAGAAAGCAAGAGAGATGGCAAAGGAAAATGGAAGTTGGGGTCGGTAGTACTATTATGTGTTGCACTCTTGTATGTGGAGGTAAGTTG
>QNQO01008167.1:0-226605 GCA_003290165.1 Berberis thunbergii
AATTATATATAGCTTAACCTAACCAACAATTGGTTGGTCATAATTCCAATAATTAATAAAAAAATATTTGTTAGTTATAAAAGTATAAAATAGATTTTTTATTTGTTTAGGAAATGTAAATATGTTTTATAACTTTATGGGTTAACTTGGGTTAATAAAATAATACTTTTTAGTCATAAATGTATAAAATATGTATAAATTAGTCATTACATAAACTACAGTATCTAAATGGTATAATTTATGAAAAAGTAGGTCTCAAAAGTCATTTTCCAAAATTTTTATCAAAGATCAAATACATTAGCAAATATAAATTTAAATAGCTTAAAAAAAATGAGGTCATTACATTAGACACATCTTAAATGGAATATCATCCCGAGATTTGGAAGTAGAAAAGAAAATAGTGAATAGTTTCAAACATATATCATAGCCAATGAAATGCAATTTCGAAAGAGAACCAATGTCTTTCATACATGGAAATACTGCACCGAACTATTCTTAACAAACATGTAATACAAAATATGCACTACTACATATACTTGCACATGTCTTATCAAGAATATGAATAATATAACTTATAAAAATGAAATATACATATAACTATCAATTTTTAATAATAGAATTTTGTGGTTGTTGTAATAACTGTCATGCCCCAATTTTCGAGAAAACGAAATCCTTATCTCCATGTATGATTATTCGTTTTCCCCAAATTCGGAACGTGAAAAATTCAACAACAAAAATATTTATAAAAGAGTTGAAGTGGACAAAAAGACTTTAACCAGTAAACTCTTTGTATGAACGCACCCACAAAATAAGCCTTCAACAATGTCGCCAAAAAAACTTTCTAACTCAAGAAATGTTAATTGGCTACATTCCAAATAAACAAAAACTCACTTGGGGGGTTAGCGATGTAGCTGGTGTGAGTAATCTCCATCTCTAGTGAATAAAATAAATTACATGAAATTGCATATACAATAAAATAACACTTCAAAGACATGTAGTTCCTCAACAAGGCAAATGTGTCATGAAAAAAAATCACAACTCAAAGACATTTAGTTCCTTAACGAGGCAATTGTATCATCATAATAAGTTCTTATCATTCTTAAAGTAAATGTTTATTTTATTTTACTTACGCGCTAGAGACCATGACAAGTTTGACCTATAAAAATGTTAATAGACTTACCATCCTGCACGAAAAGGGTTAGAGACAATATGAATATAATTTCTCAAATAACTAGTATTCATCAATTAAAACAGTTTTGTTCATACATTACTTGTCTTAAACAAATTATTCATTTTTTAATGAAATAATCACTTAGAGTATACTGCATTCACATCCATCTTCCATGCCGAACATGTCTTTCATATTAAAGAAGAACTTATCTGTCATCTGTGTCTAAGTAGGGAAACATCACATACGAACATGTATTACCGAATACTCCTAACTATATGAGTAACATAAAAGCTACTCTTGGGATATAATGCGCAAAGTTACACCACATTTTTATGGATAAACTAAGTCTCTTTAAGCTTAAAACCATATTCTTTTCACAAGACCAACCCGAAAGTTACTTTAGTTATTTATAAGAAGGGTGTCCCCACATTCATAAGACCCAATTCGAATGTTAGTTAGTTTCTATATAAAAGAGGGGAAATCGTAAACAAGAAGAGGTGTACTAGTTTTAAGTGATACAATTCAAGGTGATTAAAGTTTAATGGACTCGAGGTTATCAATATCATTTATTATGATAATCTCAAAATTCTTCACAATGACAATTTGTTATTCATAAATAAATTCACCCATCTTTGGGAAAACATAACTATTTATAAATAATTTCTCTATCCAACGTTTAGTAGCAATGATCATAAAACTAAATTAGACACTTTTATGTGATAAGTTTCAAAATGATTCAAGTCCAACACATGAGATACAAATATATATAGACACTATCATTCTATTCATATATAAATGAGATTCTCTAAGTTTACTAAAAATTTTATATACAATACTAATCATAGGTGGTGATCATATAAGTTTTCAATTTCATTCATGTATAAATCAAAGAACATCCAAAAATAAACTTTGCAAATATCTAAGGATTTCTACAATCTGACTAGTGATGGTTTCCCTTGCCTCACGGAAACTTTAACCGTTGTATGAAATATAAACCAACGCTATATTTTTATGTGTGTTGTGAAACTATGAATTTAATTTGAAAGAATTTTGACCATTGGAAGATCTCAGTCCACTAAAAAACCTAAGAATGCGCAAAACTCTATTGTATTACAAGATTTAAATAAAAATGTGGCTTTGACTTATCTCTTTAACTCAACTAATTTTCATGAAATAAAAACTTTCATTTGAACATAAAATTTCATACTCATATATGTTTTAAACTTTAAGCCTAATTCATATATTAATCTAAAAAAATAAAAGAGAATAGAGAAAAACTCACAATGCTCTTTATTCTTTTTTCATTCTTATTCTTCTTCCATAAATTTGATTTCTTCTTTTCCTCCATTTGTTCTACAATCTGACTAGTGACGGTTTCCCTTGCCTCACGGAAACTTTAACTGTTGGATGAAATATAAACCAACGCTATATTTCTTATGTGTGTTGTGAAACTATGAACTTAATTTGAAAGAATTTGACCATTGGAAGATCTTAATCCACTAAAAAAAACTAAGGATGTGCAGAACTGTCTTGTATTACAGGATTTAAATAAAAATGTGGCTTTAACTTTTATCTTTAACTCAACTAATTTCCATGAAATAAAAACTTTCATCTGAACATAAAATTTCAGACTTATATATGTTTTTAAACTTTAAGTCTAATTCATATATTAATCTAAAAAACTAAAAGAGAATAGAGAAAAACTCACAATGCTCTTAATTCTTTTTTCATTCTTATTATTCTTCCATTAATTTTTTTTCTTATTTCCTCCATTTGTTCTACAATCTGACTAGTGACGGTTTCCCTTACCTCACGGAAACTTTAACCGTTGGATGGAATATAAACCAACGCTATATTTCTTATGTGTGTTGTGAAACTATGAATTTAATTTGAAATAATTTTGACCATTGGAAGATCTCAGTCCACTAAAAAAACTAAGAATGCGCAGAACTGTCTTGTATTACAAGATTTAAATAAAAATGTGGCTTTGACTTTTCTCTTTAACTCAACTAATTTCCATATAAAAACTTTCATCTGAACATAAAATTTCAGAGTCATATATGTTTTAAACTTTAAGCCTAATTCATATATTAATCTAAAAAAATAAAAGAGACTAAAGAAAAACTCACAATGATCTTTATTCTTTGTTCATTCTTATTCTTCTTCCATTTAGTTTCGTTTTCTTCTTTTCCTCCATTTGTTCTACAATCTGACTAGTGACGGTTTCCCTTGCCTCACAGAAAATTTAACCGTTGGATGAAATATAAACCAACGCTATATTTCTTATGTGTGTTGTGAAACTATGAATTTAATTTGAAAGAATTTTGACCATTGGAAGATCTCAGTCAACTAAAAAAATCTAAGAATGCGCAAAACTGTCTTGTATTACAATATTTAAATAAAAATGTGGCTTTGACTTTTCTCTTTAACTCAACTAATTTCCATGAAATAAAAACTTTAATCTGAACATAAAATTTCGGAGTCATATATGTTTAAACTTTAAGCCTAATTCATATATTAATCTAAAAAGATAAAAGAGAATAGAGAAAAACTCACAATGCTCTTTATTCTTTTTTCATTCTTATTCTCTCCATTTGTTCTACAATCTTACTAGTGACGGTTTCCCTTGCCTCACGGAAACTTTAACCGTTGGATGGAATATAAACCAACTCTATATTTCTTATGTGTGTTGTGAAACTATGAATTTAATTTGAAATAATTTTGACCATTGGAAGATCTCAGTCCACTAAAAAAACTAAGAATGCGCAGAACTGTCTTGTATTACAAGATTTAAATAAAAATGTTGCTTTGACTTTTCTCTTTAACTCAACTAATTTCCATATAAAAACTTTCATCTGAACATAAAATTTTAGACTCATATATGTTTTAAACTTTAAGCCTAATTCATATATTAATCTAAAAAAATAAAAGAGAATAGAGAAAAACTCACAATGCTCTTTATTCTTTGTTCATTCTTATTCTTCTTCCATTTAGTTTCTTTTTCTTCTTTTCCTCCATTTGTTCTACAATCTAACTAGTGACGGTTTCCCTTGCCTCACAGAAACTTTAACCGTTGGATGAAATATAAACCAACGCTATATTTCTTATGTGTGTTGTGAAACTATGAATTTAATTTGAAAGAATTTTGACCATTGGAAGATCTCAGTCAACTAAAAAAATCCAAGAATGCGCAAAACTGTCTTGTATTACAGGATTTGAATAAAAATTTGGCTTTGACTTTTTTTTTCTTTAACTCAACTAATTTCCATGAAATAAAAACTTTAATCTGAACATAAAATTTCAGAGTCATATATGTTTTAAACTTTAAGCCTAATTCATATATTAATCTAAAAAAAAAAAAAGAGAATAGAGAAAAACTCACAATGCTCTTTATTCTTTTTTCATTCTTATTCTCTCCATTTGTTCTACAATTTGACTAGTGACGGTTTCCTTTGCCTCACGGAAACTTTAACCATTGGATGGAATATAAACCAACGCTATATTTCTTATGTGTGTTGTGAAACTATGAATTTAATTTGAAAAAATTTTGACCATTGGAAGATCTCAGTCCACTAAAAAAACTAAGAATGCGCAGAACTGTCTTGTATTAAAAGATTTAAATAAAAATGTGGCTTTGACTTTTCTCTTTAACTCAAACTAATTTCCATATAAAAACTTTCATCTGAACATAAATTTCAGACTCATATATGTTTTAAACTTTAAGCCTAATTCATATATTAATCTAAACAAATAAAAGAGAATAGAGAAAAACTCACAATGCTCTTTATTCTTTTTTCATTCTTATTCTTCTTCCATTAAAAGTTTTTTCTTCTTTTCCTCCATTTGTTCTACAATCTGACTAGTGACGGTTTCCCTTGCCTCACGGAAACTTTAACCGTTGGATGAAATATAAACCAACGCTATATTTCTCATGTGTGTTGTGAAACTATGAATTTAATTTGAAATAATTTTGACCATTGGAAGATCTCAGTCCACTAAAAAAACTAAGAATGCGCAGAACTGTCTTGTATTACAAGATTTGAATAAAAATGTGGCTTTGACTTTTCTCCTTAACTCAACTAATTTCCATGAAATACAAACTTTAATATGAACATAAGGGTTTTAACTTAAGTATATATTTGCATCCATTATTTTCAATAAAACTATTTGAAGTGTTAGAAAAAATTAAAGTAATTAACCAAACTGTAAATAAAAATTAAAGCACTTTGGTAATGATATTTATTTATTTAATGACCGACCCAACAATAATTTACATTTAGTAAATAACATACACATGGACAACACTAAAAATTATCGAAGTTCAAATACATTGGCAAAATATAAATTTAAGTAGCTTTAAAAAAATGATGTCATTACATTATACACACTTTAAATAGAATCACGTCCCGAGAATTGGAAGTAGAAAAAATTTGTGAATAGTTTCAAACATATATAATAGCCAATGAAATGCAATTTCGACAGAGAACTGTCTTTAATACATGATGATGTGGCATTGTTAGAGGAGATTTTTTACAACCTCGAGATACACATAAACTTTTTAGGAATTTCATCATTCTTTCGAGATCACTCCACGTCACTCTGGTTGCAAAATCCTGATTTCCTAGCATTTTTTTACCTACACCGAACTTCTTGTTACAACATACACTACTACATATACTTGCACATGTCTTATCAAGAATACGATAATATAACTATCAAATTGATCACATCATCGATGCAAACAAGTGATTGTTCATCCCTAACGCTTCTCACTTTATGAAAATAATAAGTTAAGTTTAAACAATTCTCGAAGAACCTATGGTGGATTTAATGTCTTGCTTCATTTCCCAATTGCCTTATTAATTTACATTTTTAGTTGCTTAATTTTATTTTGTTAATTTAGAAATTTTTAGTCATTGTAGTCTCCCTTTTAAATTAGTTTAAAAATAGATTTTAGTTTTCAATTGTGTCTTCAATCCTCATGGGATCGATATTTACCTTTATCGATTAGCTAGACAACCGTGCATTTGTGGTATAACAATTAGGTTTCTTAACCTATTAATTTAGGTTAGTAAAATCTGCATCAAATTAAACCTTTTAAGTTTTTAACAATTTATATAATTGTTGTTATTCTTTTTTTTACCATTGCAGTTCAATTTTTTATATTTTCTATTTAATATTATTATTGACCAATGACTGCACTAGGGGTGGGCACGGGACGAGATAGACCTCATCCCGTCCCAAACGGGACGGGACGGGACATGATCAACATGTTGTATTTGTTGATCAAGTTTGCAACATAACTTGACTCAATCTGACTCTATTTGCAACATAACCTGTAAGGCAACATAACATGACTCAATTTGTAACATAACCTGACTCAATTTGCAACATAGCGTGTAAGGCAACATAACCTGCTGGACATACATAACATGACTGAATGCAACATAACCTGTAAGGTAACATAACCCTGCTGGACATACATAACATGACTGAATGCAACATAACCTGCTGGACATACATGACTTTGTAAGGCTATAACTAAACATTTACAACCTGTAACATGACTCTGAATGCAACATTTGTAACTCAAATTTCAGTCTCTTGATACAATTTTCTCCTCTGATACAATGTATAAAGGTTCATACAAAACAACATTCCAAGGACAATTGTAAAAATTCAAAGTCAAAACTTTGTATTCACACAATTGAGGTCAAATTCCAGATTTTCCAAATCCATTTGCAAATTTTGCGAACATCTCTCTTCGTACTTGTAAAAAAAACCCATTGAGATGTGATGTGAACCTCTAGATTTCAAGTATCTTTGTTCTCTCAACCCAACCAAGTTGGGTAAACACTTTCTCAAACACAGACCTTCTCATCCACCCCTCATAAAATGAATAAACTCATTGCAAGAGTTCCAACTTCTGTATGAACACTAGTTAATTTAAAACTCAAAAGCTCATTGCAAGAATCAAGTCCATGGCTTATCTTCTTCAGCTACAGAATGAACAAACTACTGTTATGAACACTAGTCAATTTAAAACTGATTACATTCAGGACAAGAGTTCCAAGAAACTTATCGTTTAATTACATGGTTCCAAATCAAATATGGGATGATCTTGCAGATGTACATACCGATGGATGAACAGATGACTGAAGTACCCTTGACCAAGAGATGATCAAATTCCAGAGCTCCTTTTGAAGATTTGAGCTGAAGAAGCTCAATTTGGTGATGTGATTTGGGATTAGGAGCTCTTCGACTTGTCGAGGAAGTTGGATCCGTCGACTTGTCCCAATGAGGCTGAGTTGTTAATTAAGATTTAAAATCGATCAAAATCCTGGATTGGATCAAGGTCTGCTTGGAGTTGGATCGAAAAAAAAAAGTTGATAGGAGGCTAAGTTGATGAAGCAGGAGCATGAGGGGGAGGAGCAGAGGAGGTGCCGTCACCGAGTTGGTGTTGTTTTTTCTCTTTATCTCTAAACTTTTTTCTTCTCTTCCCTTTGTTGTCCTTCATCTTCCCTTTGTTGTTCTTCCATTTCATTTGTTCTTCTTCAAAAATCCTCAAGGAATGAATGAGAAAAGAAAAAGATATTAAATACTTAGTGATCAAATGATTAATAACCAAGAGATAGGTTAGAGATGTGTAAGCTACAAATACATTGAAATGTTGAATTGTTATCTCCACCAGTAAACTTATATGGGCATAAAAAAAATTACAATCCTAAAATAAATATATAAATAAGTATATAAAAATTATTAATATTAAATATTAAAAAATTTGTTTGTGACGGGACGTGATTGATGAGATTGAAAATCTCCATCCCATCCCATTCTAGATCTGTACGAGACAGGATCGGGATGAAATTGATCAATCCCAATAAAATCCAAAAAAATCGGGATCGGGATCGGGATCACGGGACGGAATGCCCACCCCTAGACTGTAGGCATGACTTGGGTGTTGTTCTATCCGTTCAACCCAACTCGAACCCAACCCCCTACCCTCAAAGACGTTAAAACCCTAAAACCCCTCGCTCACGTTTCTCCTCTTCTTCTCCTCTCCACCGTCTCTGAACTAAAACCCTAAAACACACTCCTCCGTCTCTCGCGATCGATGGGTAAGGTGAAAGGAAAGCACAGGTTGGACAAGTTCTATCACCTCGCCAAGGAACAAGGCTACCGCTCTCGTGCCGCCTTCAAGCTCCTCCAGCTCGAGGCTAAGTACAGCTTCCTCTCCACCGCCCACTCAGTGCTCGACCTCTGTGCCGCCCCCGGAGGATGGATGCAGGTAGCCGTCTCACGGGTTCCTGTTGGGAGCTTCATTCTTGGCATAGATCTCTTCCCCATTCGACCCATTCGCGGCGCAATCTCCGTCGAAGAGGATATTACTACACAAAAGTGTAGGGCTACGATTAAGAAATTGATGGGCGAGCACGGGTGTAGAGCTTTTGATGTTGTGTTGCATGATGGTTCACCCAATGTCGGTGGTGCCTGGGCACAGGAGGCTACTAGCCAGGCTTCCTTGGTTATTGATGCTGTTAAGCTCGCTTCCGAATTTTTGGGACCTAAAGGGACCTTTGTTACCAAGGTTCAATTTCAATTTCCTTTCAATTTTTAGATTGAATTGCATAATTTGGGTTTTGTGAATGGTGATTGAATTCAGGAATGTATTTCATTAGGAGAAAAAGAAAAAAAAAATTAAATCTTTATAGTCCAAGTGGATTGGTAATCAGATAAAATTTGGATGTTAAAGATTATGAGTCTGAATTTTAAACACGGGAGCTTCTCAATGATAATATTGAGATGCAACATGAAATGAAAAAGCAAAAATTCTAGGCAGCCAGCCTTTATAGCCACCTTTTGGCCAGTGAGCGAGACTGTGAGATAGTTCCATTTCGAAGACTGTTTAGAAGCGAGTGAGTGTCATCAGATGAAAAAGATGTAAGGGGCGAGTGAGACTGAGATTATTCCGCTTTGAAGACTGTTTAGAAACGGTGAATATCTCCATGGACAGTGTCGTCGGAGATACTTGTTATTCACTGAGCCTGGCATTGGTGTTTGCTGATCAGAACCTCTCATTCAGCTTACAGAATTAAATACCTATTCTTAACTTCCCATCTGATTAGAAGCACAAGCAAGCTACCCACTTTGAAAGACCACTTCTGAACCATAACTTTAATTCTGATCAGAACCAGAAATAGACAACACCGTGCATAATGGTGTATATGATGAACATCTTTGTTATTCTTTTTTTATTTTTAATTTTTAATTTTTTTAGACAATGAAAACCATGTGTAGAGCAATGCCTTGGTAGATGTGATGTAGCGCCTTTACCTACCCACAAGGATGCACGAATATGGATCCATATGTCGTGTTGGACACGGACACGACACGTCAACTCAACAATTTTCAAAAGACTAGGACATGAGGACACTCAAAATTTAATATATATATTTTTTTATAATTAGTGTATGAGCATAAATAAGTTCTAAAATGTGTTGAGAAAAAAATAGAGAAAATGGAAAAGCAAATTGAGAAGATTGTAATGACGCTCGTTACTAGAATATGCCAAGTTGAATATTAGAAATAAAGTGGAAACGATGACAACTCCTCCAAGTAGTATATATATGTGTGTGTGTATGTATGATACATGTATACATATATGTGTATGTATGATATATATATTTCTTCATCTGTTCATGGGAATCAGCCAGAGGGGATTTCTCGATCAATGATGAGGCTTTGGCATGTATACACACACACACACATCTCTCTATATATACACCATTAAAAAAAATCCAAAATGTTACTATTGGACGTGTAGGAAATGAGTCCTGGCTTTGTCGGGCAGGTGTTTGACGTGTCAGAGACGTGTTGAATGCGTGTGCATGTCTGACACGTGTCGGATTGACAAACAAGAATTTTTCGAAGAGCCCCTGCATCTTGGCCTAACTATGACTTGTATTTTCATTCGCCTTAGAACACCTTTAGTTAAGCTGGACATGGGTGCTTGCCTTAGGTAGGTTGAGCCAAATTGAGTTATGTGATTTTTTAAAATTTTAATTGATTATATTTTTAAAAACTTTTTAACAACAACTATTGGTAAATTTTTTTTTTCTGAAGGCCATTCTCCTCATTCAAAACTCGCATACAGCAGTTAGATAATTCATCAAAACAAAACAGAATCCCTAGAGACGTGGTTATAAGCGTCGTCAAAGTCAATTTTGTGCAAATCAATCTTACTGTGTCGATCTTAACCTTAATGTCAACCAACTTAGCTTCCAACACTCACTATCTTAAAATTTTCCTGCCATCTACCAATACATTGTGGAAATTATCTTTTACCTTTTGAGTCTTGTCGTGAGACCTATACCACTGATTTCATTTTATACACACCCCAATAGGCTATTAAGGCATAAAGTCTTGATGGCTTAGGTTGTTCAGTTCCGAAGGTTGATTGATCTCCAATCCAATAACATGTCACCCCTGGTGTTAGATACTTTCTGCAGTAATCCGACCTGCAGTTGGCTACCTGTCATTTACGGTCGTCTCCTCAGGGCAGGGCCTGGTGTATTATAACTATGAAAATTTGAAGCTGCCTTCACTTCCTCTTTGCTGAAGTTCCTTTCAAGTGCTCATTTTTTTTTCCATCAATGGAATTGCAGTGAAGTCCATCCAGAGTAGTTTGACTTTGATTGATTAGTGCAATCATGTAGAGATGTTTACAGTAGCTGTTTTTATTTTCCATTTGTTTGATAATGCATTTAGAAATTCAAATGGTTTATTTCACCTTTTTATTTTCTATACGCTCCAATGCTGTTTGAGTATTGAGTGCTTTACTATCTTGTTTTGGTGATAGGTTTTCAGGTCACAAGATTACAACGCTGTCCTCTATTGTCTCAAGCAGGTCAGATATAAATCCCTTCACAGTATTTGTTTGTTTCTATTTGTGGTTCATTAAATTGATTCAACAATTTCCTTGACAGTTGTTTGGAAAGGTTGAGGTGACTAAACCACTTGCTAGTCGTTCAACATCTGCAGAAATTTTTGTTGTGGCTCAAAATTACAAGGCCCCTGCAAAGATTGATCCTCGCCTCCTTGATGTGAAGCATCTATTTCAAGGGGCTATAGAACCGCCAAAGGTAATTAATAAAAGCATCCAGGGTCAGAGGACTCTGAGCAATCATAATTTTCACATTTTTATTTCATTGTGCAAGGATCCTATCTCTCGATCTTGTTTGATGTAGGTTGTGGATGTTCTTAGAGGAACAAAACAAAAGAGACACCGTGACGGGTAAGTCTGCATATTCATTGCGTTATTGACTTGGTTGTTTTGTCGCCACAAGTTCATTTCATTGTATTTTATATGTGATAATTCTTGGACCTTAAGATGTCATAATGATCACTAGGAAATGATGTATGCGTCGACGATTTGTTTTGGTTTGGCATGATATGTATGAGCTGACATAAAGCTATCACGATTTCTTTTTTTCATAAGGAATATTATAATTGGCCGATTATGCTAACATTTTATATCTTCTATACTTGTTATATTTGTACTTGTCATTATGTGATCACACTTTGGTTCTCAACTTTCCCTTTTCCCATTACTTGAACTTGTCTGAAGGTACGAGGATGGAGTTTCAACCTTGAGAAAGGTCTCTTTGGCTTCGGACTTTGTGTGGTCTGAAAGTCCGCTTGACATTCTTGGCTCAGTTACTTGTATATCATTTGATGACCCTGCTTGCTTACCCATAAAGGATCACACTTTAACAACGGACGAGGTTAGTCTTATGTCTGAAAGGATTCTGATACCATTTGTCATCTGTCTTTCTACAGTGCTCAGAAATGGTTCTGTATCTTATTGTGTTTGCAGGTGAGAGCTCTTTGTGACGATCTGCGTGTTCTGGGGAAGCAGGATTTCAAACATATCTTGAAGTAAGTCATCTGAACATGGCATGCACTTGCTTGTTTTTGGTGTGTATGCATGTGCCGTAATGTGAATCCATCTGCTGAAGATTACATTTGAGCTAGTTGATGCTTTAGGAAATGTGTTAGATTTGACTTGAATCCCTCCAATCTAGAATGCATTATTCTGAGAGTTATGATCAGTAAATATCTGAATATGAAAACGGGTTGGACATGATTCTAAGGTAGTTGACAGAATGTCATTTTGCATTAAATGTGGTTGCAAGCTTATATCGAATAAATTCAAATCCATTATTTTTGTAGATTTTCTTTGAAAGGTTTGTTATAGTTCATGTATAATAGCAATATGTTATGTGCTCTCTTTCATCATAACTAGTTATATTGTGTTTTGTTTCCTACTAGAAGTTGATTCTTCATAAGAAGCGAAGTGTTTCTTTCAGTTGAGTTAAATTTATTCAATCTATAAGCCAAGTTTGAATCCGAGTTCAACTTTAGACGGATATGTTTTACTTTTCAATTTGAATTTGGATATGAACGTGGATTGGTTAGAACATGCAGATCTAGATAGAATCTACATAGGAATCTACAGAGATTTGAACATCCAAGTCCAACCATTTATGCTCCATAGTCTGGGTTGGGGTTTCTCACTTGGTATTCCATATGCAACCAAGCATGTGATGCTCCTTCATGCATGGGATTACTCTTTTGTAGTAATTCATGGAATAAGCACAGAGGATGGCTGGTCGACATGGAGGTGGACCTTAACTAGGAGATCCTTCAACCAAAAACCAATTGATGATCCCATCGGTCAGGCATGTTGGTTGATGGTTGGATTGGAATTGTTCAGGCATGTTGGTTGACGGTTGGATTGGAATTGTTCAGGCATGTTGGTTGACGGTTGGATGGGAATTGCCTGCAGTGTAAAGATAATACATAAAATATATAAATTACACAAGCATATATAAATTAAATTTTATTTAAGCAAAATTTTCCTAATAAACACTTTTATATAAATGACTTGTGAAACATATACAAGTAACTAATTGCCACTCATTCATTCATGCATGTTGACTTGATTAACATATACAAATAAGCTATTGCCTATCTTACTTGTTAGCACGTGATTGTGGTTAGCTAAATCTTATGCTTATTTTCTTGTATATATAGGTGGCGTATGCACATAAGAAAAGCTCTGTCTCCAGCACAGCAAATTCCTCCTAAAGATGTTCAGGATGACAGTAAGGGAGATGGTGATGAAGGTGACGATGATGATAAGATACTCAATGAAATGGAGGAGTTGACATATGCTATGGACCGCAAGAAGAAACGTAAGAAGAAAAAGCTTGCAAAAAGGTTTGCTAAGGTATAATGACCACGTTCTCTCTATTGTTATGTGGTATACCTAGTTGCCAGATGGAGTATTTAGTTAGGACTGTTTGGTTGAATGTCACTGTTATTGATTAATTTTAGGAGAAGTCGCGGAAGACCACTGGGATGCAAATTGATGCGCTTGCGGATGAATATGTTGACCACGAATTGTTCTCTCTTTCTTCTATCAAGGTTTGCTTTCTTCGCTCTTTTTCTAATTTTTTGGGTGAAAGTATGCATCACTGTAGGTTGTCTCCTTTGGTAGTACTTATGCTAATCTACCCATGAACTTGAAGCAAATTGCCAGAGTTCCAATTTAATTGTTGATTTCTACTTTTCTTGCTTTGATGGTGGTGCAGCACTAACAAAGTCTAACTACAATACTAGTAATTTCACATAGCCATAGCCTTCATAGTTGCACGGTACTAGTTTTTGTGGAGTGGATTTTGAGTGCAATTGAATAGAAACATATAAAGAAACAAATTTTGATGCAGTATCAAGTATTGAGTACAGTTATGACATGTTGGGCATATGATGTCATCTGAGATGGAAAATTATGCATAGTGAAATATCATATGGTAACTTAACTTTTGAAAGAATGACACTTCTATACCTTGAAGCG
Source organism: Berberis thunbergii (assembly GCA_003290165.1). Lineage (NCBI taxonomy): Eukaryota > Viridiplantae > Streptophyta > Magnoliopsida > Ranunculales > Berberidaceae > Berberis > Berberis thunbergii. The sequence goes on from QNQO01008167.1 coordinate 14,091, forward strand.
CATACTATCTGAAATAAGATGCACTAGAGATTTTTTTGTTCACAGATTAGATATGTATTTATGGGAAGTGGACCTCTCACTCCAAGCTTGCTAGCATATATGCTGTTCTATTAGCTCCTTTGCATACAACACTGGATTTCCTCAAACTGAGTTATTCCATCTCTTACACTTTGTTCAAGGCGCCAAAACTTCCAAGGGGTTGTTATACATGATATCACCGCCAATGCTCGAAGCTACGTCTGTCATTTTGCAAAATTCATTGGTACAAAGTAGTTTCTACGTTTAACATCATCACCAAGCTCTTTTTGAACCAAATTCCATGAAAAGGGATGCGGTAGTTTTTTTTTTTTTATAGTTGACTGTCACAATCCTAACACCAACCCTCCTCCTTTATCCGGGCTTGGGACCGGCCATTGCAACGTGCGGAGTTTAACATATAAGTAGCAAATCAAGAATATTTTATTGAACAAAATAACATCTATAACTTGAAAGCATTATATTGTGTACACACGATATGACGTTATGGTACGATTACCTCAATGCCAATCAAGAATCCGTGAATTCTTGTTATGCGTTATTTTCAACCTTCAACCCTCTAATCTGGTTTTCATTGATAATGAACGAATCAAGCACACTTTTAACACTTCTACTTGGGATTGCCTGGTGATAAATAGTGTTATATCAGCAGACCATAAAGTTGTCTTTTTTGGTGTTCATTTTTTTGTCAATTTAACAGAGTCTCCTACTTAGTCGAATGACGCACAAAAGCATAACTACATGAACATGGATAAACATGATTAAATTTCCATGCATTATCCATAAACATCCACAAAGTTCGGTCATGCTCATAATTGAAGTGTCTCATGATTCTTACAGAGTATACATATTATAAGTTAATAACATAACTCAAAACTCTCAATTGAAAATGTAAATAACAGAACAAAACTCAAATTGTGTCGATTCCTTTATATATATCATCCTAAATTTAACTAAATTGATTTTTGAATGAATTGTGAGCATTCCCCTTCTTGGTTAATTGCACCTATTTAAAATAAAAACTTGCACCACTGTGTCCTACTCAAACTTTGTCGACTCGTTGACCATGTGTTTGAGAACTTCACCAACTGGTTGAACATGTGCCGGGCTGTCCATCAAACTTCTAATCGTTGATCACATGTCAGACATGGACATTGCAAAATTTTCATCATGCCGGTGCTTCCTTCACTAAAATTGAAGATATGAGCTTGCTTTGTTTGATATTAGTATTAATTAATATGATTCATTTTTGTTAGTTTTTGAATTGAAGCAGGTTCAATAGTTTATCTAGTGTCAAAAGTATTGGGTTATATTAGCAATTTATCTTAATAATATCCTTCTTTTAGGTATAAATATTGAGAATATTTGGCAGTACCTGACAAAATATTCAAAACAATTGCAACACATTTCCTTTATATCCTATATATCTGGAATTCTGAACCCCGATATGTCAATTGAATCACACTAGAATTGTTGGTGAGCTACTATTGTAACGGATTTTTTTTTTTTTATCTGATTCAAATCAGTGCATGTCTAATTTGAGTTAACTTGCAATTTCTGAACGATTTGAACATCATTGGTTGGACTGATGATATTTTATGTTTTAGTAGTGGTCCGTTATATCTTGGTTATCGTTTAGTTACGTACATGTACAACAAGGAATTTTTACTACTTTTACAAGGTCTTCATATTTGAAGGATTCAACATGAGTCGCCATATGTATACTATAGTCCTATGTATAAAAGATGTGTATTCGTGTATCCTAATCCTTATTCCTATCTAATAGGGAAAGAAAGATTTGGAAGCTGTTGATTCTACTGAAGTTAATGATGAGAAAGGTGTTTATGGAGATAGTGATGATGAAGAAACCCATGAAAAGCACGGAGATTCAGGCAGTGATGTTGACTCTGATAAAGAACACAGACGGTGAGTTTGAGTTGCAATTTATTTGATATGATTTGGATACTAGGATATAAAAAGTTGTAAAAAGCTTTGACACAGAGCTCATAGAAATAAAATGATATATAAAATTTATGTTGCTACTATTGATAGTGTAAACAACAGTAGTATTTACATTTTAATATGATTTTCAAGTAATAACTACAAAAAAAAAAAAAAAAAAAAAAAACTTAAGAGAACCACATAACCATGCTGAAATATATCAAATAAATGGAACATCTATAATTTATGGCTTACAGACATTACAAACAAAATGGATACTGGACTTACATGTGAGGCATAAGCTTCTCACTAGCGTTTCCTCAATAGTGAACTATTCAGAATAATGACTAGCAAAATATTAAAAAATAAAATAAAAAGTGAAAGATGTAATACATTATGATCTGTATTTAACTATTTATATTTTCTAAATTTCATATGTAAGGCAGGCATAAAGTATTTCTCAAATGCATATATAAGCTGCAAGTGTATGGCATCTTTAAATTAAGTTTAAGTTAGATACACTAGTGTACCAGCCGTTGGCACAACCATACACAGAGTGTACCTGTATCGTTGGCATGGGTATGACATGCCACCCTAGTCCTTGGGTCGTGCCTTTAACACTCTCCAGAATGTCACTAAATTATCCAATATGAAAATAAATTATGGATTACCATTAAAAAATCAAACTTTTATCATATGGTTTACAAAACGTACCTTTGAAATCAATAATTTTATTGCTAGAGTGGAGGGTTAATGTTTGGGTTAAATTAGGGTTTTGGTTCAATTGGGCTTTCAGTAGAATTAAGTTCTGCAAGGGCTTTATCGAAAATTTGAAAAGTCCACAGACACATACAACCAACTTTTCAATTGCTAAAGAAGGGGAAGCGTATGGGTTGGAAATTTTATAAATTTGTGAGGGCAATTTTATAATGTGTGCGTAAAATAGATGAAAGTTGTAAAAAATGACAAAATTAAGAATAAATTTTTATATATCGACTATTTTGAGATACATCAAATTCTAATGAATGAACTTGTTGCCACATGTCAGTTTGCTGTTATTCAAAAAATTGAATATTGTAATAATATCAATTTATATCTTATGGAGAACAATTTAAAAAATCTATCAAATTTTGATTTTTTTATTTCGTTCATTTTTGGGAGGACATATCCTACACTATATGTACTCGAGGCGAAAATAAATAAATATCTAAACCATGCTTTTAGCGAGGAGATCGTCATGGTTTTCTTATTTTTACCATGTGAGATGGGTGAAGGATATCAATCATGCCCCAAAACTTTGATATCCCACTCACAACAAACCTCCACATAGATCTTAGAATTAGATTATTGAGTATTTGACTAAACAACCTCTAAAGATTGGCTCAGTTTTCTAGGTTTCAACGAAAGTGAAACAAATTAAAAAATTTAGAATTTTTATTACAATTGTTGTTGCTTGCTCATGCTTCCACTACTACTACTACTACTACTCTTCCTCTATGTAGAACAACTCATTTATTATTTCTTCAGATGTCCAGAATCCACTAAAGAAAACCAGGGAAGAATAAGAGAACCCAAACCACCATCAACCCGTTAAAACCAAGCCCCTTTAAAAACCAAGCCCAAATAAGCTGATTTCGCCCCTAGATTGGCAAAAAGCTTATGTCAAATGTCAGTAATTCGTCAGCGATCGCAGTCAAGTACTCAAAGCTCGATCTTTATCGAGTTGTGAAGAGCGGAAGGCAATGGGTTGATGTTGATTCGCTTGAGAACGTTGGATTTTAAGGTTTGGGGCAATGAGAGACCTAGAAGGGAAGATGACGCTTGGGCTTTTGATGAGTCGAGAAGCTCGGCTCATGTAACGACGCCATTAATGTTGGGGAAAGAGGTGGAGAGATCCCTTAGATGGGTTTCGTCAAGCACCATTAGGCCTTCTTCGATGGACATTTTTGTGTTTGGATTTTAGGGACAGTAGAGAGGAAAGAAAATGATATGTTTTGCTTTGCGGACTCTTCAAGGGGAGTTGAAGAGGGAAGTCCTAAGTGTCCCTTGTAATACTCAAACTATTGCAATCACAGATGAAATGAGCGATGAGCTGTGTCTATCTGCGTGTCTGCGAATGCATCGATGGATCGAGCAATGAAGGTGGGTGGGGAAAGATAAGTGGAAGGAAGAAAGGTGCAGAGATTTGTGAAAGAGAAGCAGTGAAGTCGAAGCAGGAAAATGGAAAGGGGCATTTTAGTAAATTCATAATACACGGACACACCGACACCAATTCTCGTTAAATATATATATATATATATATATGCACAGACTCTTCGCAAAACCTTCATATTGCGAGTCGAATACGTGTTAGACACGGATGCGCTTGACACGCGCCCAACACGTATCTGACTCGTGGTCAACTTGACTTGGTCCAGACTCGGTGTGGGTGCAAATAACAGTCAATTTCTGATCTTCATAAAATCTGACGGACGATATTAAAGCTCCAAACCTAATTCTTCTTTTCCTTCTCTTTCTACTCTTGCAGAACCCATTCGTCGCAGCTACTGTGTTTTAGAGAAGAAGAAGGGGAGGAAGAAGAGAAGACGATGACTTGAGACGAACAGATTCGTCTCTGTGTTGTCTAGGTTTGTTGTCGAAAGGAGAAGAAGGAGAAGGAAAAAGGAGGAGAGACAATCAATCGATCTTTGCTGGCTGATTCGACTTGGGTTTCTTATGGATGGTGTTGTTAGCTTCTTGTCAAAATCGAAGGTATGTTCTTCCTTGATTTTTTTTTCTTAGATTTCTTCTTATTCTTCCCTTCATTTTCTTTTTTGATCGACTGGTGCTAAGGGTTAGGAGGGGGTTTTGGGATGACATTGAATACCACTTGTGACCTAGATTATAAAATCAATATTTTCTTTTCCCCAAATCGGAGGATTTCTCTTTCTTTTGTATTTAGCAAACAAGTTCTTCTCATCGATCATCAATCATCAATCACGACTCTACCATCAGCTATCGATCATCAATCACGACTCTACCATCAGCTACTCCTCTTCTCCATATACTCATTTTATTTAAATCTGATTCAAGATTTCGAATTCATATCAATTTGGGGTTTCAATTGAAGGGCCAGTCGTAGATATTGTTGAAACTGCTAGACTTGTGTGTTTTACTTGCCAATGCCGTGAACATATAATTTGGTGTCAAACTGAGCATTCATGCTTTCACTCATCTTTTCATTTCACATATTGATTTTTATTGTCTTAGGCATAAGCATAATAGTCTATGTTATTGAATTTGTCTTAGTTGCCTCATTATATTCAGGAAGTTGAGGTCAAGGCTGTGAATATTTACGAAAGAAAGCCGGAAATTGAATGCTGTAGGATGTAGATGTGCTTGGATTATTATTTTATTAGTTATTGTTTATGTTAATAATTTTTAACAAAACAATATAAAATTAAAAATAAGGTTTGACGTGTCGCCAAGTACTAGTTTTTTGGAAATTGCCGAGTCGCTGTGTCGTGTCCGAGTCCGTGCATCCTTGTATATGTATAATTGTTTAACAATTTCACAAATTAATATAGACAATTGAAGATGTTAATATAACAACAAAGTTGCAAACATTGTTGGTGAAGCGTTGGAAAAATTCACAAGTAATAAATTTTGTAAACCACAAACAAATAACATGTATATATCGATGCATCTGACATTTAACTATGCAACAACAAATATCGTAATGTTCTTGTGTAACACGTAGACTGGCAGCTCTTTGCTTGAATGCGTGCTTCTGCATGATGGTTTGGATTTCACATAGAAGAAATGCATACAAGTATATATATCTTTGCTAGAAGAAATGCATACAAGTATATATCTTTGCTCCAAACTTATTTGTTGTGTTTTATGCAGTTATGACGAGCAGCTTGAGGAATTCCTTGATCAAGCTTATGAACGATTTGTCGCTAGGACTGATGGGACTGCAAAACACCGGAAGCGTGCAAGGCAAGCTTATGAGAAAAATAGCAAGGAACTATTGGAGGTATGGAACAAGTGACAGGAACTTCTGTGTATTTTTTAGTTTTGTTGGAATGCATTTTTTCAGTCTACTAATGTTTGTCTTTAGCAAGCTCATAATTCACGCTCTCTAATTTTGGATACATTTCTCACTTTAGGAGCTGTATGGCTGGGGCACATGATATCTTATAAATGTTGGATGTTGTATAGGTTGTGCATCTTCCAGAATGATTAACACGATAGTTCCAGTAATTTGCATGTTGTGAACATCCTCTCTTGGTGTATTTTGTTCATCAAGGAACTGTGCATTTCAAATTGGTTTACTTTAAGATTTGCTTGCTTTGAACCGTTCTCACTATTTTCTATCCATTGTGTTTCAAGTTTTGTGAAGCACAGTCAGCTTTGTTTATTTATTTGTTAGCGTGAACATTATCTTGGCGAATTATGTGGCCGATTATATGTATTTTTGAAAGCGGACGGGGATATCTAGGATCAGAAAACCTATTTGAAAGGAATAGCTTTTCCATTCTATCTTGACAATATTGTTGTACTTTACTATGTATTGAGAACTTCTGCCTGCTTCTTGCAGGATGGTGGTGATGATGTTGTTCATTCTGATCATGATTCTGACATGGATCAAGCTGATAATGAAGTTAATCCTCTCATGGTATCGCTGCATGATGAGGAACAACCAAATGAAGAGCAGATCACTGAGAAGTGGTTTAATCAGGATATATTTGCAGATGCATTACGGGAAGGGGATTTGGAAAAAAAGAATGACACTGATGATGAAATGGAAGATGCACAAGTGGGAAAACGTGTTGTTTCAAAAAAGATTGAAGAAAAAGGCACAAAAAAGAGTGAAGAAAAAACCACAAAAATGATTGAAGAAAAACCCATTTCTCGAGTTACAGAGTCAAAACCCTCTCGAAGCACACCTAAAGTAGAAGACGACTTTGAAATTGTACCTGCTCAAGCTACAGATTCAAGTGATGATGACTCATCCTCTGACGAATCTGAGGAAGAAGATGTTGACACAAAGGCTGAGATTCTGGCATATGCAAAGAAGATGATCAGGAAGAAGACCAGGGAGCAGATACTAGATGATGCATATAACAAATACATGTATGATGATGAGGGTCTTCCCACATGGTTTGTAGAAGAGGAGAAGAGGCATCGTCAGCTGATGAAGCCCGTGACAAAAGAGGAAATTCAAGCAATGAAGGCCCAATTTAAGGAGATAAATGCTCGCCCTGCCAAGAAGGTTGCACAGGCAAAAGCAAGAAAGAAGCGTGTGGTTATGAGGAAGCTTGAGAAAGTGCGAAAAAAGGCAAATGATATATCAGATCAGACGGACATCAATGAGCGTTCCAAGACAAAGATGATAGATCAGCTTTACAAGAAGGCAACGCCAAAGAGACCTAAGAAGGAGTACGTTGTTGCCAAGAAGGGTGTTCAAGTGAAGGCCCCTGGCAAAGGGAAAGTGCTGGTTGATCGTAGGATGAAGAGTGATATGAGATTGCGTGGAAGTGGTAGGCATGGGAAAGGCAGTGCAAAGAAGGGCAGGGACAAGGGTAAAAAAGGTAAAGGGCAAGAGGGACTGCTGGTAAAGGTAAAAAGGGCAAGGGAAGGAAGATGGGAGGCACCGATTGAGCTTTCATGATACTTCAGAACACAGGTTTATTTATTGTTTTACCTCTGCGGTTTTTCTTTTGGCATATGGGCTTTACCCCATCTTGTGTTTTTTTATATGAGCAATTCTAGCTGGCCTGGGTCTGTCACTATTTTTGAATGGATCCTTCACTATTTTTTATCTTGTAATATGTGGTTTTTTTTGCCCGTTGAGACGGTTGTTACTCTATTTGAGTTTTTGTTTATTTTCAATTGTCTTGAAAAGGATAGTTAGAGAAGATGCCACTTTGAAATTATTGAGTAGAGAATTGTGCAAAACTTTTTTTTCCCTTCTTTCTAGCAGAATATCGTATCAAAAGCTTGTTCTTATGAATTGGTATGACTTAGTGCACCCTGAATTTCAGAAGTTTCTGATGGGAATGAGCTGCCTATGGGTCGTGGGTTGTAATTAGGGTAAGAGAACCTTTGTTGGTTCTTTGAAAGTTTGGCAACCCGTTGGGCGACTGGGTAAACTTTTATGGAAGTTGGTTGTCTCTTGGGTTCTCTTGTCGTAAAATTGAACGTTAAATATCAAGTTCATTTAGCAAGTATAGTCTAGGAATCTTGCCTTTGAATTGTGCAAGTGAGCATTTCAAATTTATAAAGGGCAATGGACCATAGTTTTTTATTTTTTTATTTTTTTATTTTTATTTTAATAATAATAATAATAATAATAATAATAATAATAATAATAATAATAATAATAATAATAATAATTTATTGCATGAAGGGTTGGCCTTAAGTTCATACATTTTTGCTTTGGTCATGGATGAGTTGACGAGAGATCTTCAAGAAGATGTACCTTAGTGCATGTTGTTTGCAGATGATATTGTCTTAATTGATGAGATTAGTGACAGTTTAGGTTGAAAATTAGATAAGTGGCAAAAGACATTAGAGAGTGAGAATTTTTAAATTCATTGTTCGAAGACAAATGACTTTGGTTGTGAATCATGAGGGAGGAATAATTCAATTGAGATGGAAGGTGTGGAGGTTCCAGAGTGTGAGGTTTTTTGATATCTAGGATCTATAATTCAAAAGAATGGGGCTATTGGAGAAGATGTAGACCATAGGATTAAGCTAGTTGGACGAAATGAAGAATGACGTTAGGAATATTATGCGATAGAAGAATGTCTGCAAAGTTAAAAAGGAAATGTTATAAGACAATTGTTCAACCAACGATGCTTTATGGTCTAGAATGTTAAGCTACTACGAGACAACATACATATAGGATGGTGGTAGCATAAATGTGTATGTTAAGATAAATGTGTGGTAAAATCTGTAAGGATAAAATTAGGAATGAAAGAATTAGGAAATACTTAGATGTAACATCCAATATGGATAAAATTAGGAATAAAAGGACAATATTCGAGAAAGGCGTTTAATGTGGTTTGGTAACATGTGAAGGAGACCAAACATGACGCCAATTAGAAAATATCTAGATTGACAAGTTAATGGAGGGTGTAGACGGAGGAAACGACATCATTAAGCTTGTATTAGGCCGAGGATATGTGGGAAAACCACATTTACTTGGAGAACCAAAATACGTGTAGCCGGTCCCAAAGTATCGAGAATGGACTTTGATAATAATAGAAGTTTAGGCCTTCTTATGCAATGAACTGGTTTGGGTGTGTAAAAATGGTTTGGTATATTTTTGGAATTTGAGAAATTCCTATTTCCAAAAATGTTCGTGAAGTGCTGGGATCTCGGGAATAGTTTTGCAAATTATCAAAGTAAGTTAGCTTTCACATCTCAAAATGTTGAACATAACAAGAAAGAAACCAGGGTAACATACTAGCAGAGGGATGTGAGGTTCTCTTGATGAGGTTTTGTATTGTGTTACAGTGATTTTCTGGGTGTCTACACATTTTTTCTTTTCCAGATTTTTTCATTGAAGTCGCATTGTAATGTAATTCAAGTATTTTATCAGTTTCATGTAGAGCTCATATCTGAGTATCCTTTCCTGATAACCTTGCTACTAATAATATTCACGGCCTTGAGATTCAAACAAATTGAAATTCTTCAACTCGCTATATTAAATTGACATTTTTGTAATAATTTTCAAAACAGTAACACTTTTGAGTTATAATAATTCACAAAACAATTTTACACATTTTTATAAACAAAATGATATATTAATTGTATCACCATGAATAGTATGGTACTACAAGTAATACTATTCATGATAATCTAATTTATTGTATCACTTTTTTTTATTTATTTTTACTAAATTTAGTTTTAACTTAAAATTATTTGTTGAAGTAACAACTCAAAAGTGTTACTGTTTTGAGAGTAGTTACAAATGTGTTAATTTGGTGCAATGACTCCATAATTTGAAATTGGAAACCACTAAAATTCATTCTCAGACTGTTTCTGGACCACAATAAGATAAGTATGAAAAATAAAAAAAAAATTATATTCCATAATATTGACAATGATATGGAAATCTCAATAGTTCAATTTGAAAATGATGAGTTTAAGCAGAGTAGTATATCAGACGGAACACTCAGTTAGTGCCTTGGATACTAATCTACTAAAAGACAAAACCACGAAGTACAACACTTCATTTTCACACGAACTGTACTCTTCAATAGTGGTGTATTTGACATTAGGATACAGCTTCGAAGCTTCCATTCCAATTGAAGGGGCAATATCCAAGTTGGTTTGGTTTCACATATAATGTCATCTTAATTGACAGTAGCATGTTTATTGGATATTCGGCTTCTGCAAAAACATAAAATCATATCAGAATTGAACGCAACAGAAAAATCATTCACATTGTTCAAGCAACATTTTCATTTTGGTAATCACCTCAAATATCTGTAAGAAGTTGCTCCTTCTGAACATAAACCCGTTTAGGAGTTTTGCCAATCTTCTTCTCCCACAACCATACTAGATCATTTATTAAGTATTATTGGAGGTTTCATGTATAAAATTTTGTTCAAGGTTCTTGAATCGTCCACTGCTTTTATGGTGTACATGGCAATATCATCTTCATTGTTGTACATTGATGCAATCATTTTTTGCTCACTGCTTTGACCTAGTCCCGTTGATCTGCTTACCTGCACAAGTAATGCATGTGAGCCATGGACCACCGTTATGGTGGTCGATGATACTCCAATGCTAAAGTCAGACATGGATCTGATGGAGGTGTAATGTTGTAAACATATTTTCTGTAGCATACCTTAACTTACCAACCTCATGTCTTTTTATAGTGCAGGAGTCCTGGTTTGGCCAGACCATCGATGACATAGTTTAGGAAGGAGATATTTGTAGAGATCCTTATCTAATTAGGAGTCGTGCTGTAGGAGAGAAGTTTCCTATTAGCCCTGTGCTTTTAAATACGCGGGAGATAATTCCCTATCTGAGGGCATTCCGTAAGAGGAAGTTTTTCTGTGTGATATGTATCTGGTATTTGCTTCCTAGTTGGAAACAGATAGCTGTTGTAGTTGCCTGTCCGAAGATGATACTCGAGATACTTGCCTTAGTAGGGCTTACGGGTATTGAGGATAGCTGTGAGAAGTATGGGCCTAGCAGGCTGTAAGAATTCTGGTCCGTTTGGCGAATTGTATAGGGCGGACTTGGAACTGCTTGGGCCGGATCAGTGTTGGGCTCATGTTGAGCCCCGTAATTCCGCGAGATAATCATGACATGTGTATGGCTCAGGGATGTGACTGTTTTAGTGTATCATCAGCTATTCCCCCCGAGTTAGTGGGGCATTAAGTCGGTCCATCGATTCTTTGAAAAAACAATTATACCGTTGTGATGATTGAAGCGTTTATCTCGAGTGGCGCATGACATTAATTGGTACGTGACTGCTCAAAGAGGAAAAGTGCAATTTTCCTTCCCTATAAATATTTGCTGCTTCGATGGAGATTTTTTCATTCTTATCTGCATTGTTCTTTCAAGAAATTGTATCGCTGTAAAGTTTGGTCCGTTCTTTCTACCAATGGCTGATAATGTTGAACTTACTCCCAAGGATATGTTTATCCTTTACTTGCTCAAGTTCTTCAAGGATAGCTTGGTTGACGGAATCGAGTTGATCAGGCTTAGTAACCTGTATCGTATTCTTAGAGATTTGGAAATCGTTCCCGCTTTTGGAGATTTAGCTGTGACTACACCCCCTCAAGGGTACATAAGTTTGCATCGAGGCATGTTCGAGTCTGGACTTCGATTTCCAGTGTCAGATGATGTCTGACGCTTCTTTCTTAATTTTCATATGCTTCCCACTCAAATGGTTCCGAGCGGGTTCAAGATTTTGCTTGCGATTCTTCTGAGGGCTCATGATGCTAGTTTGCGTTTGACCTCCCTGGTGATTCATCACATGACCAATACTCAATGGACCCTAGGGGTCTCTGCATATTGAATTGCCCTTCTTGTCTATGCTTGATGGCGAACGATGTTCAACCTTGGGAGAAGTATTGGTTATTGGCTTTGGTGGATTCTGTGTACTTCAAGCTTGGGAGTCGTAGAGTGTACCGATACTTTCATTTTGAACTTGGTTAGTTTCTTAGTTGCCGACATATTTCATATATATTTTTGTGTATCCTTGCTGTGGCGCTAGTTCTGACGTTATTCCTTTGTTTTAGGGAAGTTTGCTATTTTGTCTCTTAGTGAGGAAGATAGGCAGATAAAGAGGGAGTTCCTCAAGCTCCCTTTGACGCCCGTTGAGGAGGTCATAATGCCAGGCAATGTTGTGTGCAGTGGGCTACTACGGTGTTCTCATGATGTCCGCCCCACACCAGGTTCACCGGCCGAGGGGGTTTTTAATCATCGCTCAAGGAAGATAAGTCTGGTCCTGCCCTGCCCATCCAAGCTTGATGAATTGGAGGCTAACGTGCCTCTTGTCATTGTTCCGAAGAGGAGGCAAACTTTTGATTGGGCGGCTTCTCCCCTTGGGATGTCATGGTTTGCACAAGCGGCACCCTCGAGGGGTTGCAGCTTCCCTCCTGATGTTTCTACTTCCCTTGTTGACTGAGAGGGGAAGATGTTGGAACGCGTGCTGATGGTTCGCATCACTGTGGTCTCGAGAGGGTCGCTCATGCCCTTGAGTCGTACAATCTTGTTTCGCTATACCCCGAAGCCTGTGGGTGAGTTCTGACTTTGGGGATGGCATTCGCGAACCTGCAAATGTCATATTCGGATGCTCTCTGTAGAGTGGATTCCCTGGATGGTCAGCGGTAGAGTTCTTGTACTGTCGCAAACCTCGAGGTCGTGGTCTCTTTCACCAAAGCAAAATTTGCTGGTATGAGATATCAACTGAGGGTGGCCAAGTTTGATTTGGTGTCAACTCGTGCTGAATTGAGGAGAACTAGGGATGAATTGGAGCGCTTGGATGTAGCCGTGGACATATGGTTTTCCAATATGGAGGCCCAAGAGGCCGATAGGAGGCGGGCAGAAAAGGAATGGGTCATCGAGCGATAGCAGCTGGGGTCTATAGTTGATGAAGGGCTTCGCCGCGTTCGTGAGGTAGAACGACTGCTGGCGGAGGAGTGTTCGCTCTATGCAGACTTGGTGGGTGCGGTGGATTTCCATGTGTCAGGCAGGAGGCCATTGAGCTCGTCCGAGGTCATTCGGTGTAGGCTGGAGCTAATCAAAAGAGAACATCTTGATCTTGATTTCACCCACTATAGGAGGGCTGCTTTCAGACTGATTAATCGAGGGGAGGGTTCTGGCTCAACAAGGCTAGCTGTTGAGAAGGATGTTTCTCATTTAAATATTTGTAATGTCCTTTCCTAGACAGGCAATTTTTGAATGAAAATATGTTTTGCCCAGTATTGTCGAGTTTGCTTTAGATGCTTCGTAAATCGTAGAATTTGTATTACTGGATGGAGCGTCTGTCTTTGTCAGTCAAAATATATTGTTGTGTTAGGTCGCTGTTGTTGACCTTGTGACAGATTAGGTGTTGATCAACAAAAATCATTATCATTAGCCGAGGGCTGATCAGGCTTTCTTGATCATTGTCTGTCGGGACGTACTAACTTCTTGGTGAGTCACTGTCTTTAGCGGACAAGCATTGACTAGACTCCCACTTTCTCGGTCGTTGTGGTTCGTGCACAGCGGACTAGGCATTGGACACTAGAAGTCATCGTCATCAGTCGCAAACTGACTAAGCTTACCTGATAAATTTTGGCGATCATTATTTGTTGGAGAGCAATGATCACTTGGCGAGTCGTCATCATCAGCGGGCCAACACTGACTAGACTCCCACTTCGTTAGCTGTCATGGTCCACGCCTAGTGGACTAGGGGTCGGGCACAAAAATCCATTGTCATCTGTCATGAACTGACTAAGCTTACTTGGTAAATTTGCGATCATTGTTTATTGGAGAGCAATGATCCCTTGGTGAGTCGTCGTCATCAGCAGGCCAGCATTGACTAGACTCCCACTTCCTCGCGCCGTCATAGTTTGTGCATAGCGGAGTAGGCATTGGGCACCAAAATCCATCATCATCAGCGGACCAGCGCTGACTAGATTCCCACATCCTGAGCCTTAGTGGTCCGCGCATAGCGAACTAAGCAATTGGCACCTAAAGCCATCGCATCAGTCGCGAACTGACTAAGCTTACTTGGTTAGTTCGGCGATCATTGTCTATTGGAGAACAATGATCCATTGGCGAGTCATCGTTATCAGCGGGCCAACACTGACTAGACTCCCACTTCGTCAGTTGTCATGGTCCGCGCCTAGCGGACTAGGCGTTGGGCACCAGAAGCCATTGTCATCTGTCATAAACTGACTAAATTTACTTGGTAAGTTTGCGATCATTGTCTATTGGAGAGTAATGATCCCTTGGCAAGTCATTGTTATCAGCAGGCCAGCGCTGACTAGACTCCCACTTCCTCGCGCCGTCATAGTTCGTGCATAGCGGAGTAGGCATTTGGCACCAGAAGCCATCATCATCAGTTGCGAACTGACTAAGCTTACTTGGTAAGTTCGGCGATCATTGTCTGTTGGAGAGCAATGGTCCCTTGGCGAGTCTTCGTCATCAGCGGTCCAGCACTAACTAGACTCCCACTTCTTTGGTCGCCGTGGTTTACGCATAGCAAACTAGGCGTTGGGCACCAGAAGCCATCGTCATAAGTCACGAACTGACTAAGCTTACCTGATAAATTCGGCGATCATTGTCTATTGGAGAGCAATGATCCCTTGGCGAATCGTCGTCATCAGCGGGCCATAACTCACTAGATTCTCACTTCTTTGGCCATCGTGGTTCACGCATAGCAAACTAGGCGTTAGGCAGATATTCAAGTCTAGCCATAGCCGAGCTGGTCGAGGGTTGCAACAGACAACAATGGAAGTATTGGTAAAGGCAAATATTTTATTGATAATATTTTTTGAGATGCTCTACATTCCATAATACCTTATCAAGCAGGTGCCTAGCGCACAGGGGCCTAGGTAGTTTTATGTTTGTATTATAACTTTAATAATTTACAAAATTTAATCATAATACCTTATCAATTATATCCAATTTAATGCCAAGATACATATGCAAAATTTATAAACATGAAAAATTAACAATCATGAACAAAATTTATTTAAACTCAAATGACTGAAGTTGGTTATGATGGGTACTTTATACAAAGTTGAATTTGTGGACAAATATCCAAACCTACTCTTTTATTTTTCTTCAAATTGCTTGAATGACTTTAGTCATATTTGATAAAATCTACATTACTAAAATTGGTGCCGGCAGATCTTTTGAAAGTAATCATCCTTTGCTACGTTCAAACATATACTGAATAAAAAACAATTAAATTGTTTCTTTCCAAAAATGGGGAAAGAAAAATAAAATAAGAACACAATTAACCTTATTCAAATTAGTCTCAGCATCTTTCGTCGGCCTGAGAACAATCAATCTCAACTCCTTATTCACATAAAATTTTGCAACTAGGAAAAAAATTAAAAACCCGCCCAAACCCCGCCTAGGCGCCTACCCGATTTTTCACCTTGCCCAGCCATTAATCTAAGCGGCCACCTAGGCCGTTTTTTAGAACACTTGCGACAATAAAAATGTCCCATACATGAGCACTTACAGAGTAAGCTAGATCACGTCTGGTGATAGATAGGTAAAACAAGCTACCAACAAGTTGGTGAAACAGGGTTGCGTCGTCTAATAATTCTCCTTCAGCATTCTTGAGTTTTAGACACTACTCCATAGGAGTTGATATTGGGGTTGATGTGTCCAAGCCAAAACGAGCATATCCTTTTTGAGATACAAAATAATCATCAGTTTGATCTACTTCTAAGCAAGGGAAATGTCGAGTTTCACCCAAATTTTTCATGTAAAAATGGACATATAAATGATCTCGAAGATGTGCAATTTCATCATTATCATCTCTAGTAATTATCATATTATAACATACAGATGAAGCATCATGGACTTGGAGGACTTCCCTTTAATGAAGAGGCTTGGATTTGAGCTTGAATGATGTAAACTACAAAATGTAAGATATTTTGCTATCTTACCATAACTAGCACGCAGCTTTAGACCATACAACACCTTCTTGAGACGACAAATGTGATTATGAAATTCCTTTGAAACCCCTATGGTTATTGTTGGAAATATGGCTTTTTAAAATAAAAGAAAATGGGTGTGAACCTGGATTTGAACCCTGAATCTCTTTCTGATTTTAGTCTCTGGGTCTCTCTCTTTAATTTTTAGTCTCATAACTACTATATAACTCTTTGTGGTAGAGTTTATAAGGAGATTGTTAGGACTTGGGCTTGGACCCCTTGGGGGTACCACTCTTTTATGAGGAGGGGAGAGATAGACTCTCGCGCCCGCCGCCGCCATCCGTCCGGGTCGGGTCATTAAGAGAGCAACCCATTCTTTTTGCTACAACTTTATTTAAATGAAAATAAATTTTGAATTTATGAAGAAGGAATGAATCTAGACGGGATTATGTCCATGTATCTAGACGTCTTCCTTTCACACGTTTTGCCATGAGTTGCGCCGGATTTATTGCTCCATGTTTTTATTGCGTCCTTTATGTCAATGAATCTAGACATGATTTTTATCCATCTTAAAGCCAAAACATTTTCCATGTTCTAGCTATTAAAAAAACGTTTTATTTATTAAATTGCATTCTCTACGAATGTATCTAGCTGGATTTTCGTTATTTAACGAATGTCACTTATCACTATAAATACAACACAACTTAGAGTTGAGAAGATACGAGAAAAAAAAAGAGAAAAACAAAACAAGAGTTCTTCCTTTTTGCAATAAGAGAGATTTCGTTTTTGTAATTAGTTTTGTTTTTGTTTAGCATTTCTATCAAAGAAGAAATTTTCGTGTTGTTTATTTATTTACAATGTATTGATGATTCCGAGCAAAAACAAGTGTTTAAGGGTGATAGTATTTCGTTCATCAAATGTGCAATTGATTGAACAAGACAGAGAAGATTCTGGGCTGTTTTATCCTGCGGACGGCGGGGCTAGTACACTGCTTGCACAAGCTTGGGCAGAGTCGCGAAACGTCTTAAAGAGAGCGACCTAGTCCGCGACTCAACCCAAGAACAAATTGGTATCTTCGTTCCTAACTATTTATTTGAATTGTTTACAGCAGTTGAATCTTATACAGCTGTTACAACAATTTTAAGATGTATTCTTTCTGCCATAATTTTCTGTGTAAGAATGCACACACTTGATCACACATAAGCCTTAAGTTAATCGCTAATGAAGTGAATTATATATAGATTAGTGATGAACTATTCTTCTTATGATCTGCCATTACTAAAAACAAAAAACTGGTTTCCCTCTGCGGAAGAACACTTTGTGTTTTGCTATTATACATGTTTTTAAATTATAGTCATACATTTATTCAATGGCATCAGATCATAAGAGGTGGTCTCTTGAACAAAACAAAAGGTTTAACCCCTTGTCTTCACTTTAATTGTAGATTGAGTTTCAGCTATAGTTTGGAGCAAATATTAAAAAAAAAAATAGAATGACTACAGCTCCGAAAGGAAAGCATGTTAGTTTTATTCATATTGTGAAGAAGCTCAATTATCTGAAAATGATTTGGTTACGACCATGCTCATGTTTTCTGAATAGTTTAATGTGAAAAATAGTTCTGCCAACTATAAGAGGCTATCAAGTAGCTCAATGAGAATTTTTCATCAAATTTTGTGATTTCATATGATTAATTTCTAATTGAATGGTGGGTTAAAGAACTAGCCAATGTCCATAACAAAACAAGTATGTAATCGAGAAATAATTTATACATGTTATGTTTTCATTATCCTTTTTATTTCTGTCATGACTCAGATTGAAAAAAAATGATCCTTTATTTTCCATAATATAAATTACAGAAATATAGAAAGAAGATGGAACAAGTAATGAAATTGATTAGGTTGAAATGATACCCTGTGTTTCTAGGGAGATTTTGATTTCATTACCTGTAAGTATGTGATTATTCAATACTGTTGGGTTTGGAAGGATAACCTTTGTAGCTAGGTTGTTGTTTTTATGTATCCTTGGGTAGTAGTGTTTTGTTGTGAAATTGGGTTGGAAGCAATTTTCTCCATTTATTTATTCTATAAATTGGTTATGGTAGAATCTATGCAAGGACACAACCCATGGTAACATTTGAAAAGTTTGGAAAGAGGGTTATATTTAAAGATCCACATGATTTAGAGTTTTACAACTGCGTTTACAATTTCAGATATCTTTATCTATAATGGTGGTTTTCCATGTTGTGTATTTTTAAAGATATTTTTATGGTGACTTTACAACCATATTGTGAAATCATATTAGTTTACATTATGATTAACGTAGTTAGAGATTGACATACATGTACACATGTTGACAATGTAAAATGTAGTCTAGACTCTAAAACCATGGAGGACTAACTAGAGGATATTATGTATGAATAGAACACCATGATTTACAGTTAAATTTCATAGAATTTTAATTAAAGGTGCTGCTCTATTAGGCTTTCTGAGTTGGAATATCATGAAATCTGAATCAATAAATTCCATTTGAACATTTCGTGAGAAGTGAACAATATCATCTATGCATGTTACTCTTTAGATAATGAGTATGCAGTTCTATGATAATTATGTTATGCACTTTGGATAATTCAGTCTATTTTGGTGAGAACAATAATTGATCTATTGTGAAAATTGGGTATGCTTCTATTTCTCAATACTATTGATGGAAAGAAAACTTTGTGATTAATTTTACAATAGATGTTTGATGTTAAACTGAAATAAGGAGGATATAAGGAATCATTTGTATACAGATCGACCTGTGAATTTTGTTCTTGATGTCACTGTTTAAATGATTTTGCTCTGACCATAAGTTGGCTGGATTTTCACATGGTTTGATTTTTTAACATTTGAAGATTAGGGCATGAGGGAAAGTTGATTTTGATAAGGTTGGAAGGTAAAATCCATAGTAGCTATTTGGTGCCTTACGAATTGCTAGCTGTTTATTCAATGAATGTTTTTAGGAGTGAAGGGTCACCCACATCTTTATATCTTCTTCATTTAGTATTCAATGTTTTACTATTTGGTAGAGGACATGAATTCTTATGGAAAAGATGTGTTCTCATGATGATGATGTTGGTGGATCTAATCTTTTTGTTGATGGCAATCTAGAACAATTCAAGCTATTGCTTGGTTTTGCAATGGAACATTTACCATCTAAGTCTGCAACTAAATTCCCAAATGTTGCTTTTATGCACAAATATAGCTTGGTGATTACATCAAAGTTTAAAAAATTCAGAAGCTGAATTTAAGGTACGTTTTCTAATGATATTTTGTGTTGATACTTGAACTTAAAAGAAAATGAGAATAGCGAGGTGAATGGAATGGGTATTTTATTCAATATTATCATTGTGTAAGTCCTTAACATTTGAATGCACGGTCTGTTTCAGCTAGCAAAAGGACCGTAATTTAATATGCATTCAAAAAGTGGCTAAACCTGTTTATGACAATAGTTAGAAGGACCGAAGTTCAAAAGTTCCTTAAAGGAAAGCTTACGTATATTTTTATATATGCTAAAAATAATTTTGTGGATCCTGATTTTTTGTGAGAAGTTTTTTTTGTGTTTCTCAAGGAATTATTCATGAAAAGATAAATTGCATTTTTTTTCGAGGCATAGTGGGGGTTATTTCGAGGAATAGTGGGGGTACATCCTCAAATAACGTGCCTATGATAAGGATGAATGAAACTGATAAAGACACATAATCTGAGCTTAGGAGAAGTAAACGGAAACGACCTTCTTAACACCTTGACCCCGATTACTATGTCTTTTTAGTCGATGAGGTTTCCCTTAGCTTTTAAGAAGCCTTATCCTCTATAGATGCAATTGAAAGGGTCATGAGGTACCTGAAGAGGACTAAGAACCTCGGATTACAGAAGTTTTTCGTTGTCCTTGAAGGATATAGCGATGCTGATTGGAACACCCTTTCAGATGACTCCAAAGCCACTAGTGGCTATATTTTCAATATAGCTGGTGGAGCTGTTTCTTGGAAATCAAAGAAACAAACCATTCTGGCACAGTCCACGATGGAGTCAAAAATGATAGCACTAGCCATGGCTAGTGAAGAAGCAGGTTGGCTAAGAAACCTGCTAGCAGAGATCCCTTTATGGGAAAGACCGATTCCAGTTGTCTTGATCCATTGCGATAGTACCGCGGCTATTGCGAAAAATACAGAATGGTTATTATAACGACAAGAAACGATAAATACGTTGTAAGCACAGTACGGTTAGAGAATTCTATCTACTGGTGTTGTGAGATTGGATCATGTACGAACTAATGGGAACTTGGCTAATCCTTTGACGAAAGGATTAGCTAGAGTGAAGGTTTTCAAAACCTCGAAAGGAATGGGATTAAAGCCCTTAGATTGATGAGTTATTCATGACGGTAACCCAACCTATAAACTGGAGATCCCAAGAAATAGGTTCAATGGGTAATAACAAGTCGTGAATGATATGATGTGAATCATGCTGACATAATAGCAATCTCATTCCTAGATTAAAGCATGAATTCCTGAAGCAATAGTAGGATGAGTAAAAAACTCTTAATGAGATCTATACTCTATGTGGAGTAGAGTACCTAGCTATAGGAGTACTCTTGATAGACTCACCTAAGTGATTGTGGAAGTTTGGCTGCTTCCTATGGAATTTGTGGGCAAATTCCTAGAGCCTTCACTATACTAGGATATACGTGCATGGCCGTAAGGCACGAGCTTTTTAGACTTCACCCTGGTAAGGTTGTGCGTGTAATGTCTGTTAGAGATAGAGTTCAAAAGTACGAGTTACTCTAGTATAATCTAAAGCATGAACACTACGCAAGAGTTCAAGTCGAAAGACACTTTTGTTTATGCACAATATTATATTTTTAGATTGCTCGATGAAAATTGTTTTTTAAATCCAAGTGGGGGATTGTTGAAAATTGTTTTAAAAATCCAAGTGGGGGATTGTTGGAAATATGGCTTTTTAAAATAAAAAAAAATGGGTGTGAACTTGGATTTGAACCCTGAATCTCTTTCTGATTTTAGTCTCTGGATCTCTCTCTTTAATTTTTAGTCCCATAACTACTATATAACTCTTTGTGGTAGAGTTTATAAGGAGATTGTTAGGACTTGGGCTTGGACCCCTTGGGGGTACCACTCTTTTATGAGGAGGGGAGAGATAGACTCTCGTGTCCGCCGCCGCCGTCCGTCCCGGTCGGGTCAGGTCATTAAGAGAGCAACCCATTCTTTTTGCTACAACTTTATTTAAATGAAAATAAGTTTTGAATTTATGAAGAATGAATGAATCTAGACGGGATTATGTCCATGTATCTAGACGTCTTCCTTTCACACGTTTTGCCATGAGTTGCGCCAGATTTATTGCTCCACGTTTTTATTGCGTCCTTTATGTCAATGAATCTAGACATGATTTTTATCCATCTTAAAGCCAAAACGTTTTCCATGTTCTAGTTATTAAAAAAATGTTTTTTTTTATTAAATTGCATTCTCTACGAATGTATCTAGCTGCATTTTCGTTCTTTAATGAATGTCACTTATCACTATAAATACAACACAACTTAGAGTTGAGAAGATATGAGAAAAAATAAGAGAAAAACAAAACAAGAGTTCTTCCTTTTTGCAATCAGAGAGATTTCGTTTTTGTAATTAGTTTTGTTTTTGTTTAGCATTTCTATCAAAGAATAAATTTTCGTGTTGTTTATTTATTTACAATGTATTGATGATTCCGAGCAAAAACAAGTGTTTAAGGGTGATAGTATTCTGTTCATCAAATGTGCAATTGATTGAACGAGACAGAGAAGATTTTGGGCTTTTTTATCCTGGGGACGGCGGGGCTAGTACACTACTTGCACAATCTTGGGCAGAGCCGCGAAACATCTTAAAGAGAGCGACCTAGTTCGCGACTCAACCCAAAAACAAATTGGTATCTTCGTTCCTAACTATTTATTTGAATTGTTTACAGCAGTTGAATCTTATACAGCAGTTACAACAGTTATTCCATAAATATGTCACAATCCAAATGACCGTAAAGAAAACATTCTTAGTATCAAGTTGTCAAATAGTGCCTTTGCATGCAGCCAAAGAAATAAACACCCGAATACTCACCAACTGGGTCGAATGCCTCCTTATAAACCATACCATATTGTTGAGAAAAACCTCGTGCCACAAGATGGGCTTGTATCTATCGACACTTCCATCAGCCTTCTTTTTCAACTTGTATAGCCATTTGCAACTAACTAACTCAACGTCCTTCAGCTTTGATACCAGTTCCCATGTGTCATTCTTATCTAGAGCCGAGATTTATTCATGCATTGCAACTTCCCAATCAAAAATACATTGAGCTTCAGTGAAACACTTTGGCTCATTGTCACATGTATCTCCCACAAGGAACATGATGTTATAGTGCAAGCATTCAATTGAACATCATAGTCACTTAGGTAATTAGGTTGTTTCCTTGCCCTTATCAACCTTCGAAGTAGAACCCCAGCTTGCTGAGTATTGTCTCCATTTTGTTGAATAGGTTATCTGGAAAGAGAATTTTAACCCTCGCTTTCTTGGACACTATCCCCACCTCCCAATGAATCAAAGTCAGATTCATCTAGCTACACAAGGCATGAGACAAAAAATTTCTTGGTAACCAGGTCCATACACTTCCAACCTTTACCATGTGAGTCAAAACAAACAAAGACACATTTTTTGACTTTGGGGTAAAGTTTAGTTTGACTATGCTTAGGTATATAACATAACAGAAAGAACCAAAATCTATGAAATAACTAACGTCTGACTTAGTTTATATAATATATAAAAATGACATTTTGATGTACCTTTCCATGGAGGCAGTCGATTAATCACGTGACAAACACAATGCATATCAGCTGTTCATAACTCTCGAGGAAGATTTGTGTCATGCAACCAGGATAAGGTCATTGAGGTAAGATGTGCCAACTTGTGCTCAACAACTCCATTCTGTTGCGGAGTATTAGGACATGTCATTTGTTGGAGAATGCCATTTTCTTTGCAATATTCAAAAAATCCATGAGATAAATATTCTCCCCCATCCCCGGTACGCAAACACTTTAGTATAGATCCAAAATCTTTATCCACGATCAATTTGAACTGCATGAAGTGAAAGATAGCTTCGTTCTTATGCTCCAGAAAATACACCCAGCTATAGCGAAAGAAATCATCAACAATAACCATCATATAGCGGAAAACCACTGAAGCTCGGTGTTCTTCGACCCCATGAGATCTGAGTGCACCAACTGGAACATTAAGCATGCACGATTCATAGATTTCTAAATGGAAGATAGTGTGATTTAGCTTATTGGCAACCTAGAAATATCTCATGTTGTTGTACAAACTTTAAAAAAGCTGACACCTTTAAGCAATTTCTTGGTAGAAATCAGATGCAATAATTGATAACCAGCGTGCCTCAATGGAGCATGCTAAACTAAAACACTGTTATTTTGGCTTGTCTTTTCAACATACACTTCGATTGCAGACATAACATATAATGACTCATTCCTCTGCCCAGTAAAAAGAACATCAGTGGCAAGGCTTCTCAATTTTGAAAGAACTTGAACATTATTCGGACCAAGTCTAAGTTGTTTTCTCGAGCGACGAATTTCATTAATTGATAGTACACCAGCATAAAATAAGGAAAGGCAAGAGTTCAATTTTCTAAATAAATCTCCTGCCTGTGGAGTATAGCCCCTTTACTCGTTTGATCTCAGAGATTCTGTTTTGTCGTATTGCCTTCTGCACTTTTGACTTTTCTTAACCTTCATATTCGAAAGCTTGTACTTTCATTCATAGTGGGCCGAAATCAGATTCCTGATGAATTATTCGCTAAAGGCCATAAGTTTTTTGAGGAGACGTTGCTCTCTGAATCTAATATGGAAGTCTTCCGCAAAACATATGGGTTTCTTGATGATCTGCACTCTGGGCGCCGATCTGATGCCATTGTCTCATCCTAATGGTTAATCTATCTTCACCGAGGTATGCTTCAATCGGGTGTTTACTTTCCTGTTATCAAGGAGATCTAAGAGTTCCTAGCGTACCTTGAATTGCATTCGCTCAACTTGTGTCAAACGGGTATAGGACTGTTATTGCCATTCGAATTAGGGCTAAAGACACTAGTGTCCAAGTGTCTTCGAGGCCGATGCAATTGCTTACTTCTCGGATAAATGAACATGTTGTGTGCATGCTGACGTCGCCAGACTGCTTCGGTAATCTGACTGATAATTTTAAATCATGGCAGAAGTTTTGTTTCATGGCTCCTGCGGACACGTCGTACTTTGAGCTTGTTGGTTGTCCAGTTGAGTGTGTTTAGACCACTAATAAGTTGACTTTTTTTGGTCTTCCTTGTTTTAATTTCATATTAGATTGACCCGTTGTGGTTTTTTGCAAGGAGATTCCAAACATCTCCACTTTCTGCTGAAGATAAAACAACTTTGGATGCATTCCACAACATGCCTCGTCTAGAGGTAGAGGATGTCGTTAAGTCTTCTAACGTTGAGTGCAGTCTACTGTGGGCTCATTGGCATGTGACTTCCACTTTTTTCAGGTAAAGAAGCCAAGCCCAAAAGTGTGTCTGTTTCGAGGAAGAGAAAACTTCCCAAGATCAGGGTTCCCATTTATTCAAGGAGGGTAGAAATAGATGAAGCGCGTCCTTCTCATGTGCATTCAAAGAGGGCTCGTGCTTTGTCCAGATCCATCCACAGGCACTTGGCTTCATTCGAAGAACGTGATACTATCGGGCAATGCCGGGTGAGACTATTGTCTCCAAGGGGTGTGATGCTCAGGCAATGGACCCCATTTCCCTTATTGACTTGGACAGGGAGTATGTGCAAATGAATAGTTTGGAGGATGTGACCAAACTGAGCACCAAGCAGGTAGAGTTTCTAAACAAAATGTTGCTGCAGGCAGGCATGGAAGATTCAGATGGTCGACCCTTTTCAATAAGGACTTTAAGCTCTGCCTTTATCTGGATAATGAACTTGCTTAAGAGTCCTTCGATCATCGACGCCTTGGTGATGAGTCCGACTGTCATTGCCCATACTGTGCTCCATCCTGTTCCCGTCCTCATATTGAGTTGACGCCGGGTTCAAGGAATAACTTACTTCCCTCTTCTCCATCAACTGATTCTGAATTTGTGCGTGAAAAAGAGTTGATTGTTGTGGGCAAAGAGAAAGTGGTTGATGAGGGCCCTAATGCAGTGAAGATGGCAAGGGTGGTGCTTGGTGATTCCAATTCCGAATGATCTTTATCTGAATGCCAAGAACATTCAGTTTGCTCCAGTTGTAGTAAGGATGAACTACCAAGCTTGGCATCAGGAGGTCGACATCTCTTATGCTTAGAGGAAGCATATCAGTAGGTGGAATGACTAATTGGCGAACTGCACTCCCGAGCCATTGGGAGAGATGCTAGGAGAGCGATTGGATAAAGGGCAGAAACATCTTGTGCTGGGTATGTCATACCTGAATCAAGTGACTGCATCTGGAATTGAAGTCGAGGCCACTTGTGAGAGAGTGTATACCATGGAGCGAGTCTTTGCAAACTTGCAAAAGTCATACTCTAACACTCTCTATGAGATTGAGTCGTTAAGGAAGCAACTTGAAGCTTTCTCAGATACTTGAGCGGAGTCCGGGTCCATTAGGTTGGACAGGAGGCTCAGAAGGTTTGCTTGGAGACACTTGAGTCCGACTTGGCGGGGGCATTATCCACGAGGGATCGATTCGAGAATGAATTGAACCTTGTCCGTCGTGACTTGCAGCTCGCCCGTGAGACTGTGGCTGGAGTGAGGATGAATAACAAGTTCTGCATGCTAAAGGGATCAAGAAGTAGGCCAAATGGATTGTCCGATGTCAACAGTTGGAGGCCAACGTTGAGTTCAATGCCAAGAGTGTGCGAACAGCTGAAGAACAGTTGGAGGCCAAATGGATTGAGCTGAATATAGTCAATGTAAGCTGGGTGTCGAGCAGTTCAAGATTGACATACTGTCGGGCGAGCTGGAGCAAGAGTTCATTGAATCCAGAGGGCGTGAGGAGAAGCTTCTAAAGGCCCAAGGCACATTTGAATTCAACAAATTTGTGCAAGGAAAGCTGGAGCTGTTGCATCTGATAAAAGAGGAGCATCCCGACTAGAATCTCTCCTATTACAAAGAGATTGCATATGCAGAGTTTGGAGAGACATCTAACTCGTTTGAAGAAGAAGGTGGCCCTTATAAGGGGGATTGAGAGGCAACACCTACAGATGTGTCTCTTGCTTATTCCGTTGTTGGTTCTGTTGTATCAGACTATCCTCCTGATGAAAGACGAATCTTGTTTTTTTTTTCCAATTTGTAAATGAATAGTACTTGATTTTCCACTTCCTTCGCAACTCGACCTTTTGCAGAGTGTCTTATGGAATTACTATTTCGACACCAGAGATAAGGTCCCATGAATCCTGCCATTGTAGATAAGCTTCCATACAAAGCTTGCAATAGTTGTAATTGTTGTCAATCAACTATTATATAGCAAGATGAGAAGCATCATTTCCACTGTATATCTTGAAATAAAAATATTAATAACACCTCATAAGCCAAGACCTTCACTGAGTAATTTAATCAAAACTTGGTAGCATCTGATATCAATCAAACTTCAAGAGGGGGCGAATCTAATTACATATCAAGTGAAAGCTAGAATAGGGTCGTGCAACTACAAGATACATTGGTGGGTACCAATCG
Source organism: Berberis thunbergii (assembly GCA_003290165.1). NCBI lineage: Eukaryota > Viridiplantae > Streptophyta > Magnoliopsida > Ranunculales > Berberidaceae > Berberis > Berberis thunbergii. The sequence goes on from QNQO01008167.1 coordinate 40,933, forward strand.
TACACTACACCATAAACTCATACGGTATTATCGTGCATAAGCACATGGGCAACTTATGGCCATGGATAACTAGAGTCAGCTTAATATTTTAACACTCCCCCTTAGTGAAAATGTGAAGATACTATGGAAATTTCTTGCAGAAGTTGCACTAAACATGACTCGAACCCATGACCTCCGATGACTAGTGTTCTGATACCAGATAACAAAAGAAACTCAAGTTAGAAGGTAAGAAATACTTGGCTATGATAAGAGGAAGAACAAATTTATTATTTTCTAAATAATACATAATCTGGAACTACTTCTCAATGACTGCTACACACCTCTACTAAAAGGCTGCTACAAATGCTTAACTAATCTATGACTGACTCCACCTTAACTTTCTCCTGAAGTAACTCAACCAAATACATAAATTGATTCCTTAGATTGTTGATCAATCTAAAAACTAAATCAATTTCTAACTAAGACATTTCAAAGACTGAAGACTCCTAGAGGATAATAGCTAGATGCACTGTGACAATCGATGCCTCTCCAAATAAAAGAAAAACAATTTTGTCAATCCGTATATCACCTTGAGTCATTTGAAGAAATTGTCATTCTAGGATGTACATCCTCTCTAGAGTTTTTCCAATCTTCTTCTCCCACAGTGGTGCAAGATCATTGAAGGAAATAGTGTTGTTGGGTGGATCTCTCAGATACTTGCCTTTGAGGTCTTACGAGTATTGGGCCTGACAGCATGACGTGTGGGCTTAATGGCTCATTATAACTTAGACCCAACTATCTAGATCCTACCAATTATGGGCTTAATGTTGTTTGGGCCTCGCTGGATTGAGCATGCAATAAGGCTTGCGTTATTTTGTTGACAAGATTATCATGACACGTGTACGGTGCTAATCAGATGACGGTTTGATGTATCATTAGCTGCTCCCCCAAGTTGGTGGGCCATCTTATCAATCCACTATATCATTTCATGAAACAACTGTGCAGGCATGATGATTAAGTCTAAGTTGTTTCCTCAAGCGAATTTCATTAATTGAGTGTGCGCTAACTGCAAATAAGGAAAGGCGGGAGTTCAGTTTTTTTTATAGATATCTTTCCTGTGGAGTATAGCCCTTTTACTCGTTTGATTTTAGAGATTTTGATTTGTCGTATTGCCTTTTGTGCTTTTGACTTTGCTCAATCTTCGTATTCGAAAGCTTGTACTTTCTTTCATGATGGACTAGAATCAACTTCTTAATTAACTGCTCCCTAAGGGCCATAATTTTTTTATGAGTAGTTGCTCTCTGAATCTAATCGGGAAGTCCTTCATAAAACATACAAGATTCTTGATGATCTGGTGCTTTGCACTCTGGGCGTCGATCCGTCGCCATTGTCTCATCGTAATGGGTTTATTTGTCTTCACCGAAGTATGGTTCAATCGGGTGTTCGTTTTCCTGTTACAAGGAGATCTGGGAGTCTCTAGCGTACCTTGGTATTGCACTAGCCCAACTTGTGTCGAATGGGTATAGGACTGTTATTGCCACTCTGATTATGGCTAAGGGCACTGGTGTCTAAGTGTTTTCGAAAGCGATGCAACTGCTTACTTTTCCTTGGATAAACGAGCATGTTGTGTGAGTGCTGACGTTGTCGGTCTGCTTCGATAATCTTTCTGATGATTTTAAACCATGGCAGAAGTTTTATTTCATGGCTTCTGCGAACTCGTCGTACTTTGAACTTGTTGGTCATCCGGTCGAGTGTGAATTTAGACCATTGAGAAAGTTGACTATTTTTCGGTCTTACTTGTTTTAACTGCATATTAGATTGACCCATTGTGGTTTTTGAGGGAAGATTCCCAACTTTGCCACTTTCTTCTAAAGATGAAACAACTTTGGATGCGTTCCGCGACATGCCTTGTCTAGAGGTAGAGGATGTCGTTAAGTCTTCTAGTGTTGAGCGCATGTACTGTGGCCTCATTGCCATGTGGCTTCCACTCTTTTTCGGGTAAAGAAGCCAAATCCTGAAGGTGTGTCTGTTTCGAGGAAGAGGAAACTTCCTAAGATCAGGGTTTCGTGCTATTCAAGAAAAATAGAAATAGATGAGGCGCTTCCTTCTCATGTGCATTCGAAGAGGGCTTGTGCTTTGTCCAGATCCGTCCGCAGGCGCTTGGCTTCGACTGAAGAGCGTGATGTTGTCAGGCAAGTGCCGGATGAGACTGTAATCTCCGAGAGGCGAGATGCTCAGAAAATGGACCCTATTTCCCTTCCTGACTTGGAGAGGGATTATCTGCAAATGGATGGTGTGGAGGATGTGCCCAAACTGAGGACCAAGCAGGCAAAGTTTCCAAATAAAGTGTTGTCACAGGTCGGCATGGAAGCTTCAAATGGTCGTCCCTTTTCAATAAAGGACTTTGAGCTTTGATTTTCTATGGATCATGAACCTGTTGAAGAGTCGTTCGATCGTTGATGCCATAGTGAAGGGTCCGACTATCGTCGCCCGTACTGTGCTTTGTTACGTTCTCGTCCTCATATTGAGTTGACGACGGGTCCAAGGAATAACCCGCTTCCCTCTTTTCCATCAACTTATTCTGAATCGGTGTGTGAAAAAGAACCGATTGATGTGGGCAAAGGGAAAGTTGTTGATGAGGGCCCTGTTGCAGTGAAGACAACCAAGAGCGGTGCTTGGGTGATTTCAACTTCAAATGATTTTCATCCGGATGCCCGAATCAGTCAATTTGCACCAGACGTAAAGTGGGATCGGTACACACGGATAAGGACTTATGAACAACCAAACTTGGCATCAGGATGTCGACATCTCTTATGCTTCGAGGAATCATATCAATAGGTGGAATGACTGATTGTAGAATTGTGCTCTGGAGCCAGTGGGAGAGATGCTAGGAGAACGATTGGATAAAGGGCAGAAAAATCTTGTGTTGGGGATGTCATACCTAAATCAAATTGTTCCAGCTGGAATTGAAGTCGAGGCCGCTCGTGAGAGAGTGTATACCATTGAGCAATTCTTTGCAAAATTGCAGAAGTCATACTTTGACACTCTCTACGAGATTGAGTCGTTGAGGAAGCAACTTGAAGCTTTCTCAAATACTGGAGTGGAGTCCTGGTCCATTAGGTTGGAGGCTTAGAAGGTTTGCTTGGAGACACGTGAGTCCGACTTGGCGGGGGCATTGTCCACGAGGGATCAGTTCAAAAATGAATTGAACCTTGTCCGTCGTCACTTGTAGCTCGCCTGTGAGACTGTGGCTGGAGTGCAGATTGAACTGCAAGTTCTGCATGCTGAGGGGATCAAGAAGGAGTCCAAATGGATAGTCTGATGTCAGAAGCTGGAGGCCGATGTTGAGTTCAATGCCAAGAAGTGGGAACCGCTGAAAAGCAGTTCCTTCTGGCATGGTGTGAGCTGAATATCGTTAATATAAGATGGGTGTTGAGCAGTCCAAGACTGACATGCTGTCGGGCGAGCTGGAATGGCTAAAGCGGGAGTTCGTGGAATCAAGAGAGTGTGAGGAGAAGCTTCTCAAGGCCCAAGGCACATTTGAATTCAGTAGAGTCGTGTATGGAAGGCTGGAGCTGTTGCATCTGATAAAAGAGAAGCATCCCGACTGGGGTCTCTCGTATTACAAAGAGATTGCATATGCAGAGTTTGGAGTGACCTCCGATTCGACTGAAGAAGAAGGTGGCCTTGATGAGGGGGATCGAGAGACATCACCTACAAATGTTTCCTGCTTCTTCACCTGCTAAATCTAGTTATGTTGTATCTGACTCTCCTCTTGATGAGGGGTGAATCTTGTATTTTCTTTCCAGTTTGCAAATGAATAGTACTTTGCACTTGTTTGCCTTTTTTTTTTGTTTTTTCTGCTAGCTTTTACCTGTTTTGTCTTATTTCGACATTAATTGTCAGACGAGAAGCTCTGCTAGGCTAGGAAGCTTTATGATTGATCCGTTTTTGAGAGCTTCGACTTCTTGTGCCACAATAGTTTTTGAATTATGGTTAGACTTATTTTTAGAGATTGGGGAGTGTAATACATCCTCTGTTTGGCATCTTGGCTGTATGTTGGACTAGCAGTTGTTGTTGCTGTTATAAGTGAATTAGTCAGACTGCGGTTCAAGCGCGTGCACCATTGTAGATGATCGGACAATAGTCCTTGCAAGTCTTCTGGGTTGAATTTTCAAAACTCTGACCGGACTTTTGACTTGTCTTTACTTGTTATCCGTAGAATAGGATTAATTGGACAATGGGTTGTTATCGCTAGTTATAACTGACTAAACTAGGGTCAGGTGTTGGCCATTATGATGGACCTTGGCAAGCCATCTTGATCAGGTGTCGAGGGCACTAACTAGACTCCTACTTTCTAACCCATCTTGATCCGTTCGTGGTGGACTAGGAATTAGAGCGAGCGAGAAATTATCATTGTCAGTGGTTCTGACTAAACTTTGGCGGGGTTTCGACAATCATTGTATGTAGTTGGCCAATGATCCCTGGCAAGTCGTCTTCATCAGGCTACATGAGCACTGACTAAGCTCTCACTTTCTAGTTCATCGAAATTCGCGCACAGCGATTTAGACTTCAAGCAGACCAAAACCATCATCACCAACGACCACTAACTAAGCTTTGGTCGTGGTTCGGGATCACTGTCTGTACGAGTAGTGACCCCTTGCAAGCCATCTTGATTAGGCGTCGAGAGCGCTGACTAGACTTCCATTTTCTAGGCCGTCGGAATCTGTTATTTATAGACTAGGCTTTGAGAAAACCAAAAATTACTGTCGTCAGTCGTCACCGATTAAGCTTTGGTCGGGTTTGGTCTATATTGCAAATGTTTTGACAATGATCCCTGGCAAGTCATCTCGATCAGTCATCAGAACCCTGACTAAGTTGTTACTCTCTAAATCGTTGACATCTGTTTAATTTAACGGACTAGGCATTAGAGTGTACCAGAAGCTATTGTCATAGGTCGAAACCAACTAAGCTTTGGTTAGGTTCATCGACCATTATCTATAATTGGACAATGGTACCTGGCAAGCCATTGCAGTCAAGTATTACAAACACTGACTAGGCTCTTACTTTCTAACCCATCATCGTCCACTTCTGGCGAGCTAGGTGTTAGAGCGGACAAGAAGATGTTGCAATCAGTCAGAGTTGATTAAGTTTTTATCATAATAAGACTTTGGCATGTAAGTCTGACTTATTTAGCTCGCCTGGCTGTTTGATTCCGGTATCGGATCGATTGTTCAGACTAATAATAGATTGACACTCTTTAATGAACAACAACGGAATAATAGTGGACCTGATGCCTTGGATTTGATGATAACACTCTGTAGGCACGCTCCTTATTCTGTGGGCACTCAGGGCCTTTGTTGTTTCTTCCTTTGCGTGTGTTGGGCCAGATCTGACAGGGCATAAGTTTGGGCCCAGTTAGAAAATATCTTTGTGCATCAGCGTGTCCGGGATACGATTCATTCTGCAAGATGGTTTAATATCGATCACCCCCCGGTTAATGGGGCTATTTGCAGGGTCATTAATTAGAAAGATGTGGATTTGTGCAATTGCAATTGGAACTATCGTTTTCTCGATATCCTGCACGACATTCAATGCTGAAGTAACCGCTTGTTGATGCCTCTTCATTAACCATTTTGCCTATATATATAGCCTGGCTATTATGCATTCAAGCACTATAATGAGAATAGTAGAACACGTTAATCAAATGCATCTTACCAGAGAGTTTGCTTCAGATTTTCCAAAGGCTGAAGGAAAATCTCCCTTACTGGAGTCTTCAAATGTTTTGACATTTGCACCGATGAGTCTTGATAAGACTTGCTATTATACGTTGTTGCATGATTTAGGTGGGCACCAAGTTGATCCTATGAGATCTTATGATATCTTCTTACATTGCAAAAAAGAGTTACGGACTTCCTCACGGGGGTCAAGTTTGGCTTCCATCTTTCGGTGCTCAAGTACTCTTTCATCCATTTACTATTGTCAGGAAATGGTCCTCGCAACTAGTTTATAGTTGATGGGAGCATTGGAGGTCATGACTATCGTTCTCATGGTGGTATCTCCACGTTATCCTAGTCATTACACATTTGAGAGGCATCCCCGTTTGGCAACATTGTGAGGCCTCGACGATCCCGTTGTTTCGGGATGTTTTCATCAACTTTTTGTTGCTTACTTCTGTTAATCTTCATGAGACAAACTGGCAAATCAAAGAATTGAGGGAATACTCACAACCTTCTTCAAGTACTTTGTTTGCCAAATTCAAATCGTATTTGAAGGGTGATTTGATGGAACAATGAGTTGAGTGTGTTCCTTCGCCTTCTGTTGTGGATGGTTTACTTTCACCATTTTCTCATTTGGAGGCGAATTAGCAGATCAGAGTCTCTACCCTTGTTTCAGCGGATATATGCTTGCATTAGACTTAGATACTTGTAGTGTATAAACTGATGTATTAGTTGGTCAGCAAGATTTGTAATAACTCTCATTGCAATCAATAAAATCTGTTTTATTTTTGGAATGTGTCTTGTATGAACAACTCTTCTAAACTTAAATGAAAAACAGAAAACAAGAAACGAATCAAAGCAACAAATAATTTAACTCCGAGCGGAGACTAAGCTAATCCGACCCTGAAAAACAAAAATGATCCTGGCTCGGATTGCATGATCCCTTTAGTGAAGTTATTGAATAGTGGAGTTCGTGCAGGCGGGCAGTTCCCTGCTGATTAACATCTCTTGGAGATGGTGCATGTTTGCTGAAGTATCGTTACTTAGCTCTTTATTAGTCTGGATCACGTTGCTAGCTCTGACTTTTGGATCTCTGCATAGCTACATTTTGGTTATTTAGATTCCTCCGCCCTCATAGAGTGATTCTCATATTTAGTCTGGGTCTGGTGCCTGCCATGTTGGTTCTGTGGACCTGAGCTATTATTGGCAACAAGTCAGCTGCTTTTGGGCTACATAATGGCAGTCACTTGCTGCTGGTTGATCTCCTTGAATAGTTCCTTGGGCATGGTTGATTGTATATTTTATGCATTGGTGCAAGATGAAGACCATTGCTTCCATATGATGAAGCCACGGCCTTCCCAGAATAATGTTGTAGGTGGACGGGGCGTCAACTACCATGAACTCTTGAACAATGTACTTTTGTAACTATGGCTCTCTTGCCACCACCATTAGATTGATTTTCTCGATGGGGAACACTTCTCTCCACTAAATCTGACCATGGGGTGGGTGGCGAGCATCAAGTCTTTCTCTTGTAGCTGCATATTGCGGAATGCATTGAGGAACAAGACATTCAATGAGCTTTCAGTGTCCACCAAGGCCTTCTTTACCTCCCACTTAGCGATAAGGACGGAGATGACCAGGGCGTCAATGTGAAGAGAATGTATCCCTTGGAGACCCCTCTCCGTAAATGTCAATGGGATTGGGCTGTGAACCCGTGCGTGCTGCACTTGTCGGTCCTCATATTGAGATGGTGTCTGCATCTCGGTTAGTGTCCTCTTGCGAGACCTGTTTGATTGTTCGCCTTCGAGACCGACCCCATGGAGGATGTAAATGACACCAAGAGCTTCAGTTTCAATCTCCTTGACAGAGTTTGCTTTTTCCTTTGCTTGGCCCTGCCTCCTATCCAAGCCTAGGAACTTCCTGAGCTTGCCTTTCCTAATCCAGTACTTGATTTCTCCTCTGAGGTTTCTGCAATCCTCAGTATCTTTTTCGCCTTCCTTATGGTAGGTGTAGTATTTGTTGTTGTCGCACCAAACAGGGTATTTGTGTTGCATAGGCCGCTACTTCAACTCTTCCCAATCTTTGATGGAATCAAGGATGTCGAACAAACTGGTATTGAAAGGGGTGATAGACCTGGACTCGACGTAATTAGACGCCATGTTCTGCCTTGTGCGGTCTGAATCGGTCTTACTGTCTGTGCATTTTTTCCTTGTTACCATCACCGTCTTCTTTTTCTTCCATTCTTTCCTGTCCTTTGGAACATAGGGTTTCTTCTTTGACTCCGCTTCTCTCTTGGCGGCCAACATTTCGTCCAGAGTTATGTATAGATCGTTTTAGTAAGCACTTCCAAAATGGCGCAGTTATCAGAGGATTTCAGTTTATTATTAGATTTTCTTATCAGGCTCGCCCCATACTTTGATCATGGCATGAGATCAATCATGATAACAAAAACAATAAATTTCTAAACCTAATGTTTTGACCTCATCCTTTACCATTCTTTCAATCAACGAGCAATGCATATATTGAATTTTACAACTAATTTAATTAACCTAAATCTACAATTAAACTAAAATAAAAGATAATCAATTAAATCAATTCATATTCATCACCGTATAACAAAATAGAGAACTTATAATGCATGATTTATATATAGATGGATAGGTGTACGAGTCCTCTAGAAAAACATAAATTTGTAGTATCCTAAAGAAAGATATGGTGCACTTACGGCCAACATAAATTTGTAGTATCCTAAAGAAAGGTTTGTGGATGACGGACCAACATGCAGTTACGGCCAACCCCATTGTCTCTTGTGGGTTAGGTTTTCTAGGTGAGAGAGACAATCGTACTGGTTCAAATCAGGCATTAGATCCTGAAGTTGAAGGAATGACTGAGGAGATGGTGCAGAAGAATGGAACGGGAGATGCCTTGAATGCAATCCCAACACCACCGGATGCGATACCCGTACCAAGCCCTATTGATGTAGACGCCATTGCTACAAACAACGAACACAATACAACTCCAGATGGGATTGGCCAGGGGGCTGAACACAGTGAGAGGGCACATCCACAAACTAGGACGTGGGCAGAGATGTTAACAAACAAAAAGGGTGTTGGTACAACACCTCTGGTTTTTAGGCCACCATCGATCGCTGCAGGCAAACAAATTGTTCAACTACAATCTTCTGACTTTGCAGATGAGCAAATCGAATGCGAGAAGCTGATAGTGGGAACGTTTGTAGGTAAACGCTTGGCATTTGGGTATGTAAAAGATGTGTTGAGGCGCACATGGAAGCTCAAAGGTACGTTTGATATGAAAACGCACAGTGATAATACTTTCCTATTTAGTTTTCAAGAGGATGATGACAGGGAAAAAGTACTAGACATTGGATCAATGCATATAGCCAGTCGCTTGTTTCTTATACGGCCGTGGAGGCCGTTTCTGGAGGATGATAGCAATATGCTACACACAGTCCCTATCTGGGTGTGTTTGAGGGGCATCCCATTGATGTTTTGGAATCCAAAAGGAATCGAGTCTATTGCAAGTGCTCTTGGTGTACCTATTTTGCTGGATAAAGCTACTGAAGATAAAATGAAAATGAATTTTGCTAAAGTCTGCATAGAAATGAACGTGAACAGTCCATTCCCATCACAAATTCCACTAGTGGTTGATGGAACTAGATCCTACACTATTGAAGTGGAATACACTTGGCGGCCGATCCGATGCAAGCATTGCAATATCTTCGGGCACAACACTACGGGTTGCAAGAAAGTGCCATTGAAAGCGGCCCCACAGCCAGCTCTAAAAGTTTACCGAGCAGTGGCCAAGGATCCGAGCAATAACGCAGCAGTAGAGAACCAACAAGAAGGGTGGGAAGTCCCTAAAAAACAACATACATGCAGAAGCAGGAGGATAAGCATCAGTGATGAGGCTGAACATCAACCAGGTGCAAGCGATGCTATTCCTTCGAAGGTCAATCCATCAGTGGATGACATGCAGAGCGGGGACAACAACAGTGACACACAGGAAGGTGAGATGAGCACAGAGTCTGCTTGCAGGTCTGATGCCTTGAGAATAGAAGATCTTACTACCGAGGGTCCAAGGACAGCTCCAGCAGTCCACACTGATAGAGTAACTCCACTCTTGGACACGTTGCACACAAGAGTCACAAAGGATAAAAAATCAGCACAGTTGTTATTACGAACTAGCACGAGGATTAAGAAACATAATGGCAAGGACAAGGCCATTGGGCATGGCAAGGCATCGCAAGCAACAGGGGTCAAGCAACCTCTTTTAAGGGATAGTTATCAATGATTGACAAACTTGGTTGCTGGAACATTAGGGGACTTAATAGCTCTCTGAAGCAGAAAGAAGTGCGAGACTTTGTATCATCTAACAAGTTGTCAATAGTTGGGATTGTTGAAACAAAAGTGCACCAGAATAAGACTAGGCCAATTCAGGATAGGATCTTGAGTGACTGGCAATGGAGGGACAACAGTGATCTAATTCCCGGAGGGAGAATCTGGGTTGCTTGGGATCCTCTTCGGGTCGCTGTCTTGGTGCTATCCAGGACTAAGCAGGCCATTTGTTTGCAAGCAACTTGGCAGAATGGGGATTGTTGCATTGTTACAATTGTATACGGTAGTAGCATTGCAGAAAGTCGTAAGGAATTGTGGGCAGAATTAACTCAGTTTGCAAGTTCAAACAGTCTCCCCTGGGTGTTGTTAGGAGACTTCAACTCTATAATGTATCTTCAAGATCGAGTGAGCAAAGTTACTCCTTCATTAGCAGACGTTATGGCTCTTCTTGATTGTGCAGTTCGAGCTGATCTGCAGGATTGCAGGTATCGGGGAAACTTCTTTACCTGGAGCAACAACCAAGTGGGTGACAACCGAGTATCCTCTAAAATTGATAGAGTTCTGGTCAATAGTCAGTGGTTAAATAAGTTTCCTGACGCGGAAGCTGAGTTTCAGCATAATGGCCTATCGGATCATACTCCTATGGTGCTTACCATGTATAAGAACATTAACACCGGTCCAAAGCCTTTCAAAATTTTCAATTATTGGGTTCATGAACGTGATTTTTACAAAGTGGTTGAAGAAGCCTGGAACACCCCTGTTAGGGGTAATCCTATGTTCTGCTTTGTTCAGCGTTTGAAGATAGTTAAGCATCAGTTAAATTTGTGGCGAAAGGCAAGCTTCATCACTGCTACCACTCACATTCAGGAAGCGAGGAAGAGAATGACCAGAGCACAATATGTGCTGCAGCACCACCAAGCAACGTCTCAGGCTGTCTATGAGGAAAGGCAGGCAGTCCAAGACTATGCTATTGCCTCGAGGAATGAAGAAAGAGAAATATTTCAGAAAGCTCGATCAAATATGATTCTGCTGAGTGATCTGAACACAGCTTATTTTCATTGTAGAGTGAAGGAAAGGAGGGCCATCAACAGAATATCTTGTATCTATAATGAAGTGGGTGATAAAATAGACACTCCAGATGAAATTGCTAATGAATGTGTGCAGCACTTTCAGAATGTCTTCGCAGGAACTCCAGAGACCGAGTATGATGACTCGATTATCAGCAACTTGGCATTCAATAGTGTGCTCCCAGAGGACATGGCAGCTGAGCTTGCAAAAGATGTTGATAGGAATGAAATTACTGAGGCCCTTTCTGCAATTGACTCCAATAAAGCTCCGGGGCCGGATGGGTTTACCTCTTTTTTCTTCAAAGCCGCCTGGCGCATCCCGGGCGAGGATTTTATCAAAGCAATTTCCAATTTCTTCAGGAAATCCAAAATGCTGGGCCAGGTAAACTCCACCCTAGTTGCTTTAGTTCCTAAAGTCCCTAATGCTTCCACTTTCAGTGAATACAGGCCTATTGCTTGTTGCAATGTCATTTATAAGTGCATCTCAAAGGTGCTCACAAACAGAATGAAAAAAGCAGTCTCTCTGGTAGTAAGCTCGAACCAATCAGCGTTCATTCAAGGCCGCTATATCCAGGATAACTTACTTCTGGCTCATGAACTTGTCAAAAATTACCACCGGGACAAAGGTCAGCCCAGATGTGCTGCCAAGATAGACCTCAAGAAAGCCTATGATATGGTGAGATGGGAGTCAGTCCTTCATGTCCTCAATAGACTTAACTTCCCTGAGATCTTTATAAATTGGGTGCGTGTATGCATAACAACTCCAAAGTTTTCCATAAACCTGAACGGGACTCCCAAAGGATACATTACAGCAACAAGAGGACTCAGGCAAGGGTGTCCCATGTCCCCGTACCTTTTTGTTATGGTTATGGAGATTTTGAACTTGCTTCTGATGCGGAAAGTTCAACAAGGAGATTACAAACTTCATCATCACTGTCAGGATCCAATGGTTACTCATCTTGGTTTTGCAGATGATTTGATTGTGTTTTTTCATGGTGATGTGGAATCAGCAAAAGCGCTAGCCTCAGCATTGCAGGAATTTCGCTCATGCACAGGCCTGGATGTCAATTGCAACAAAAGTGCCTTGTATACTGCCGGAATACATCCAAGCATGCAACAAAACATTCGAATGCAACTTCAGTTCTCAGTTGGGTCCCTCCCAGTTAAATATCTAGGGCTCCCGCTGATGTCCTCCAGCCTCTCTCACCAGCAATGCAGCCCAATTCTTGAGAAAATCAGGAAAAGAATTAACTCTTGGAAGAACAAATCTTTAACTTATGCAGGAAGGGTGGTGCTTATCAACTCTGTTTTATGCAGCATGCAAGTGTACTGGACGTCATGTTTCATGCTTCCAAAGCACACAATCAAGACTATAAATTGCATTCTTCGTAACTTCTTATGGTCAGGTGGCGATACACCTTCAAAGAAGGCCATGGTCAGCTGGAACAGAGTCTGCACAACAGTTTCGGAAGGCGGTTTGGGTATAAGAAACATTCAAATCACAAATATAGCAGCCTGTTTGCGACACATCTGGAACTTAGTATCCAACAAGGATTCTCTCTGGGTATGCTGGATCAAAAAACATCTTATTCGAACTCGTGATTTCTGGCTCATGCGAGTTCCCCAGGAAGCTTCTTGGGCATGGAAACACATCCTTAACTGCAGACCTCAAGCATCCAAACTTGTTTTGCATTCTATTGGGGATGGTCAGTCGACAAAATTCTGGAAGGATCCGTGGCACCCAATGGGAGTCCTTATGGATAAATTTCCCCAAGAGCTTCTCTACGACTCCCTCCTTCACCAAGATGCAACAGTGAGTGCTCTCTTGAGCAATGGTCAGTGGTCAGTTCCTCAGCATGTTGCCCCTTCTGTAGCTGATATTGCAAGGATCCTCACTGCTGTAGAAGTTGACAGTGAAAGGCCAGATGAAGTGGTCTGGCGAGCTGGCCCTAATGGGGGATTTTCCCTGAAACACACATATGAGGAGCTAAGGCCGAGAGCTCCTGCTTGTCAATGGGTGCAGGCCATCTGGTACAAGGGGAACATTCCGAGACATAGCTTCATTACTTGGCTTACCGCTCATTCTTCTCTCAAGACCTTAAATAAGCTTAAACAATGGGGAACAATACAAGATGACCAATGCATGCTATGCTCGCAGGAGTCTGAAACAGAGCACCACCTCTTCTTTGAATGCTCATATTCTAAGTATGTTTGGACTCAAATCCTTCAGCACCTATGTCATTACAGACATGTGACTCAATGGAGTCAGGAATTGGACTGGATAGTCCAGTTTTCAGCTGGAAATGAGCCCAGGAAGGTGCTGCAAAAACTTGCGTTCAATGCCACGATCTATCACCTGTGGAAGGAGCGTAACTGTAGAGTGCATGAGAATAAACGTAAGCTGGGAACGCAAGTTGTCCAAATCATCATTGATGATGTGAGAATCAAGATAGCGAGCATGAAATTCAAAGTGGAAAATAACCAAACTAACCATGCAGTTTTTGCAAAGTGGTGCATTGATCCCACTTACACACACAAATCAACAGAAACGTGCTCCTGGACTAAGCCACCAGGAGGATGGTTTAAGCAAAATTCAGACGGATCATTCAGAGGAGATAGAGGTGGGTATGGAGCTCTTATCCGGGACGAGAATGGAGAGGTTGTTACGGCCTGTTCAGGCTCCTCCAATGGTCACTCAGTTCTTATGCATGAGCTTCAGGGTGTTGAAGCAGGGCTAAAGGCCGCTGACCTTGCAAATATTAGACGCCTGGAGTTAAGTACAGACTCCCAGACAGTGTTCAGGTATCTCACTAAGTCCACGGCAGCCCCCTGGTATTTACGTCATATTCTTGGCCGCATCCGTCGTCACCTTACAAGTCTAGAGGAGTTCAAGGTGCTTCATCACTATCGAGAGACCAATAGAGCAGCGGACCATCTTGCAGCCTTGTACCCCGGAAATGAGTTTATCATTGTAATCCCGAGCTCCTTTGCGGAGGACTTCAAGAAATATGTGTATGTAGATAGCATAGGCAAAGAATATATCAGAATGTAATTGCTTTCTTTTTATTCAGGTTTGGGGATCCTAAATAACCCCAGCTCAATTTCCAAAAAAAAAAAAGATATGGTGCACTTATTGATGTGTCTAGTTGCTGCACAAGTCATCAAGTTAACATGTCTTATATCCACATCCATTGGATCAAGTCATTTGTGCCCATGAAACATGAAGATCAAATTTGAGAATTGTTTTACAAAGAATTATGATCTTTGCATTTCTAACTCTGTCCTTTATCCTCTAGGTGGATTTGTTTCGGGTGAGTATATAACCTTGCTTATCTCCATGTTCACTACTTTCCAGTGTCAAATCATAGATTTTGACATTCACCCATGACTTTTTCGTATGTATATTTACAATTCATAATGCGAAAATTCTAAGGAGCGAGGAATGGGTATAACCACCCATCCCCTCGAGATGCACACCCTCACTTATTTCGAGGTAACAATCCATCCCTTGCTCCCTTTCCTCTCTCCCTAAAAGGGCTCTTCATAATGAATTATGTTAAAAGTAACGTAAAGAAAGCAAAAACAAAAGTAGGGAGGAAAACATATAGTTGTATTATTCATTGATATGAGCCTCCATATATAGAGGTAATAATTACATAGTATCACAATTTGAAATGAGATAGGAAACATATGCCAATAAGGAATCCAAATTCTACTTCATAACAAAGAAGATATCCTTCCTCGTTTGGACTAGTCACACAATCCTAATTTAATTGCAACACTCCCCCTTGTGATGTCCAAACGCGACGTACGTTACGTCGATGATGCATGCCATGTTGCCTCGTTAAAACCTTGCCAAGTAATAAAAACCCAGTGGAAAAAAAATAACTTTGGTCGAAGGAAAAAGAGTACAACCCGTCCTTTCCTTGAAGATGAAGTAAACATTTCAAGAAAATCTTCGTTGAACATCAAATCTAGGGTGGGCAAACGAGTCGAGGAACCACGGATCCAAACCGAACCGAACCGTTTTACTCAAAACGATTCGGTTTGAATTTATAAAAATGTGAAATGATTCGGTTCGGTTTCGGAACCGTTCTTAAACGGTTTGGTTCCGGTTCCAAATTTATTTTTCGAACGGTTCGGTTCCGAACCGTTTCGAACCGATTACAAATTTATATATACCCATACAGCCATACCATACGCCATACCCAATTAAAAACCTAAGTATCTGTCTCTCTCTGTCGTCTCGAGAAGCTCTCTGTGCGAGATCTCCCTCTCCCTCTCCTCTCTCTGTCGAAGAAGCAGCGATATCCGAAGAGAAGAAGCAGCGAGATCCGAAGAGAAAAAGCAGCGAGATCTCCCTCTCCTCTCCTCTCTCTGTCTCTGTCGAAGAGAAGAAGCAGCAGCAGCAGCTCCCTCAGTGAGATCTCTCTCTGTCTCTGTCGAAGAGAAGAAGCAGCTCCCTCTCCTCTCTCCGTCTCTGTGTCGAGAAGCAGCAGCTCTCTCTCCTCTCTCTGTCTTTGTCTCGAGAAGAAGCAACAGCAGCAGAATTGTGTCAAGTTTATTGAAAGAGGCCATAAGGTTTGTTTTTGTGTTTTGTTTTTCGATTTTGTTGAGTGGTGGTTGTGTGTTGATTGAGTTTGTGTTGGTGTTTGTAGATTAATGAAAATGTGCAAAGAGAGATTATGAACCACAAGTCATTGAAGCATCCCCATATTGTTAGATTCAAAGAGGTGAGTTTACTGTTACATTTGTTTCTTTTAGTTCTCTATTTCAATCTCAAACAATTGGAGATGCTTCTACTTGTTTGAGGTTCCTCCTCTGTTTCCTATTCTTGGAAATTGAAAAGTGAAAGAACTTAATGAGTTGTGAACTTTTTAAGAGATTTAAGTAATGCCTTTTTGCGCAAATCAAGTGTAGTTGAGCTTCAGTTCAAGCCTTCTTAAGCTCTGCAAGGTTGTCATGCTTGATTTCTTCATGGCTGATCAGGTTGTCCACTAAGGGGCATGCTATTGTATTGGCGCCCCTCTACAAGGTTGTCATGCTTGATTTTTTCATTGCTATTTAGCTTTGCATATGAACAACTAAAATACAAAGACACTGCCTTTTGGCTTTGCATATAAGGAAATTTTCTTTTATATACTTACCTTCAAATTGGCTAAACATATTGTTTCTGTTTTTTCTGGGTTGTTGGAAGTTTAGTTTTTTGGGAAAGGGAAGGAGTGGGATTGAGATAAACGATGGTAATGTCTCATGGGATCTTTCTTTTCCTAATGAAATTGGATTTTTTGTTTCAAGGAACCGTAGGAACCGAACCGTTGTAAACGGTTCGAGTTAGGTTCGGTTCCAACATTCAAAATAGAGGAACCGAACCGAATCGAAACCGTTAAAATTTTAAACGGTTCGAGTTAGGTTCCTCAAAATTTGGAACCGAACCGAACCGTGCCCACCCCTAATCAAATCTCCCCCTGATGCCAACGTCTCCCCTTGATACCAACATTCAAGGGAGATAAGACAATTTATGTAGTCCGATACTACGTACATGTTTCTCAAAAGTTGCTTTTGATAAAGCTTTCGTGAAAATATCTCCCACATTATCATCAGATCTAACATCTTTTACTTCAATCTTTAGGAGCATTTGTTGCTGCTGATTATAGAGGAACTTCGGCGATAAATGCTTATTATTGTCGCCTTTGATGTAGCCTAGCTTCATTTGTTCAATGCAAGCGGCATTATCCTCGTAAATGCACGTAGGTTCATCTGTGGTTGACTTCAAACCACAAGTACTTCGAATATGCCTAATTATGGATCTCAACCATACACATTCACGAACTGTTTCGTGAAGAACAATAATCTCTGCATGATTCGAAGAAGTAGCAACAAGAGTCTACTTTGTTGACCTCCAAGATATTGCTGTGTTCCCCATGGTAAAGACATAACATGTTTGGGAACGTCCTTTGTACTGGTTAGAGAGATGCCGATATCAGCAAAACTTGTCAAGACATCACTTGGAGTTTGACCAAAGCGAGCGGCAACACGTTTACCGGCGGTGGGAGATGTGGCTCTGCCATCGTTTTTGGGAATTTTCCCACTTCGTGAGGATCAACGTCCGATTTTGATCTCTCTCTATAGGGATAAAACAAGCCCATATAAATCATACCTCTTAGGTATTGAAATATGTCTTTAATGCCAGTCCAATAGCGGCGTGTTGGCGCAGAACTAAGTCGAGCCAACAAGTTCACATAGAATGAGATGTTCAGTCTCGTACATTGCGCTAAGTACAATAATGTGTCTATTACACTTAGGTAGGGCATCTCTGCCTCTAGTAATGCCTCATCCTCCTCCTTGGAAAGGAATGAATCTTTCTTCGGATCCAGACTCCGGATGATCATGGGAGTGCTACAAGGCTTAGTTTTATCCTCATTAAAGCGCCTTAACAATTTCTGAATATAGCCCGATTGGTGAATCATAATTCCATCGGCATGGTGCTCGGTTTCCAATCCGAGGAAAAATCGTATTTTTTCAAGATCCTTCATCTCGAATTCAGACTTCAGGTGCTTAGCGATTTCCTTTAACTCCTCTAGAGTTCCAATCAAATTCATGTCATTGACATAAACCGCAACAATAGCAAACCCAGAACTTGTTCTCTTAATGAATACGCATGGGCATAACTCATTTTTTATGTATCCTCTTCTGATCAAATATTCACTTATTTTGTTATACCACATCCGGCCGGAGTGTTTCAATCCGTAAAGTGAACGTTTCAATATGATAGAAAATGTGCTCCGTGGTTTAGAGCTACTTGATTTGGGCAAACGAAGTCCTTCCAGGACTTTCATGTATGTCTTTGTATCTAGATCTCCGTAGAGATATGCCGTAACCACATCCATTAGCTACATATTCATTTTTTCGGAAACTACCAAACTGACAAGGTAGCGGAACATTATTACGTCCATTACGGGAGAATACATCTCCTCATGATCGATCCCAGGGCGTTGAGAAAAACCTTGCGCCACGAGACGAGCCTTATATCTCACAATCTCGTTTTTCTCATTACACTCATTTAAATCCAACGGGTTTTACACCTGGAGGGGTTGGCAGTATCGGCCCAAACACCTTCCGTGTCGTTAGGGAATCCAATTCAGCCTGGATCACATCTTTCCATTTTGACCAGTCAGCTCTACGTTGACACTCTTCAACGGAGCGGGGTTCGATATCATCGCAGGCTATGATTTCGCGTGCAACCGAGTATGCAAATACATCATCGATGATGATTTTTTTCGATTCCATGTCCCATCTATGCATGCATAATTGACCGAGATTTCTCTATTCTCAGGAGTAGGTACCGACGTTGAGGCGTCCCTAACGATGACTACTCTCGGACATATCCACAGTCCAGGATATTCTCATGGGATGGTTTGATCGAGATAGCGATGTCGGATGGATTGGTTTGTGTCGTCTGCGTCCTCTTCCTAGGAAGAGAATCCATCGAATCCAATGGTCTACCACGCCTCCTCACGGGATCAGATGACTTGTTAACTGCTAGGGCACCACGCGCACCGTTTTCGTCAAGGGCGGCGGCGTTACGTCCTGTGGTGGGGACGTCAATCCTTGCAGGCACGTTTGTAGCAGGTATATGTGATCTCCTCACTTTAGTGATATTAGTGAAAGCGTCTGGCAACTTATTTGCTACACTCTGAAGATCGAGAATTTGTCGCACCTCACTCTTAGACTGTGCGATTCGGGGATCAAGATGAGACAAAGTGGGGACAGACCACGACAATTTATGTCGTTCCTATTGAACCTTAACGTTCTTATCTCCCCCTAACGACGGGAAAATTGTCTCATCAAAGTGACAATCCACAAATTGTACGGTAAAGAGATCGCCTGCCAAGGGTTCCAAGTAGCGGATAATTGATGGTGTATCATATCCCACATATATACCCATCCTTCGTTGAAGCCCCATCTTGATACGTTGTGGCGGCGCAATTGGCACATAAACTGCGCACTCAAAAATGTGTAAGTACGAAAGATTCGGTTCATACCCAGTCACCAACTGTGACGCATAGAAGGGTTGGGTGGCAACCGACCTCAAACAGAGTAACATTGCTGCGTGCAAAATTGCATAGCCCCATGCGGATATAGGCAGGTTGGTGTGCATAACCAACGTTCGAGTGACCATTTATAACCTCTTGATGGTGGCTTCCGCGAAACCGTTTTGGGTGTGAACATGGGGAACTGGATGTTCAACATCAATCCCAATGGACATGCAATAATCATCGAATGTTTTTTATTTAAACTCTCTGGCATTATCGAGTCGAATTGACTTAATAGGGTAATCCGGGTGGTAAGCCCTTAGCCAAATAATTTGGGCTAAGAGTTTAGCATATGCAACATTTCGGGTGGATAGTAGCGTGACATGTGACCAGCGTGTCGACGCATCAACCAACACCATAAAATATCTAAATGGTCCGCAAGTTGGTTGGATAGGTCCACAAATATCCCCTTGAACAAAATTAGTGTTTCTGAGCCAATGCTTCCAAGAAACGGATATCCATAGAACTGGATTAGAATGAAACTCGAAGTTTCAAACAATGGTCGTGAATGGTTATCGTTCAATGCTACACGAACTGCCATAGTTCGAAACGAATACCATAATTCAAGCTTCACGAATTGGCATAATTCGGAGCGAATGCGACCCCCACTGTTCGACTTGGTGCGAACTTCCATAATCCTACTTAAAGGAAATGGAGTAGAAAGCTAATTGGGAGATACTGAAATTTAAATTAATTCACAAAAATTATAAATTAATACTAAGCATCACAACAATAGTGAATTGAATTAAAACAATTTCAATCAGTACCATATTGCATGATATATGGTTTGAACAACAAATTTCATTCATAGTTCAACTTGTTTTATAAAAACGAAATGGTTGCAAGTTTAATGAGGTTGACACATGCCTGTCAGCAACCTCGTTTAATACTTATGGTACCATATCATTTCATCATACTACTGGAAGATGATATTTCCTCCATAACAATCATGTCGCATGATACTCGTTTCACAC
This sequence comes from Berberis thunbergii, assembly GCA_003290165.1. Classification (NCBI taxonomy): domain Eukaryota; kingdom Viridiplantae; phylum Streptophyta; class Magnoliopsida; order Ranunculales; family Berberidaceae; genus Berberis; species Berberis thunbergii. The sequence goes on from QNQO01008167.1 coordinate 61,124, forward strand.
TAAACAATTTTAATCCATAGTAACCATGTTGTTTTATCAAAACAATAAGGTTGTAGGTTAACTTATAATTAATATCTCACTATCAACGACCTTGTTTAATACTTGTGCGGTGCCATATCATTGCATCAAATTGTTATTAAGTAATATAGTCATCGTAACTATCATTTCTTAACTGCTAATCCAATTATAAAGTAAGCTTTACTTAAAAATTAAACATCTAAAGTATAAAATATGATATGATATTAGAGATTCAGAGTGACAACCCTTCTTTGTATTATTCATTGATATGAGCCTCTATATAAGAGTAGCAATTACATAGTATCACAATTTGAAATGAGATAAGAAATCTATGTCAATAAGAAATCTAAATCCTACTCCATAACAAAGAAGATATCGTTCTTCGTTTGGACTAGTCAAATAATCCTAATTTAACTGCAACAAATTCCTCATTAATTTCAATGGTTAGATTAAAACAAAATCAATGTTCTAAAAATCGGCCTGGACGGCCGCTTAGGCAGTGCCTAGGCGCTAGAAGGTGGAAAACCTCCCAGATTAATGGTTGGACGGGCAATCTGGGCTGTCTGGACGGTTCTGGGCTATCTGGGCTGGTCTAGGCGGTCTAGTCGGCCTATGCGGATTAGGCGGGGTCTAGGCGGCCTAGGCGGAGTCTAGGTGGTCTGGGTGATTTTTTTTATTTTTTATTTTAATTTTTTAATAAGGCTGATTGTATTCTTATTTTATTTTTCTTTCCTATTTTTTAGAAATAAACTATTTAATTATTTTTTTATTCAGTATATGTCTAAATATAGCAAATGATGATTACTTAATGGAATTCTCAAAGGATTTGCCGGTACCAATTTTACTAATGTAGATTTTATCAAAAATAACTGAGGTTATTCATGCAATTTGAAGAAAAGTAAAAGATTACACAAATTCAAATTTATATAAAGTATCCATCATGACCAACTTTAGTCATTTGAGTTTTAATAAATTTTGTTCACAATTGTTAATTTTTCATGTTTTTAAATTTTGCATATGTATATTGGCATTAAATTAGATGTAATTGATAAGGTATTATGCTTAACTTTTATAAATTATTAAAGTTATAATACAAAACCTAAGACCGCCTAGGAGCCGCCTAAGCACCTGCTCGCCGCCCGCCCAGCGCCTAGCGATTTTTAGAGCACTGAACAAAACTAGTGAAACCCAAATGGGAAACTATGTGATGCGTGCCATCTTATTATGGTAACATTTAGTTTTGTTGTGTGAAGATTAGTTAGACTGGAAGGTGCTCTTATACACTGAAGATCAAGATCACCGTGTGAATACTATTTTCTATCAATGAATGAACTGGGCCCTACTCCAAAATGAATGTATGAAAGTTTTTTTCATCCCCTCGATCTCTACTCAGTAGTGACTACTGATGAAGGTTGATGGATGGATTAATAAGAAGGTGCAAATCAGCCACAGATAACTTATTGTGTTGAAGGCCAAAACCAGGATTGCTTAGAGAGAAATGCTTTTGATTTAGGGATACAGGCCCCGACCTGAAGTTGAGTCTTTGTGATAGAGTATTAACCACCCCCCTTCAGGAACAAGAAGAGTGGTTGAGTAAGAAAAACAAAAACGAAGTGGAAACAAATAAATCAGATAATTCATTCCATCATAACAAGCCCCGATCTGAAAATGCCAAAGATAACAACTAAACACTCCTTGGGTTCTTAGACGATCTCACGTTTTATTATTATTATTTATGTAGTAATTAGCAGAAACTGCAGCACCAAAGAGAATTCACAACAGTTGGTATCTCATCAGACAAATTGATCAAGGTATTCTTCCACAGTTGTGTACTTGACATCAGGGTAAAGCTCAGAAGCTTCCACTCCAAATGAAGGTTCAATCTCGAAGTTGGTTTGGTCCCCTTTCACAAAAACTGCGTGCCCAATCGACAGTATCACATTTACAGGAATCGGAGCCTCTGCACCAAAAATAAGGAAAGAGAAAATCTCAAACATGAGTCCCAGGCATCATTCAAATTATTCAAGAAAATTTGCTATTTCGTACTCACCTTGAATATTTTTAAGAACTTGTTCCTCTGGGACATAAATCTTTTCAACAGTTTTGCCAATCTTTTTCTCCCACAGTGATACAAGATCATTGAAGGAGAGAGTGTTGCTGGGAGGCCTAATGTAGAGAATCTTGTTCAGAGTTCTTGGATCATCCACTGCTTTTATGGTGAATGTACCAATGTCGTCTTCCTTGTTATACACCGCTGTAATCAAATGTAACAATTAATTGAAAAGCTGATAGAAATTAATCCTAGAAACATCTTCAAAGCACATTCTAAGACAGGAGTAGGTACGCATGAGATTCCATCTTTTAATTGTAGCATGCATGATTCATAAAGAGAATGCGTAGAAATTGGTAATGCAATGTTACCTTTGGGGTTTCCATCCCCTAAGATGGTGACTTTGTCTCTAGGAGGAGCTGTGGCTCCAGCCTGTGACAGAGTAGGCAGAAAATAGCCTGCAAAGAAGTTTGAGGAGACATAGGTGTAGGGAATCCCTGCAGCTTCAATAGCTCGGCGCACCTGGGCCTTGGTAGCAAATGCAGTCTTTGCTGGCTCTACAGCACTGGTACGATCCACATCGTTTCCAAACTCAGAAGGGAAAAATCTCTGAAACGTTTTAAACAATTCATTAGCAAAATTCACCTTCTACAGAAAACAGTTTTCAATCCATGCCATATCTGAAAGATGTGTAATTAGCAAGAAAATTAATACCTTAACATTTCCAGCTTCCTTAATGGCTGCAATGATCTTCACCTGATCTGCAAGCTGTCCGTGCCCGACGGTGGAGATCACAACATCAACCTGCTTGATTGCCTTCACTAGACTCTCATGATCATAAAGATCTCCCTGCATCCATGTATAAATTAACCCGAAATCATTCCAAAAAATACCATCAAAATGGTATGAAAATGAAACAAAGCCAAAACCCAAGAAAATGAAACATGGGGTTTGTTTAGTGAGAATAAACACATACAAAAACCAGAGTAGCACCGGAATTCTTCAAGTTTTCAACAGTCTTCCCTTTCACAGGATCAGAAACTGTGCTTTCTCTGACCAAAAGAAAGGTTGGGTGTCCGGCTTTCACACCAGCTTCTACAATGAACTTGCCGATGTACCCAGTGCCTCCAATGAAGAGGATCTTACTCTTCTCAGCCATTTTTTTTTGCTGTGTTTTGACGAGGAAAGAAAGATAATAGTGCGTGAACGATGAATAAGGTGCGAGGGCCATCCATTTTATATGTAAGAGTTCATGTGCTGGTTTACCAAGTCATGCCCTTCTAGAATATATTTTATTGATTGGTTGATTAGAGATGTATAATGTATGTGGCCGTTAGTTTGATTCGTTCATGTACATGTTTAGGTTCAATTTGTTGTTATTTGTTTATTAACACCGGTAGAAGTGAGTTGGGGAACCAACCGCCTGTTTGTTTGAAGACTTCGGGCATGTTAGAACGTTACAATTCAAATTGAACAGATTAGGGTGATTTCTAATTTTAATTGCAAGGTCTCAATCATTTACCTAACGGAAGGACCATGTGACTTAAAATATCTCGAGAAATCATGTCGGGAGTAGGCTGAAATTTTGACAAATTATTTCTTGTGTTAATCTATATTTTCTAAAATGCTTAAGAGTTTAAACGAATTAAAATGTAATTATTTAGTTTCACTACACCAAATTGACATTTTTGTAACAACCTTCAAAACAGTATCACTTTTAAAGTGTAACAATTTACATAATAATTTTACACATTTTCACAAACAAAATGATACAATAATTGTATCACCATGAAAAGTATGGTTATAAAAGTGATACTATTCATGGTGATCCAATTTATTGTATCATTTTTTTTGTGTTACCATTTTTTATTTTTTTGGCTAAATTTAATTTTGACTTGAAATTATTTGATGAATTGCAACATCTCAAAAGTGATACTGTTTTGAGAGTTGTTACAAAAGTGCCAATTTAATGTAGTGTTTATTAATGTTCTTAATTCTAAATAAAATTGAAATTCTTCTCAGTGATTAGTAAAAACAATATTTTGTCCCTAAACTACCAATGCTCATAAAAATTTAGGCATTATCAACTAGTATTTGGGGGTTAATTAGGTATATAATGATTGACCTGTAGTTGTTATCTTATCTACCATCATTTTAATCTTGACGCGAATTTGATTGTCAATGCCAATTCTTACACTTTTGAAAGAGTTATTGTTTTTAATCCAACTTGACAATACCTACCAACAAAGCATTTCCCTTCAACTGAGCCATACCCTATACCCACTCCCACCTAATTAATTTGTTTGTTTGCCACAACACCTACTAATGTTTGGGCATCTAAATCGTCTTTTTTATTATTATTACACATAGATAAAACATTTTACCTTTCCTTTTTGTAGAAAATTTTGCACTACTCCATTTAGCACAACTCAAAAGAGTCAGCTGCAAAGCCCTTTTAAAGGTTGAGGTGATTTTTGCAAGAATATCAAGTGCATAATTAACCTTGTTGGCCCCAGCAATGTAAGATCTGAAGTTGCTTTCGAATGTCAATCAATATTAGTGGAGGTTGTGGGTCGAGTAGAGAAGAAGGAAACATGAATAAAGATGGGACCGTGGATATTAACCTTTGGTTTCACTCAAAGTGTTTTATTGATGGTGGTGCATGCAGCAGTAACCACACACACTATTCATGCAGTGGTCCATACTCCACTACCACACACATGCAGTTGGGGATATGTCATTGCATGCGTATGTCTTGTGTCACAACATTTTTTGTTCATCCATACCAAGGAAAGCTAAAACAAGATGACGCTACACATCCACATGATATTGACAAATAAAGTTAACATCACTGCTGCGCCTTTTTACAACCATCCAAGCCACTCCATTCTACATCGATCCATATTGAATGTACTTCATACAATTTTACTGATAATAAGTCTCTAGACCCAATCCATAGCGTAGCGTAGGAAGTAGAAGTTTCCTCTTGAATAGCAAGCAAAAGATTTGCTGAATCGCCAAGCAAATATCATGTTTTCCATTGTTGTGTTTGAAACATCAACAATGCTGCCTCCGCCACATAAGCTTCTGTCATAGTGCTATCAACAATTGTTCCAGTGATAGGGCAAGCAAGAATTAGATGACGAGGAAAGAAAGATAACGTTGCAATGACCAGTAAGATGTGAGGGGCCATCCATTTTGTATTACGAGTTCATGTCTTGGTTTACTAGGTTATCCCTTTCTAAAATATATTTCATTGATTGATTAGAGATGTACAGTGGTCGTTATTTTAATCCAGTTCATGACATGTTCAGATTCAATTTGTGGTTTATTTATTTATTTATTTGCATGTGGTCGTTATTTTTTTTTGTTTGGGTTCAATTTGTGAATTAATTTGTTGTTTGTTTATTAACACCAGTAGAAGTGAGTTGAGGAACCACGTGTTTGTTTGAAGACTTTAGATATGTTAGTTTGCATGGCTTACATCATCTCCGAGTGTAAAAGTTAAATTGGAGTATCAACGCCATCCCATTTTAACCAAAAGTTAACTTTAGGGATCTCTTATTTTTTCATCACTTCAACCACATTCCCAACTTTTTCTTTTTTAGAATTTTCTATTTAAATTTTAATGATTAGAAAAGAGAAAAAGAAGAAAATGAATTTTTTTAATATTTTTTAGTATTTAGGCATGGCATGGATGTCTTCAAATATAGGAGGAAGGGAAAGATCAAGCTAAAATGGGGTTATATATAGCGAGTTCCATTGGAGCATTTTTTTTTCATAGGAAACCCAAAATTAGCTTTTTGGCCAATTTAGGATATCCTTTGGAGCTGGTATTATAAGTGGCGCATAATAACAAGTGGTTGCCACATGTTTATGTTTATTTTAACGCTTATAAGTGAGTGTAACTAACATATGTTTTTGTTTTTGTTTTTATTATTTGCTTTTTAGTACTTTACAATTGAACCTTTATATAGCACGTTGAACAAATTAGTGTGACATCAAATTGGGGCTCAAAGTTGAGGTTAATATCAACTAGGGTCTAATTTCGATTTTAACTGTAAGGTCTCACACGTTGACCTAACAGAAGAAGCATATGTGAATTGCACATAAGTCTTCGAGTTGTTCAAGTTATATATTAAGACACTTCTAACTTTCTTTATCTTTACATTGTCTCTATTCATATCTCAAATCGTCCAACTATTTAGAAACAATGTATAAAATTTTAACTCGTTTCGACATGCGCACCTATAGATATACACTAAAATGTGCAAAAGTAATTTCTCTATCAAATTACGAAGCAAACGAGGGCCCACCTTAAGCGAGACACATGTCGACTACTCGAACATCGCTTATTGTCCAGGACCACATGAAAGGGTGGTTTTCAAACATCCATAAAGAGCGTTTATCAAGATATTTAATGACATGGATCTAAACACATATATCGAGGAATAATGTTGAAATGGGCTGAAATTTTGATTCGTCGTTTCTAGTGTTAATAGTAATTTTCTGAAAATTTTAAATAAAAAATGGAGTTTAAATGAACTAAAAAATTATTTTTTATTTTAGTAATATCTTTAATTTAAAAAAAATTGGAATTATTTTCGATAAGTAAAAATCTTTTTGTTTTCTTAAACTGCCAATGCCCATTAAAAATTAGATATTATTAACTAGTGGTGGAGGTTAATCAGGTCCGGTTTGATCCATAGGTATTGAACTCTTCTAAAGAGCCAGGCCCGTGCCAGGCCAGCCCAATCCCACGTAATTAATTTGTTGAACCCATCTAAATGGCGAGGAAACCAGCGAGGGAGGGAGTGCAACCCTCCATCCCTCTCGGGATGCGTGAAGGGGAATGAAGACATGCATCCCGAGGGCGATGGAGGGTTGCACCCCCCTCCCTCGCTGGTTTCCTCGCCATTTAGAATTTCTCTAATTTGTTTGTTTGTTACAACACCTACTAAAGTGTCTTCGTTAATAACGAGGGTGTCTTAATCACCTTTTTAACAAAATTTATTATTACACACAGATAAAACTATTTTACCTTTCTTTTTTCTAGAAAATTTTGCACCACTCAATTTAGCGCAACTCATAAAAATCAGTTGCAAAACCTTTTGTAAACCTAACCTTCAAGTCAATTTATGAACAGAAATTCTAAATGGCGAGGAAACGAGCAAGGGGAGGAGGTGGAGGGGGGACCGTTCACTCCCTCAAGATGCGCATGCAAAAAATGACAGCACGCGTCTCGAGGGGTGTGAACGGTCCCCCCATCCACCTCCCTCCCCTCGCTCGGTTCCTCGCCATGTAGAAGTGCTCATTTATGAGAACTACTTGGGAGATTTTTGCAAGAAACAATTTAAGTTCTGAAGTTGCTTTCACATGTCAATCAATATGAGTAAAGAAGGAAACATGAATGGGACCATTGGGGTTGGTCTTGCCCAAGGATTTTGATTTGAATTTTCGAATTAATTTCGGTCATTTGATTTGAGGAAAGTTTTTGAGAAATATTTTGGTATGTATAGAAAAAAAAATGTAAGAACTTCAGATATACATGAAGCATGTATAATAAATTTTGAGGGTCTATGAATTATGTGAAAAAATAAGATGTGGTGAAATAAAAATAACTGAAAATTACTTTTTAAGGCTTAATTTTTCACAAAATAAAGCATTTAAATGTCGTAGTTTATGTAATGGCTAATTTGTGCTTACTTTTACGATCAACAAAGATTTTTTTATTAACCCAGGTTAACCCATAATGTTATAGGACATTTTTACCCTTTCTAAACAAATAAAAAATCTGATTTTGTACTTTTATGACCAAAAATGAATATTTTATTATTATTAATAATGATGATTGATACATAAAACATTTGATTATTAATAATAATGACGATTGATGATACATAAAAACGGTCACATCCCTGAGCCATGATTATCTCGAGGAATTAAAGCCCCAGCGTAAGCCCAATACTAATCCAGCCCAAGCGGTTCTAAGTTCGCTCAATTCAGTCCACCAGACGGACCCAAACTCTCACAGCATGCTAGGCTCACACATCTCACAACTATCCTCAATACCCGTATGTCCTACTAAGGAAATATCTCGAGGATCAACTCGGGACAGACAACTACATTTGCTTTCTGCTTCCAACTAGGAAGCAAGTGCCAGAGTACCTTCCACACTGGGAATCTTCCTTCAACGGATTACTCTCGCATTAGAAACTATCTCCCACGTATCTTGGAGCACAAGGCTAACAAGGAATATCTCTATTACAACACAACTCCTAATTAGAAAAGGATCTCCACGAAGATCTCTTTCTTAAACTACGCCTACGATGGCCCGGTAGAATCAGGACTCCTTGCACTATAAATAAGACATGAGATTGGTAAGCTAAGCTATGTTACAAATTCTCTATTACAACATTACACCTGGTAAAACCTCACATTAATCCCTGCGGACATTACATTTTCTGAAGTTTACTTTTTTTTTTGTGATTTCTAAAGAAATTTTTGAAGTTTACATTTTTAGGTGATTTCTTAAAGAAAAAAAATTTGTTGAACCATTAAAATTAAATGATAATTGAGACAAAAACTTATAATTATATTTATATTTATGAACCATACAAGTCATCTGTAAATATAAAAACGATGACTTTTCTAACAAAATGATGGTTCCTATGTCACCAAAAAATTATAATTGTCATTTACATTTTTTCATCCCAATATTCACATACAAAAAACAATATGTGGATCAATCGAATATGGTTACGACCTCGTTTAACTTTTTGACATTCTTTTCATTGAATTTCTTCACCATCACGGTACCAATTCCGAGCTGGGCATCGAATGAACTCTTCCATGAGATTACTTCAGGAAATATGCGAGACGGCCAAGTTGGTACTATCAGAGGCAATGGTGGTTTGGGTTGCATATGAAGCAAGATATAGTGACTACTCTGTGCAAAGTGTGCCATGAAACATACTGGTATGTCGTGAAACTGTGATGTCAAGTGAAGATATGGAAAACAGGTAGTGTTTTGGTTCCCGTAACAAACAAAAATACGCTGGTAACAGTTCGCTGCGAACTCTAACATATCGGGGTCCATAAACCAATTTTCTTTGTCTATCTTTCTGGAATTAGCAAAACATCCTTGACAACTTTGACCCTTGACTAGTTCCACATTCCAACCCACAACTCTTCATTACTTTCAAGCTCCATTATTAGGTCTTTCCGTACCTGTTTCCAATCACTTTCGATGTCATAATGTAAGAATTTGGCTATGCATCGAAATCCACAATTTCCATCGCCTAAAATGTTCTCAAGGTTGTCAATATAATCTCCTATCCAAGAAAAAATTTGGCTCATCAAACTAGTGTTACGATTTTTCAGCTTCTCCTTTTTATTAGACAACTTCCTAGTTTTGCCTTTTAGTTCCTCTTAAGTTGTAGCGTATTCGTGCCTCAATGGGTCCATTTTTGTCAACCTCACGTGCTTAGACAAACTTTTTTTTAGGTCTCCCCTTGCCAGCCACAAGTGCTAATGCTTCAATCATTTCAGTTGAACCCGAGCAACTCAACTCTAGAAGCTTCCTTTTCAACACCAACTTTTGATAAGGAGTTGAATCATTAAACCTATACATAAGGGCATCGACCACTGGGTTTATAATCACATCCCCACATTCACGAATAAGTGTTGTGCCAAGTTGAAACCAATACTTGTCTATAGTACCTAATGAAAGTTGTCCAGTGGGAGTTAGATACCATGTAATTTCATGAACATGAGGTAATTCATGAGTGGTTCGAAGCACACATCCACACTTGACAGGGTCATTTTCACAGCTCCCAATTTCTAATAAAATCAAATAAAGAGCTTTGTACGTCACCGACCCATGAAGTTTGCCAAATAAATTGGACACATGCTCATTTTTCACATTCGTCAGACTTTGTTGAAATGACGATTTTATCTCTACCAGTTGGATTTGGATCATATCATGCATCTTTGTCCATACATTGAGGAATATACCTTATAAAATTTTCAACTTCGAGTGTGTCTCTTCAACACGAATGGTTGTCCATTGGCCAAAATGGATAAATGTATTGGTCCATGCACTTACAAAATACTCCTTTTGCAGATACCAAATCGCCCTTACATATTCCAAATACTTAGGGTGTGATGCCCATCTTCTATCAAAGTCAACTGTGGCCTTGTTCCATTTCTCTTTTGTCCTTGATATATACAAATCTGAAAAAGAATCTATAAACCCGTACAACCCGTCATTATCCTCAAAGTATTTTTTGCAATTATTCTCAACATTTGTGTTTATGTGTCATGTGCACAATAATCTCTTTGCCTTGGGAAAAACTCGATCAATTGCCTTGATCAAACTCAGTTTTCTATCAGTGACAACCAAGCTAGGTAAGTTGTCTGGCTCGAAAATTTCTAAAAGTTTTTCCAATGCCCAAGCGCATGACTTTTTTTTTCTCAAAACACATAAAACAAAATGCAACATTGAAGGTCTTTTCAGTCGACGTCACACCAACAATCTCAAACAAGGGCATCCTATAGTGATTCGTTTTATATATGAAATCCATAAGCATCACTCGTGAAAAACACTTTGCTAATTTAATTGATTCAGGATGCGCCAAAAAAATGTTGGTGACTATATTCCCCTCATCAACAATATTCCACTCTATGTAATTGTGTTCCCTCAACAAGTGCAGAGTATATTGTAAAGTCGTTCTACCTTTTTGTTGGACTGTCTTTATCCGACGAATTATTACATTGTAAATATTCTTTAAATTCGAGATATTATTCGGATACATTTCTTTCAACCGAGACAATATGCGGCGAGGGTTCACACCCGACTTCACCATATTCTGCACATATATCATCTCCTCTTCATTCAATTTACCAACAAACAAATGACCAACAAGTGTTTTTGCTCAATGATGATTCTGGGTTCCACATGTCACTTGCAACATCCAATGGTCATTCTCTAGTAGATCCCTCTCAATTGAAATATGCAACCACACTTATTTGTTAGTGCTTGATCGAACATAATTCTATAACCTTTTGTCGGGCTTCCCTCCCCTTTTACACCAAAATGGATCATTCCCTTCCGTCTGTGATTAGAAGGTTCTGATTTAGTGATAATAACAACTACGTTATTATCTCTACCGATGCCTTGGATCCAAACTATCAACGCAGACCTTGATGTGAATATCTAAAAAACTATAAAACTTGTTAATAACAACATGTTTATAACAATGTCATATGAAAACTGGTGAAAATGAAAACACACAAACTATCTTACATCGTCCCTAACAAATAAGTTACCATCATCGAGTACCACTTCCATTGATTTTTCTTCACTGTTAATGTCACCACTTCTATCATTGAGTAACTTGATATCAACATTTTCATCATCATTCTTCATAATGATTAAAATTATTTCATATATAAAATTTTAATTTTAATTTACTTAACAATGAAATGGCGGTTACCTCTACATGGTTCGTCTCTGGGTTCTCAACATTGTTTATAGGCATGTCCATATTTATTACATCCATGAGAAATGCCTACACACCAATGCATCAAACAATTATCTTGTAAAAAAAGGACGAAAATCAATCTAAATTCGAATGGAATGGATTGTTCTTGCTCTTTAAATTGACCATCTTCTTCACCCTCATGTTCACCCTTAAAATCTTCAATTTTAACATCATCAACTTCACTAAACCCATTCCTTTTCATCTAATAAAAACAATCTAAGTTCCTCCAAGGGGAATAAGTTGCGATTTTGGGGTTTTTGCAAGGAGGGAGATATTGGGGATATGACGAGAATGAGGTAGCGGCAAGGAAGAGGAGTTTGCTTGCAAAACTTTGGACAAGACGTAGCGAGGAGACGAGGGGTTTTTGCGATTTTGGGGGTTTACATTTTCCAAATTATTTGGGTGGTGTTGGTAAGTAAGAAAAAAAATATTGTTGAATGATGGTGTGAGACAGCACTTATGATGGTGAGGAATAGTCGTTGCCTACGTGTTGATTGATATCGTTTTCTGCAGACGAATTTCTTGGTCTTATGTTTTGACATCAGGTTGGACAGGGTTGGCCTTTGAAATCATGCAAACTTTTTCTCGTGTGGAACTGGTGCTATAGATTTGTGTTCTGGACTAGGAAAGTCTCATCCAGTTTCACTCTTTCTTTTCCATGCCACACAGAAGTGCCAAGAGTTCTACTGTTTGGACTTCTTGGCTTCACTTGTTCATACTGTATTGCCATTACTGTTGTTCTACTTCTTCTTGGGTTGTTTTGTTGTATACCGTAATCAGGTGAGTTTCTTCTTGGCTCTTATTGTACTATGTTATAACAACTGATCCTCATTTTTGGAATTGAGATTCATATTGATATTCTGGGCTTGAAGTCTCAGTTTCGTTATGTAATAAATTCCATTTTCCCATTTTCTTTTTCTGAAACATCCTTGGGTTGGTTGTTCCTTCCCTAATGTCCACTACACCAAATTGACATTTTTGTAACAACCCCAAAATTAGTATCACTTTTGAAGTGTAACAATCCACCTAACAATTTCACACTTTCACAAACAAAATGATACAATAATTTTATCACCATGAAGAGTATGGTTATAAAAGTGATAATATTCATGGTGATCCAACATATTGTATCATTTTTTTTTTGTTACTGTTCTTCATTTTTTTGACTAAATTTAATTTTAACTTGAAATTGTTTGGTGAATTGTAACATCTCAAAAGTGATACTTTTTTTTAGAGTTGTTACAAAAGTGCCAATTTAGTGTAGTAATCTGGCACTCCGATGTCATGAGATTATTTCTATAATTACATATATAGTTTACAGATTCATAATGTTTGTCACAAATATGAAAATGGTGGACTGCTCTGGCGTGTTGTGCAGAATACAGCAATCTTCTCATTCTTTGCACAAATAATAGCTCTTGGGGTCTTGGGATTGAAACAATCACTTCCATCGCATATTTAAGGGTTTCTTCGCAGAGGTACAAGAGATAACTTGATACCTTCCTCCCACAGGCATCCACGTGCTTACTACTAACTTCTATGTGCCAATTGTTTACAGGTCCTTATTGACTTTAATCATCGAGATGATGAATCTGGAGAGATGGAGGAGATTTATCAATGTCTGCATTCAGCATATTGTCAGGTTCCGCTGACTTCATAGAAACTCTGCAGCTGAGGAAGCCAATCATAGAAGTTGTGAGGACAGTGTCACTGTGTCAGTAGAGAAAAAATCAGCTTTGGGTCGCCCATCCTGTGATGTATACCATTTATCTGGAATGCGACAAGTATTTACTTGGCTCTCTATATCGATTACATTGCAGGAAACAAACCCACTTTAAGGAGTCAAAATGCAGCCTGGAATGAGAAAATACCAGTGAGCAGTAAAGTCAGTTCTAGATGTTTAGTCATCTGTTATATGTCTAATGATACAAATTAGGAGTCCAAGTCAGAGTCAAGGTTAGTTGGATAAGTGTAAAGTACAAGGACCTTTAGGGCAACTCTAACCATAAGGGAGAGAATACCATTTTGTACATTTCACCCCGAAAACTTTATCTGACAGATGTGTCATTCTAGGGAGCGAAGGCGGCATGAGGCTGGCTCACCACCATCCATCCTTCTCGAGAGTGGTGTGAGAGTCGTCACATTTTCTTGGTAATAGTTAACATGGCTTTGAAAATGTGGCAGAAACTCTGAAAGTATATTTTGAAGCTTGTATAACTAGTGAAGCGTCGCACCAAAATGAAAATCTGATTCATAAACGAAATGTAAAGTTCAAGCAAGCGGAAAAGTGAGTGTCCAAGCATGACTTGATTAAGTGCAAATGTTAGATTAAGTCTCAACTTACAAAAATATATACAAGTGATAAATAAGTGTTGATGGATTTCACGACAACTGATATCTTTGCTCATAAATTGAGCAGCGTTCAGAGACAAGTTCCACAACTTTAAAACTAAATCTCTCAAATAGCTACAATTTCTACATTTGTTAAGAGTTGAAAAATCCAATTATTTCTGCACAAAGTTGCACTTTTTGAGAATCAAGTGATAGATATTTTGGTAGTCGTGATTCTCTACACTATGCTTCTACAGCTTGAAGTTGAAAGAATCGTGCCAGGAGATGCTTATTTTTCTTGAGACCTCCCATATTTTTTCTGGTCACCTGTCTAACTAAGCTGTCATGAATACATAGATTTGGAACATCCAAGTTAGTAAACACTGCCTTGTGAGAACCCCAGGTTTACCTGGACAAATATTAAGTACATTTCCGGTCATACCCAAGTAATTTTCATTTGCTAGCTAACACTGCTGATCAGCAAGGCAAGGTATCTCAGTGATTCATGAAATATCTTACAAGAGGGTGTCTAAAAATTCACTGATGGTAGTATATTTTACATGTGGATAGAGTGTTGTGCCATCCACGCCAGAAGACTCGATATCAAAATAAGTTTGATCACCTTTTATGAAGGCGGAATATATAAATACCAGCTGCATGTTGTCAGGATATGGGATCTCTGCAATGCAACACATGAACAACATCAGCAAGAAAGCAGCGATCTTGGTGCCAAACTAGAGCAGGCTTGTGACGATTATAAATTAATAATTTGTTTAGAATTTTTTTCGAAGAGGTTAATTCCATTGACAAGAAAGAGAAAAATGCCCACAAATCTCCAGAACAAAATTCCTGTGATTCAGCCTAAAAGAAGTTGACATCAAGCAAAGGCAAGCCCTCAAAATATATGTCGCTCCTTCACAATCCTATTCCACATACTCTAAAACCAGTGCTCTAAGACCAATTTTGATTCAAAGATTGCGTACTGCAAATCATCTAGAGTAGACCCTCCAGAACATTCCTGTGCTGTGCCTGCTGTATATCTTCCTTAGCTAGCATCCCCCTGCATCTGGCACTGAAGGCCACAATCACTTCCCCTTGCTATCAAACGACTATTTCACCATCTCCGCCAATCTCAGCATTTCTTCCATCCCTTTGAAATTAGACCTGCATTTTCCTAACGAGCCCCGCTATCACTCTACCATGGACAGCGCACTAGTCAATCCTAATATGCACAACCAGATAGTGATAAGAATATGGGAGATTTTATCCATAGGTGATAACATTCCACCACTCTGTTTGCTCATCATACCTAGGCAATAAAGAGCTGCTCGAAGAGGCCTTAGAAGTCAACTTAGAAGACCCGTCTTAATCTTCTTCTTGAATCTGTAATTGGATCAATAAGGCTCCACTCAAAACATACATCATACATCTACAGATTTTCCAGGACACCTTTATACACTAATTTCTTACGGTTGGTATTCTGTGTCCATCTTTATTCCTAACAGTAAGAATTATAAATTTAAAATACACTTAAAAGATGTTGTGAAATGTCATTAAGCCTTGAAAGAGAAGAAAAAACAAAAAAACAAAAGGTTAACAGGGAAGACGAAGATTCTTTGCTCTTTCGGAAAGAAAGGAATTTATGTAGACATCAAAATCAAGGCTCTCTGGCAAGGATGCACCTACTCTTCGCAAACCTCTGTATTGCAAGTCGAATACGTGTCGAGCGCGACATGTCCGACTCGTTGACCTATCGAACACGCGTTCCACACGGCCTGGACATTTTTTTTTTTTTTTTTCATTCCCTTCTTTTGGGTGCAAATATCGGATTCTAATTGCTCTTCCTCAGTCGATCGCATAGAAGAGGGAGATCGACGCACAGACACATAGAAGAAGTCGATCGCACATAGAGGAAGTCGATCGATCGCATAGACAGAGAGTTTGATCGACACACATAGAGGGAGTCAATCGACATACATAGAGGGAGTCGATCGCATAAACACGAAGGGAAATCCACGCACAGATACACAGAGTGAGATCTAGGGAGTTGATCGCACAGACATAGAGGGAAATCGACGCAAAGATACACATAGTGGGATAGAGGGAGTCGATCGCACAGACACAAACACAAAAGTGGGAAATCAACGCACAGAAGAGGGAGAGAAACGTAGAACTTAGTGACTAACCTGGTCCGTGAAGAACTTGGTGACTGACTTGATCCGTGAAAAAGAACTTGGTGAAGAAAGGAGGAAACTTTTACAAAGTAGATGTTGAAGTTAAGGTTGGAAATGACGAAATAGTCCTTGTTTTGGATATGCTTTGTGTTTGCCACGTAGGAAAGGAAGGAGAGATGTCAATTATTTGGAACATTGGTGTGTGTTTCACCTCAAGCTTTATTTCTTTCTTTCACCTCCTCACTTACATCATCATGTGAGACCTCTGACAAGAAACCACAGATATTTAGGAGCTGCTATATACCCACAACATATTCTACCATCTTGATGATTTGTTCCAGTCTAGAACTCATTGGGAGCATCCACACTTATTTTATGCAGAAACTTCCTCTTAATTTTAAGAGATAACTGCATCACTCAATCGACATCGTATATGTCAACAGCTTAATTGTGGAATTTTCAAGTCATTAAATTTTTATTTATTTTTTTTATTCTCCCCCATAGGCCATAAATAATGACTACCTGCAACCAAATTATAAACACATGGAAAAATGTCAAGTCTTAAAAATAATGTGCTTGGATTGTTAATTATTGTTTACGTTAATAGTTTTTTAATAAAGAAATATAAAAATAAAATTATGATTTGACGTGTCGCCGATTCGCCGAGTCATAATTTTTTGAAAATTACCAAGTCGCTGTGTCGTGTCCGTGTCCAACACGACACGCGTATCCGAGTTCGTGCATCCTTGCTCTTTGGTCTACCTATTATTGCGTTTCAATCCATTTTTATATATTTCAACCAAATTTAACAGCAGATCTGAGGCAGCAACATCACTTGCAATGCTGACTCAGTGGAATTAGCTATTCAACAGTTGATTTCAACCAAGTCCAAATCTAAAATCAATTCTGATTTTCGCAACGTTGGCTCGATGAAATTAGCTTTGGCACGGATTTGGACCAGCTCTCAACGGGCTACACCTCCATCAAAGCTGGGATCAGCAGTGCAAAAGTTAAATATGGAACCAAAAACTACTGTAACTTAGGTAAGTTTTTTAAAGCAAAATGACTATGCACAAAGGGCAAAATGGGTGGACTTGCTAGCTCCGATTATCCATATCCAACTGTTTTAGAACTCCAAGCACATGACCTTGATGTCAATCTATAGTTAACATTTTTTCACAGGTATATATGCTCTGTTTCATGTATTTACCCTATTTCTAATTTAGTTACTATTGATTTTAATTTTTGGACATCTGTGGCGCAACAATTGAATAGCACGATGTTGAATGCTTAATTGCCACAGGGGTTTTATAGTAGTTCAGATGATAGGGTAACTCATGTTTCTTTTATAGTGGGCAAAATTAGAGGGAGTGATCCCTTCCACTGCAGATAAATATAACTCAGAGTCACTGTCTCTTCTTATTTGTAGTGTTCAATTTTGTGATTTACCTGTCCTAATCTTTGTGATGTCAAATGGTTTAACTATTCAATAAAGAGAACTAAAAAGAACTCTTAAATGAGGGGTCATTTACTAGTTTAGACTGAACTTAGCATAGGACGTTCCTCTCGTAACACCACATTGATACCATCCCCAATTTAAGCGCCTCTTCCTGGTATGGCATTTTTTACACTGACTTCCTAGGTCACCCATTCTGGTATAGTGCACAACCAAATGCTCTTGTTATAATCCATCACATAAGAATCTTCACATGTAAACTCCATAGGATATAACACAAATCCTAGCAAATGTCACCTCATCTTGGGTTAGTCGTCCTTTTAGCACACCACATCCTCCAACCGCCTTTCGTTTCATCTAGTCATTTGTTTTAGTTTTAGATCTCTTTGAGCTTAGATCAACTAGAGATTAATCTGAACTACGTCTTCGTATCTCATCTATTAGAAGAGATCAATTGGAAATAGTTGTAAGGTTTTAAGCATTTTGAAAGTAGACTTGAGAAGTTGAAGATCTACATTCGCAAACATTTCTTCTCAATTTACCCTACATATTTTGATATAGTTGAAATTTATTGTTAATTGTCAATGTCTTATCGAAAGCTTGTTTAGATTAAATAAGATAAGCACGCACCCCTTGCTGACCAATTTGTGTAACCCAACTTCTGACCATAGTTCCATTCATTCAGCACATTTTTATATAAATGAAATGTATGTGGACATCACTTATCACTTACCTTGGATGCTCTTGAGAGTCTCCTCCTCCGTTACATAAACCTTTTCAAGCTTTTTGCCGATCTTACTCTCCCAAATCTCCACCAACTCATTCATGGAGTAAACACTCCCCGGGGGCCTCAGATACACCACCTTATTCAAGGTCCTTAGGTCATCGACTGTACTAATAGTGAAGGCAGCAACATCAATTTCCTTGACAAAAACACCTGCCAACAGAACTTCCCAATTAGGAAGGCAAAACAAAAAATGGGCAAAGTACATGTAATTTGCAAACAAGGATTCCATCTCCACACCTTTAACATTTCCATCCCCAAAGATTTTGACTTTGTCTCTGGGAGGGATCTTTAGACGCGGCTGAACTAGCGACGGAAGCAAATAGCTCATATAAAAGTTACAAGAGACTATTGTATGAGGAATGCCTTCCGCTTCTATGATACGCCGAACTTCAGCTTTCTTTTCATAGAAACCGTGATCAAGGCCGAGTATATGAACCTTATCAGGATCTGACCCAAACTCTGAAGGAATGAATCTCTGCGTCAAATTTAAACTAAAGGGTTTCACTGAAATCTTCTACTCATTCAAATCAACAGAGCAAGCAAAATCACTTTCTCTTCCCATTCGCAAACTCAACAACAAAATTTAATTTTGATTTAATTTTTCACTATATACCTTGATGTGTCCAGCATTCTTGATTAGTTTGATGAGTAGCTTCTGATCGAGCGCCTCCTTCGCCGCAACGGCACTGATCACTACATCCACTTGTTCAATGGCCGAGTTGAGACTCAACTCATCTTGTAAAGAACCCTAGAATCCGGAAAATGAAAGAGACAAGTTGGTTCAAACGATTGAAAAGATAAGAGTGAGTGAGTCAGAATTGGAAATGAAAAAAGACAGACCTTGAGGATCTTGGCTCCGGCATTGGTGAGGGTTTGGATCTTCTGTGACTTGTGGGGATGAGAAAAGTCGGGATCTCGAACAAGGCCGTAAGTGTCGTGACCGTATTCTAGGCTCTTTTTGGCGAGGTGAAACCCTAGGTTTCCTGTCACTCCTATAATCAAGATTCTGCTCTTCTTCTCCATTTCTCTATCACTCACATTGTGTCTGAATGCTGCCTTTTGGTTCACTCAATGAGATCCCAATCCGTGTTCCGATGAATTGGGTTCGACCCGTGATCATGCGATATCATCCGTCAGTGCTCAATCACTAGGCCATCACACAATTAACACAAAAGATAATTCAATTGATATAAAGTTGAGAATTATTATTCCAAAAATCAATAAAATATAAATCAAGAATACCATTTATTTTAAATATACTTTATTGAGCCGTTGATATTTATATTTACGGAAAAAAAAATATCATGACACTTCTCATCATGCCCAAATGAAAAATGTGATTTATCATTAATATGTACTTAAAAAAGAATCCCTTCAATTGTCTTGCATTATTAAACAATTGTTAAAAGTAAGCATTTTGGTCAACAATGACATTATATTGTAAAGGTTAGTTTGTTTTTTTCATATAATTAAAATAGGATATCACATCATTATATCCTTGCGATAATAAAAGAAATTATTATTTTTAATTTGGTATTTGATAATAAAATGAATTTGTATTCTTAATTTTGATATTTTATTAAACTGGAATAAAAAGTCATACTCTTATTTTATTTTTTTGATATAAAGTTTGACTTTTTTTTATAGTCTTTGAACCATGTTTATCCCGTCTCGTACCAAACCCGTTTGGGATGGGACGAGGTCGGGATAAAGTCTATCTTGTCTTGAAGATAAAGCAATGATATGGGATAGGGATGAGGTTCATCCCGTCTCATTCAGTCCCGTGCCCACCCCTAATTCAGATACATTTTTGAAGTTATAAGTAGGGCTGAAAACCGAACCGACTTAGGTCAGTTTTAAAATTTTCAAACCGAAACCGAACCGACCATTAACAAAACCGATCCGAAATCGAACTGATTCTAATTTATGCAAACCGTAACCGAACCGACTAAAATCAAATCAAAACCAAAATAAAACCGAACCGACCGACTATTTTAAACATATTGTATTATTTATATATAAAATATATATTGTTTATTATATATATTCGATCGGTTCGGTTTGATCGGTTAAAATCACATAGAAATCAAAACCGAACCAACTACTTCGATTTTGAATTTTTTAAAACCGAAATCGATCCGAACCGAATTTAAACCGAACCAATCGGTTTGATCGGTTTTTTGTTCAGCCCTAGCTATAAGAAAGATATCTTACAGAGAGAATGGAGGGGTAACATTGGAATTTTTAGGTTTTGGAGTAAAAGTTCTTCACGCCAGAGTGGCCTAAATTAGGGGTGGGCATCCCATCCCGCGATCTCAATCTTGTCTTGTCCCGATTTTTTTGGGTTCTTTTGGGATTGATCAAACCCATCGTGATCTCATCCAGTCCCGAATTTATTTATTTAATATTTATTATTATTAGTTTTAATCAAACTATTATTCTAAAGAAAAGTTTAGGATGTGTTGAAATTAAATCAAAACATCTATTGTTTGAAAATTTACTTGCTTGATTTGATACATTTTGTTTGGGTTGAAACTTCAATTTGTATATTTTAAGTCAAATAGAACCCATTATAATTTATGTTTTTTCACATTTTAGATTGATTATATAGCAATTATTCTTGTAGAAATTAAAGACAAATGATGGTTTGCACTATGAATTATGTGGTTGGAGAACATTGCTTCTAATTGTATCCTGTATGAATAATATTTTAACTATTGCGGAAATATGTAAGATGGATCTATGGAATGGCTCATTCCATCTCTCATCATTAACTTGACAAACTTAATTCCATCGTAAGGTAACATTCCACAAATTTTCTATAACATTTAATATTGTTATGATGAAAATTATATATGCATAAATTTGACATTAGTGGGGTGAGAGCAATGTGAGATGAGATTCAGTTGTTATTTTTCATTTGAGGACTTTTAACTATATGTTCATCTCGTCCCGACCCGGACTCGTTTGGGATGGGACGAGGTCGGCATGAAGTCTATCTCGTCCTGATCCCGAATGAACGAGATGGGATAGGATGAGGTACATCCAAGGAATGTGATTTCGCGAAATCTCGCGAAATTTCAACGAAATTTTTTTTTGAAATTACGAAAAGAAAAATGGTGAAATTAAAAATTACATTTTTTCGAGGGTTTTTTCAAAAAATTTAGAGATTTTTTCGTAAATTTTGTTTTTCTCTTAAAAATACAAAACCCAACTACCAAAAATTACATTTTTTTTGAAGGTTTTCTAGAAAAAATTTCGGAGTCTTTTTTGTAAATTTCAGGGTTTTTTCATATTATCAATTCTTCTAATTATTTATGGACTTGTAAAACCACCCCCCTGATTTTCTAATTATCATTTCTTCTACTTATATATTGATTTTTGAAATTCTGATTTTCTAATTATATATTGATTTCAAGTTTGTTTCATTTCTTGGTATTTAGGCTTCATTTTATAATAGATTTATTTACTTGTATCCACTTTCACATTTTCATATACCCTCGAAATTCATTATATATTTTTATGTATCCTCGAAATTTTTACATTTTTTCTTTACACACCAAAATATTTATCAAAATATTTCTTAAAATCAAGATACAAATGAACTCGAAAAACAAAATCACAATCCTTAGGTACATCCCATCTCGTCTGGTGCACACCCCTAACCTAAACACCATAACACATGGGGAGGGAAGGCAGTGGAGGGGACCTTTAACAAGGGAGGAATGGGTCCCTTTTATAGTTTTATTTCTCTTCACTGTCACCAAATATTTGGGCATGATTTATTTGTAGTGAAAATTGTTTGACTTTTTTATACTGTCATTCATACTCTTTGAGATCGTTACCCCCTAAAATTTTTTTGCATCTTTTGAACTTATTATTTGATACCACCATTACAAAACTTTTTTATTTTTAATTTCTTTGTCTCCTCCTCTATTCTTTCTCTCTCTCCATCTGTCATCAATAACACCAAGAACAACATAAAAGAGAGCAACCCCGCAATTACACCTCCCTCGCCCCTCATTCTCTCACTCTTCCTCCCCTTTTCTTTCATTTTTTGTCTTCTTCAATCAGCAGCCAGAGCTGCTGACGCCTAGCTCCGCCCAACCCCGCCCTAGGATGCCCCTCCTTGCCACCGATGCCCTGCCCCGCCTCACTTATTCTTAGTGTTTCTCTCCTCCTCCTATCTTCTTTCTTCTTTGAGTACAATAGCAAGAGTAACCCCACCTCACATCGATGCCAACCCTCTCTTCTCTTTCTCATTTTAATATAACAGTAATTTGGAGGCTAGAGACGAACAAAAATGAATTAAAAAATGAGGTGATGTCACTGAGTAGGTGGTGGTGTTACTCAGAAAGATAAGGAGTAGTGGTGTCAAGTAGGAATGGTGGTATCAAGGAGTCACTTTTTCATGTTGTTTGTTCTTCTTTTTTTCGGTTGGTTTGTTTATGTAATTCACCTTTAAAAAAGGAGTGTCCATTTTAGTACTAATATGTTGATGCCCTTTTGATGCAGTTGATTATTGCTTCATGTTTGACCCGCTGACCTACACAAGGAACGCACGTGAGCAACGGACCACCATTGTGGTGGCCGATGACACTCCAATGCTTAAGTCAGGCAGGGCTCTAAGGAAGGCTTAAAGTTGTAAACAGATAATTTGTAGTGTACCTTTATTCACCAACCTCCTGTCTTATTTATACTGTTAAAGTCTTGGTTCGGCCAAGTCATCGGAGGTGTAGTTTAGAAAAAGAGATTTTCTTAAAGATCTTTCTCTAATTAAGAGTCGTCTTGGGGAGGGAAGTTTCCTTGTTAGACCTGTACACCTAGATACGCATAAGTAGTTCTCCATTGGAGTATTGTCCATACGCAAAAGTTTTCATGTACAACGTAAACTAAGGTATTTAGTTTCTAGTTGGAGACAAAGTACTGCTGGTTTGTCCATCTGAAGCTAATCACCGAGATACTTGCCTCAATAGGTTTTACGGGTATTGAGGATGGCGGTGAGACGTGTGGGCTTAGCAAGCTATAGTAATTCGAGTCCGGCTGGCAGACTACACTTCGCGAGCTTGATGTCGCTTGGGCAGGATTAGTACTAGACTGATGCTTGGGCATGTTACTCCTTGAAATTATCGTGACACATGTATGGTGTAGATGAAAGGACATTTCGGTGTATCATCAGGTGCTCCCTCTGAGTTAGTGGGCCACCTAGTCGATCCACTAAGTCACTTCTCGAAAACATACGTTGCTCGTGATGATTGAGTCTAAACCGTTACTTGAGTGGCACGCTTCATTAATTAAGTGTGCAATGGTTAAGTGAAAAAAAGGTGGCAAATCAAACTTTATTTAGATCACCCTTTCCTGTAGAGATTAACTCTTTCATTTCTTCATTTTTAGAGACTTCGCTCTGTTCAGCTTTTAATTGAAAGTTTGTTCGCCTTTTCCATGGCTCGCCAGAATCAACTTGACAATGAACTTTTTGCTAAGGGCCTCAAGTTCTTTGAAGAGAGGTCAACCTCTGAATCAAGCCTGACCGAGATTCGGAAGACATATGGGGTCCTTGAAGACCTAAAATTTTTCACATTGGGTGTTGATCAGACACCAATGTTTCCTCTGGAAGGATTTGTCTGTTTGCACCGTGGCATGCTTCAGACGGGTGTTTGTTTTCCTGTGATTAATGTTTGGAGCTTTCTGGAGTTTCTTGGTATCTCGCCTGCCCAGTTGGTATCAAATGGGTACAGGACTGTCCTCGCCATATTGATCAAAGCAAAGGATGTTAGTGTCTGAGTGACTCCAAATGTGATCTAGTTATTAACTTCTCGTCGAATAAACAAACATGTTGTGTGTGAGATGAAGTCGCCGGCTTGCTTCGAAAACTGTCTGATGAATTCAAGTTCTGGCAGAAACACTGCTTCCTGGCTCCTTTGGACCAGAAGTATTTTGAGTTCAATGGTCGCCTGCTTGAGCAGAAGTTCAGACAACTTTGTAAGTATAATTTCGTTATTTGTTTCCTTTGTGCTAATTGTATCTTGATCGTTACGTGTGTTCTCTGTAAGGAAGTTTCCCACTACTCCTCTATCCTCTAAGGAGGAAGCTGCTGTGAAGGCATTTTGTGACATAACTCGAATTAGAGTGGATGATGTTATCTGCACTTGGAATTTTAGCCGCAGTGGATTATGAGCCCATTGGCATGTGGCTCCCACTATCTTCAGAGTATCGAACACTCAGTCTAAAGGTGGAGCTTCTTCCAAGAAGATGAAGGCCTCAAAAGTTAAGGTTTCTAGTTCGTCAAACACAGTAGAGCTTTATGAGACGCTTGTTTTCTTCATAGGCTCAAAGAGGTTTCGCACTGGGGTTGAGCCTGCTTCCAAACTGTCCACTCTGTCGAGGGAGGAGTGTGATTCTAACCTGTCCACCTGGGCGAAAGTTGTAGCATCCGAGGGGCGCAACCCTCAAGTTGAGGCCCCTATTTCTATTTCTGATTTGGAGAAGGACCACCTGCGACTAGCAAGGGTTGATGATGCGTCGAAGCTGAGTACCGAGCAGGCAGAAGCTTTGAATAAGAAGTTGATGCTGACAGCTTTGACGGCTTCTACTGATACCAACCGATCCAGGCTTGTTTTACTAGAAGGTGTGGATAAAGATTTGTATGTAGCCCTAAGTTCTCTCGTCTTGCTGATGGATCCTCAGATAGTGGTCATTGCGGCATATAACCTCCTTCTTACAGTCTGCATTGCCCATCATCCCGCTCTAGGTCGTATATCGAGATAATTCAATTGATACAAAGTTAGGAATTATTATTCTAACAATCAATAAAATACAATGACTAAGAATACCAATTTTTTAAATGTACTTTATTGAGCCATGGATATATATATTTACAAAAATATATATATATATCATGACACTTCTCATCATGCCCAAATAAAAAACGCGATTCATCATTAATATAAACATAAAGAATAATCTCTCCAATTGTCTTGCATTATCAAACAATTATTAAGAGTAAGCATTTTGGTCAATAATGACATTATGTTGTCAATGATAGTTTGTTTTTGTTTCATATAACTAAAATAGGTAATCACATCATTATATCCTTGTGATAATAAAAGGAATTTTTAATTTTAATTTGGGTATTCGATAATAAAATGAATTTGTATTATTAATTTGAATATTTAATTGCCTTGGAATAAAAAGTCATACTCTTATTTTTTTGATATAAAGTTTTGAATTTTTTATAGTCTTTGAACCATGCTCATCCCGAGCCCGTTTGGGATGGGACGAGGTCTATCCCGTCCTGATGATAAAGTAATGACTTGGGATGGGGATGAGGTTCATCCAATCCCGTGTCAACCCCTAATTTAGATACATTTTTGAAGTTATTGAAAGATATCATATAGAGAGAAGGAAAATGTATTATTGGAATTTTCAGGTTTAGGAGTAGAAGTTCTTCACGCCAAAGTGGCCTAAACTAGGGGTGAGCATCTCATCCCACGATCTCAATCTCGTCCCATTTTTCGGGTCATTTTGGGATTGATCAAACCCATCGCAATCCCATCCAGTCCTGAATTTATTTATTTAATATTTATTATTATTGGTTTTAATCAAACTATTATTTTAAATGAAAATTTAGGATGTGTTGAAATTAAATCAAAATATCTATTGTTTAAAAAATTAGTTGCTTGATTTGGTACACTTTGTTTGGGTAGAAACTTCAATTTGTATATTTTAGGTCAAATAGAACCCATGAAAATTTATGTTTTTTCACATTTTAGATTGGTTATAGGACAATTATTCTTGTAAAAAATAAAGAGAAATGATGGTTTGGGTTAGTTTTGCACTATGAGTTATGTGGTTGGAGAACATGGCTTCTAATTGTATTTTGTATGAATGATATTTCAATTATTGTGGAAATATGTAAGATGGATCTACGAAAGGGCTCATTCCATCTCTCATCATTCACTTGAAAATCTTAATTCCATTGTAAGGTAACTCTCCACAAATTTTCTATGACATTTAATATTGCTATGATGAAAATTATATATGCATAAATTTGACATTAGTGGTGTGTGAGCAATGTGAGATGAAATTTATTTGTAATTTTTCATTGGAGGACTATTTACTATATGTTCATTTTGTCTCGTCCCATCCCAAACTCGTTTAGGATGGGACGAGGTCGGAATGAAGTCTATCCCGTCCTGATCCCGAATGAACGGGATGAGATAGGATGAAATACACTCCATCCCATCTCGTCTCGTGTCCACCCCTAACCTAAACACCATAACACATGGGGAGGGAAGGTAGGGAAGGGGACCTTTAGCAAGGGAGGAATGGGTCCCTTTCATAGCTTCATTCCTCTTCTCTGTCACCAAATATTTGAGCATGATTTATTTGTAGTGAAAATTGTTTGACTTTTTGACACTCCCATTCGTACTCTTTGGTCAACCCCTAAATTTTTTTACATCTTTTGAACTTATTATTTGATACCACTATTGCAAAACTCTTTTTTTTTCTTTGTTTCCTCCTCTCTTCTTTCTTCCTTTCCATCTGCCATGAATAACACCAAGAACAACAGAACAAGGGGAGCAACCCCGCATTTACATCTCCCTCGCCCCTACTTCTCTCAATCTTCCTCCCTTTTTCTTTCATTTTTTTCTTCTTTAATCAGCAACCAGAGTTGCCGACACCTAGTTCCGCCCAACCCTGCCCCAGGATGCCCCTTCTTGCAACCGATGCATGCCCCGCCTCACCTCCTCTTTGTGTCTCTCTCCTACTCCTTTTTCTTTCTTCTTCGAGTACAATAGCAAGAGTAACCCCACCCTGCTCCACCTCATGCCAATGCCCCGCCTTGCCCCATCTCTTCTCTTTTTCATTCTGATCTCGCAGCGGTTGTTACTGCTCTATCTGGAAACTGGAGGGGAACAAAAATAAATTAAAAAATTAAAAAACAAATTGTGATGTCACTGAGTAAGTGGTGATTTTAGTCGGAAAGATAAGGAGTAGTGGTGTCAAGTAGGAATGGGGGTATCAAAGAGTCACTCTTCATGTTGTTTGTTCATCTATTTTTGGTTGGTTTGTTTTTGTCATTCACCTTTTAAAAAAGGGTGTGATAAAAGGGAGTGTTTATTTTAGTATTGAATTGTTGATGCCCTTTAATGCAGTCGATTTTTGCTTCATGCATGACCTTGACCTGCTGACCTCAACAAGGAACGCACATGAGCAACAAACCACCGTTGTGGTGGCTGATACCATTCTGATGCTTAAGTCAGACTGGGCTATGAAGAAGGCTTAAAGCTGTAAACAGATAATTTGTAGCGTACCTTTATTCACCAACCTCCTTTCTAATTTATAGTGTTGGAGTCTTTGTTCGGCCAGACCATTCGGTGGCGTAGTTTAGGGAAATAGATCTTCCTAGATATCTTTCTCTAATTAGGAATCGTCTTGTTGGGGGAAGTTTCCATGTTAGACATGTATTCCTAGATACGCGAAAGATAGTTCCCCATTAGAGTGTTGTCCATACGCGAAAGTTTCCACGTACGACGTATACTTTGGTATGTATTTCCTAGTTGGAGACAAAGTATTGTTGGCTTGCCCGTCTGAAGCTGATCCCCGAGATACTTGCTTCAATAGGTCTTACGAGTATTGGGGATGGTTGTGAGACGTGTGGCCTTAGTAGGCTATAGTAATTCGGATTCGACTGGCAGATTACACTTCACGAGCTTGATGCCGCTTGGGCCGGATCAGTGCTAGACTGATGCTTGGGCCTGTTACTCCTTGAGATCATCACGACACGTGTACAGTGCAAATGAAATGATGTTTTGGTGTATCATCAATTGCTCCCCCCGAGTTAGTGGGCCACCTAGTCGGTCCACTAAGTCACTTCTCGAAAAGATATGCTGCTCATGATGATTGAGTCTGAACCATTACTTGAGTGGCGTGCTTCATTAATTAAGCGTGCGTCAATTCAGTGAAAAATATGTGAGAAATCAAACTCTATTTAGATCTCTTTTTCTGCAGAGATTGACTCTTTCATTTCTTCGTTTTTAGAGACTCCGCTTTGTTCAGCTTTTAATTGAAAGCTTGTTCACTTTTTCCATGGCTCGCCAGAATCAACTTGACACTGAGTTGTTTTGCTAAGGGTCTCAAATTCTTTGAAGAATGATCAACCTCTGAATCGAGCCTAGTCGAGATTCGGAAGACATATGGGTTCTCTGAAGACCTAAATTTTTTCGCATTGGGTGTCTATCAGACGCCAATGTTTCCTCTGGAAGAATTTATCTGTTTGCACCGTGGCATGCTTCAGACGGGTGTCCGTTTTCCTTTGATTGATGAGATCTGGAGCATTCTGGAATTTCTTGGTATCCCGCCTGCCCAGTTGGTACCGAATGGGTACAGGATTGTCCTCTCCATATTGATCATGGCAAAGGATGTTGGTATCCAAGTGACTCCGAGCGTGATCCAGTTATTAACTTCTCATTGACTAAACATGCACGCTATGTGTGAGATGAAGTTGACGGCTTGCTTCGGGAAACTATCGTATGACTTCAAGTTCTGGCAGAAACACTGCTTCCTGGCTCCTTTGTACCAGAAGTATTTTGAGTTCATTGGTCGCCTGCTTGAGCAGAAGTTCATGCAATTTCGTAAGTATAATTTCATCATTTGTTTCCTTTGTGTTGATTGTATCCTGATCGTTACGTGTGTTTTTTGTAGGGAGGTTTTCCGCTACTTCTCTTTCTTCTGAGGAAGAAGTTGTTGTGAAGGCATTATGTGACATGACTCGAATTAGAGTGGAGGATGTTATGCACACTTCCAATTTTAGTCGCAATAGGTTATGGGACCATTGGCATGTGGCTCCCACTATCTTCAGAGTAACGAAGACTTGGTCTGAAGGTGGAGCTTCTTCCAAGAAGAGAAAGACCTCAAAAGTTAAGGTTTCTAGTCCGTCAAACATAGTGGAGCTTTCTGATATGCTTGCTTTCTTCATAAGCTCGAAGAGGTCTCATACTAGGGTTGAGCCTGCTGCCAAACAGTCTGCTCTGTCGAAGGAAGAGCGTGATTTCTTACCTGTCCGCCGGGGCGAAAGTTGTAGCATCCGAGGGGAGCAACCCTCAAGTTGAGGCCATGTTTCTATTTCTGATTTGGAAAAGGACCACCTGCGGCCAACAGGGGTTGATGACGCGTTGAAGCAGAAGTACCAAGCAGGCAAAAACTTTGAATAAGAAGTTGATGCTGATTGCTTTGGCGGCTTCTACTGATACTAACCGATCTAGGCTTGTTTTGTTGGAAAGTATGGATAAAGATTTGTCTGTGGCCCCCGAGTTTTCTCATCCTGCCGATGGATCCTTAGATAGTGATCATTGCGGCATGGAACATCCTTCTTACAGTCCGCATTGCCCATCATCCCGCTCTAGGCCATATATCGAGATAACGGAGGGTTCGATAGACAATTCGCCTACTTCTCTCCCTTTAGATTCTACTGAGTCGGCGCACATCAGAGAGTCGCTGCTGGTGACAAGGAGAAGGTGGTGGATGAGGGCCCAATTGCAATGAAGACTGTGAAGGGTGGTGCCAGTGTAACTCTGCATCCAAGAGAACTTCATCCAGACGTGCGGATGAGTCCGTTTGCTATAATGTAGTAAAAATGAGCAACCAAATCTGGCACCAAGAGGTTGACATTGATTATGCTTTGAGGAAGCATATCAGCAGGTGTTATAGCTGGCTGGTAAATCGCGCTTTAAAGCTAAAGGAGGATACGCTGGGAGAGTGTATGGATAAAGGGCTGAAACATCTTATGTTGGGGATGTCGCATCTGAGCCAAGTGGTCGTCACTGGGATGGAAGTTGAGGTGGCCCGTAAGATGGTGTAGACTATGGAGCGTGTCTTCTCTAATATGCAGAAGTCGTGTCTGATGCACTCTTTGAGATCGAATCATTAAGAAATTAAAACAGCTTGAAGAGAGGAGGTTGGAACAATCAGTTGCTGATGCTGAGGCTCAGATGGTTTGTTTGGAAGCCCTTGAGTCCGATTTAGCAAAGACGATGTCCGCAAAGGAGATATTTAGATAAGAGTTGAACCTGGTCCGCCATGGCTTAGAAGTTGCGCAGGAAACTGTGGCTAAAGTGCACTCTGAGTTGCAGTCTCTTACTAAGGATAATACCAGGAAAGAATATGAGTGGGCTATCTAGAGACAACAATTAGAGGCCGATTTTGAATTCAACGTTCATGAAGCAAGAAAAGTTACGGAGCAGCTCCTCCTGGTGTTGAATGAACTTAGTGTAGTTAAAGACAACTTGAACACTAAGCAGTCTCAGATTGACGCACTGACATGCACATTTGAATTCCACAGGATCGTGCATGGGAGGTTGAAACTGTTGGCATTGATGAAAAAAGAGCATCCAGACTGGGACCTTTCTTACTACAAGAAGGTGTCCTTTGTGAATTTCGGAGAGATATTTGAGTTGTCCGAGGAAGAGGGTGATCCGGATCATGACGCTCAAGTTGAGGCGCACACAGACGCAACTCCTGCTTCTTCTCCCGTTAAGCTCAGTTCCCTTATATTTGTACCTTCTCCTGATGAAGAGTAAATTTTGTACATTTGTACCTTCTATTTGGATTGTTAATTAAAACATATATCTTTCGAGTAAACTTTGTACCTGTGTTCTATCTGGTCCCCCTGGTGCATGTTTTTCATTTCGCCTTATCATTTATTTTGACGTAGGTTTTGTTGGGTTAGCAGGGAGTCGTGTGGTCTATCCGCTGTTGAGAGCTCGGTCGTTTATGCCGCTAGTAATTTTGACTTGTACTTCCATGAGGTCTCATAATCGCCATCGTGTAGTTATGCCCATTAGTGAGTATTTTGTATGGTGTGGATGGTTTGGCAGTGCGTTACTTTACCCAGACTTCAGCTCCTCCTCGAGGTAAGCCATTAGAGGCTCAAGCTATATATTGGACTGTCAGTTGCGGTTGTTGGCATGAGTGAATTGTTCTAGTCGAGCACATGTGTTGTCATCTGTAGTCAAGCAAGAACGCTTAGCCTGAGTTAGGCTTCATAAGTTCGGGCTGTAGTATTCGCCCGCGCTTAGCAGATTAGTTTTCGGGTCGGTTCAAGCGGCCATTGTCAATAATGGGATGTCAGCCCATGCTGGCATGAAGACGCTGACTGAGCTGTAATCAGATTTGGCAACCATTGTTCTGCAGAAGAACAGTGGTCCCGTGGCAAGCCGTTGAAATTAGTCGGAACTAACTAGGTTCCTACCTTCCAAACCATCTACACTCGCGCAAAGTGAGCTATAGACTTGGCATGAGAGAATTCTGCGACTATGGTCTGTAGAAGAGCAGTGGTCCCGTGGCAAGTCGTCAACATCAATCGGAACTGACTAGGCTTCCACCTTCCAAACCATCTACACCCGCGAGGAGCGAGCTACAGACTTGGGATGAACAAATTTGGCGACCATGGTCTGTGGAAGAGCAATCGTTCCGTGACAAGCCATGGACATCAATCGAAACTGACTAGGCTCCTACCTTCCAAACCATCTACGCCCGCGCAGAGCGAGCTACGAACTTGGGATGAGCAAAATTGGCGACCATGGTCTAACTGACTAGGCTCCCACCTTTCAAACCATCTTCGGCGACCATGGTCTGTAGAAGAGCAAGTGGTCTCGTGGCAAGCCATCGACATCAGTTGGAGCTGACGAGGCTCCCACCTTTCAACCCATTTACACTCGTGCGGAGCGAGCTACAGACTTGGGATGAGAAAATTCGGGGACCATGGTTTTTAGAAGAGCAGTGGTCCCATGGGAAGCCATCGACATCAGTCGGAACTGACTAGGCTCCCACCTTCCAAACCATCTACCCCCGCGCGGAGCGAGCTACAAACTTGGGATAAGCAAATTTGGCAACCATGGTTTGTAGAAGAGCAGTGATCCCGTGGCAAGTCATCGACATCAATCAGAATTAGCTAGGCTCTCACCTTCCAAACCATCTACACCTGCGCGGAGCGAGCTACGAATTTGGGATGAGCAAATTCGATGACCATCGTCTTTAGAAGAACAGTGGTCCCGTAGCAAGCCATCGACACCAGTCGGAACTGACTAGGGGTAGGCACGGGACGTGATGGGACGAGATGAACTCATCCCTATCCCATTTGGAATCAAGACGGGATAGACCTCATCCCAACCTCGTCCCATCCCAAATAGGATCGGGACGAGACGGGATTATCATGTTGTATTTGTTGATCAAGTTTTTTTTTTTTTTTAATCTAATAGGTATAACCTATACATTACTGATGGAACCATACATTATATGTAACATAATCTGTATTTTGTAACATATTGCAAATGAACATAATTAACCTGTAACATACAAATGAACATAATTAACCTATAAAACAATCTGCAGATTGACTGTGTAATGTATCATACTCTGTTCACATAATTAACTTGTAATGTATCATACTCTGTTCACATAATTAACCTGTAATGTATCAAGCCAACTTTCATGCATGTCATACAACATATTACGTTACAAAATAAAATACAAATGTGGCTGCTAAACCTTACATGTGCAAAATATGCCTGCTACTACTACTACTACTACTACTACTACTACTACTACTACTACTACTACTACTACTACTACTACTACTACAACTACTACTAAACTACTACTACTACTACTACTACTACTACTACTACAATGACGTTATGAATTCACTGATCAGATTGACCATCTGAGCATCATAAGTTGGCCCTTCCATCTGGAAATGCCCTACTCCTTCGATTAGATTGAAGTTGTCTGCATATGATTTGGCCTGCACCAAATAGAACTTAGAATCTCAAATCATTGTTTCATGAGTCAGATTGAGAACAAATATATGGTCATCTCAAATCATTACTTATTGAAAAGATGCTAACGGGGTACTTATTGTATTGGTTTATAGTAATAAAAGAAAAACATGTGACCATATGTTTTTATAAGAAGAAGAAGAAGAAGAAACACATAAAAAGCCAATACACTTATAGTCATATTATGGTTATGCAAGTAATCACTAATCAGTCTATCAAAAAAATTTATCAACTTGCATATAGATCAATACCTATAGCTTTTTAGTCCATTGTATGTTACCCATTATTGTCACAAGCGATAATGTTAGAAGCACACAAAAAATTGATAGGGGTTTCCATGCAAATCAGCCAACACCACTACATAGACCAAGCAATTCAATACAAAAACCAACATAAACCCCCTAACAAGCACATAATCAACAACAAGCCCAAATATTAAAAAATTGATTTTTACAAATCATGTTTCCTTCTTTTACAGAATTCATCCCGCTCACACTCATTCAATACAGAGATCAGTCGAATTTAGACCTAATTATGCTTCCATGAACCATCAAAACCAAATCAAGCACAAAACACATATCTGCCAACAAAATTAACATGAAATCAACCTCAGATTCTCAGCGTGTTCTATTTGCTCTTTGGGTTGCTTGCTTTAAGTTAAAACTTTGAAAGTTTTCTTCATAACAGTTATAAACTAAAAATTTGCAAGTCAACAAATGTGTGGAGAAGATCTGTAAAAACGGATTTGTGCAGACATAGAACTGAATCGAAGTTGGATCTGAGAGTGAACAAGTTGGATCGAAGAACATGTTTTAGGTTTGTTGAAGGCTAATAGACCATTTTTGTTCTTTGAGTCTCTAAATGTTTTGACATTTGCAGCGATGAGTCTTGAGAAGACTTGCGATTATGTGTGGTCACTCACTCTGGGTGAGCACCCGATTGATTCATTTAAACCTTGTAATTTCTTCTCGTATTGTGAAGAAAGAAGTACAAACTTCCTTTCAAGGGATGAGTCCGTCTTTTATGTGTTGGTGCTCCGTCGGCGCTTCGAACCGCATATTTTCTGAGATAACACCAACAACCAACTTTGGAGTGGTTGTTTTCCTCCCTCCTCAACTAACATTGACACGTTGCGCTGCGTTGGAACTCGGAGTTGTGGGGCGGAGTGCAGTTGGACATGGCCTGTCAGAGTGGGCCATTGACTCCTAGATGCCTCTCTCATCCCTCAACGGGTGGGTGCACTCGATCTATTTAAACGTGATTCTTGTCCCAAGCTCGACTCATAGGGTGGGTCAAGCGTGTGAGTTGGTCGTAGCTTCGGTCGGCGTGTCGCGGGGCCTCAGGTTGTTGATTTTGTACCACCTCAGGTCATCCTTGTGAGGTGGTCTGACGGTGTATTGAATTGAAAATGCTCTTTCTCCTTTTTGTACATTTGCTCTTGCTCGTAAATCATCTTTCCAGAGAAATCGCAGAGCGAAATTTCTAGTGGGTACCATAGTCTACCTTGGGTACTTTTGCTGTCACTTCTGAGTCCTCTTCTGAAGTCGGATTGTTTAAGCGAATCTTTACAATACATCGCATCAGATTTGGATGCTTGTAGTTTGTAATTTTTGTACCCACCATCTGGGCAAATGTTGTAACATCTTTCCAGTAATCAATAGAGTGTGTTTGCGTAATTCTCTTTTTATTTCTCATATGAGTCCAAATCACATAATTTCTTAAGAATTAAACCTCTAAACTAACTACTGAAAGAAAGCTAAACAACGGGATAGATTGCTTGGATCGTAAGTGCCTCCGGCGAATTGTTAAGTTTTGCTGACGCCGTTGAGGTTATTGAAGAGTAAACTTTGCATGAGAGGGTCCTCCTGCACTGGCTGACAATTGCAGGATTGTGCTCCCGTTTGCGATTACTTAATCGCTTGGTCGGATGTCCTGTTGGGCTTGAGGGCGGACCGCGCTTGTAATGTCGAACTGTCCTCTGAAGCTAAGTTGAGCCACTGTTGCTGGATTTTTGTCCCCATCTGGGAGGAGCGACTCTTTCTCAGTTTTTGAGTCTGGCCTCTAATCAACTTGTTTGGCAGGCTCCAGCTGTATCTGAGAACAATTTATCTGTTTTCGCGAGACATAGTGGCAACCCTATGTTGTTGGTTAGTCTTTGTGAATAGTTCCCTTTGAATGGTTGGCAATATATACTTGACGCACTGACGAAGGGTGGAGACCGCTGCTTCCATCTGGTAAAGCCAGGGCCTCCCTAAGATGAGATTATAGGTAGACGATGCCATGAAGTCCTAGAACAAGACCTTCCTCAGTTGTGGCTTTCCTACCACCACTGCTAGCTTTATCTTCCCGATGGAAAAACATTTTTCTTCGCTAAACCCAATCAGCGGGTAACCGGAAGGTGTTAAGTTATCTTCATTGAGGTCCATGCTGCGGAATGTAGGGGTGGGCACGGTTCGAGTTAGGTTCCTCAAAATTTGGAACCGAACCTAACTCGAACCGTTTACAACGGTTTGGTTCCTACGGTTCCAAACGGTTCCTACTAAAAATGCATCCTCTGATTGGTTTCTGGTTAAAAGTTGCTAGAATGATTACTGTTTTGGACTAAATCCAAACAAGAACATCGAAGCAACCAAATTGTCTACAATAGTTGAAAAAGCTACAAACAGAGTGAATAACCCCTATAGAATATGATCAGAAGTACCCATAGAAACATTGAAAGTTGTTCATACTTCATAGATGACATTTGGAGAAATTTTGAAGTAAATAGAGTGAAAGTAAGTTGATGATGGAAATCCATCTTAACTAAGTAACTCTACCTACATACGAGATATATTTTTTGTCCATATAGCAAGTCTTTGTTTGACTATTAACCACTGAATCACACACTCTCCTATCTTTGCATTTGGTACCAAAGGGAAGCCTCAAATAATTACGGTCGATTGTACCCTTCTCGTGATGCTATCTCTTCCCATGGTGCTATCTCTTGCATGTTCTGAACCTTTCCCATTGACTAGATTGTGTTTTAGAGAAGTTGATTTTAGGCCTGACCAAACTTGAAACCATAGCAGAATGTTTATCAAAGAACTAACTTTTTAATTTCTGTGTCAAGAAACATAACGATGTCGTCCGCAACTGGAGAATGCAGATGGAGGGACCTTACTTTCACACACCATACATATTCAACTAAGTTGGTTTCTTCATCTTCCAAATCTACTCCCTCCTTCTTCCTCCACTCGTCCTCTTCCAATTCATCCTCCCCGCCATCTGTTGCTGCTGCTTCTTCTCGAGACAGAGACAGAGAGAGAGGAGAGGGAGATCTCCTGTTGCTGATGCTGCTGGTGATTCTCGCTCCTGCTGCTGCTGCTTCTTCTCAAGACAGAGACGGAGATCTCCTACTGCGCTGCTGCTGATTCTTCTTGAGACAGAGACCGAGAGAGACATGAGAGATCTCCTGCTGCTGCTGCTGGTGGTTCTCGCTGGTGCTTCTTCTAGAGACAGAGACCGAGAGAGAGAGGAGAGGGAGATCTCCAATCGTCTCTTCCTTTTCTTCTATTCCTCCTCTTCTTGGTCTCGCTGCTGCTGCTGCTTCTTCTCGAAACAGAGACAGAGGAGATAAAGACAGAGAGAGATAAAGAGGAAACTTTTGGTGATTCCTATTTCCTTCACATCTCCTCTCCTCTTAAGTAATGGGTTAGAAACTAAGTAATTAGGAACTAAGTAATGGGTTGGGACTTGGGTATATATATTCGGTTTGAAACGGATCGGAACCGAACCGTTTGAAAAAAAAATTAGGAACCGGAACCGAACCGAATCGTTTCACATTTTTAAAAATCAGAACTGAACCGTTTGGAGTAAAACGGTCCGGTTTGGTTTAGATCTGCGGTTCCTCGACCCGTTTGCCCACCCCTAGCGGAATGCGTTGTAGAATAGGACATTGAGGGAACTTCCCGTGTCTACCAGTGCCCTCTTTACTTCCCACCTTGCAATACATACCGAAATAACAAGAGCGTCATTGTGTGATGCGCAAACGCCTTTGAGGTCCTTATTTGTGAAAGTCACAGTCAGGATTGGGCTCTATACTGGCAAATAATACACATATCGGTCCTCGCTGGTGGGTTGTGTTCGCTTATCAAGGAGTATTCGCTTTCGGGACTTCTTTGATTGTTCCCCATCTGATTCGACTCCGTGAAGAACATATATAACGCCTGAAGCCTCTTTTTCTATTTTTTACCGCTTCTCCTTTTTCTCTGACCCAATCCTGCCTTTTTCCGAGCTTAGGAACTCCTTCACCTTGTCCTTTCAAATCCAATCTTCGATCTCATTCCTGAGACTCTTACAATCGTTGGTGTCGTGGCCACCCTCCTTGTGGAACAAACAATACTTGCTACTGTCACGCTTGGAGGGGTCTCCACGCTGCTTCGGAGACCATTTTAGATCCTCCCAATTCTTCATGAAATTGAGGACATCGGTCAAGCTAGAGTTGAGGGGGGTTATGGTTTTGGACCCAACATAGTTGGAAGATTTTTCTAACCTGGCACGACCAGAGTCCGACCTGTTGTCGTTGTGTTTCTGTTTGTTTCTATCCTCGTCTTCTTGTTTCTTTCCCTCCCTTTTATCTTGATAACCAAAGAGTTTCTTTTCTATTTCAGTTTCCTTCTTGGCCGCCTCATTCCATCCAAAGTGATCTCTAGGCGCTCTTCAGGAGGTCTGCCATATCGATTGGGGGTTCCAGGGTGAGGAAGTCGTAAAACTTTCCCCTCCTTAGCCCCACAGTAAAAGATGTAACGGAGGTATCGGTGTTGCAACCGTCATTGAGCGTCAGCTCGTCATTGAAGCGCTTGACGTATTCCCTTAAAGTCTCATTTGGCTTCTGCCCTAGAGAGAATATATAGTGCGGGTCCTTCTTGATCCGTTGGCTGCCAACAAAGTGTGTAAGGAATGCTTTGGTCAGTGTCTTGAACGAGTCGATTGACTTTAGCCGGAGGCTATGGAACCAAGTCAGAGTTGACTTTTTTTGGCTGGAAGGGAACGTCATCCACAACACTGATTCAAAACTTTATTTGAATGCCATCACTTGTTGATAATGGCGCAAGTGATCGAACGAGTCATCGATCCCATTGTAGAACTCAAGCTTCATGGGGCTAAACTTATTTGGCGGAGCTTCATTCATGATGTGGTCCAAGAACGGGGGAATAGAAAGATTGTACAACACATTTGGGTTGTAAGCCCCTTGGCAGAGGGGGTTCTGCGTAGTGGGTCTCTCGGCCCTGAAAGCTGGATCTTCGTTGGTCGCGCCGCCACCTCTGGTCTAGTGAGAACTGGCGGAGGCTTGACTCTCATGCGCCTACTTTCTGTTGTCGTTTGGAAATTGAGGTTTGTGTTGCTCCTAGTCTCCATCAACAGGTGGAGGGTTCTGTTGAGTGAGGATTTCCACTGCTCTTGTGATCTGTTGTATCTAGGATGATAGCAGATCCATCCTGGGATCCGTCGTCGCTGGCACGTGGGTGCGAGCCTACTCCCCTTGTGTCGCCGGTACTGCTAAAAACAGTGGTACAACGCCAGTCTGAGCGTTTGATATGTCCCCCTGGTCTCCATTGTTACCGGATTTGGTGGTCACCATCTTCATGAGCTCTGAAGAGAGATGATGTCAGTGCTTTGCTAAGAAACTTTGTTGTCCCCACGGACGGCGCCAAACTGATGTAGTCAATTTTTGTTTCCTGCTTAACCTTGACCTACTGACCTGCACAAGGAATGTACGTGAGCCACGGACCACCGTTGTGGTGGCCAATGGCACTCCAATGCTTAAGTGAAACAAGGCTTTGAGGAAGGCTTAAAGCTGTAAATAGGGAATTTGTGGTGTACCTTTACCAACCTTCTGTCTTATTTATAGTGCTGGAGTCCTGGTTCGGCTAGACCATCGGTAGCGTAGTTTAGGAAAATAGATCTTCTTGAAAATCCTTCTCTGATTAGGAGTCGTCTTGTGGAGGGAAGTTTCCCTGTTATACCTGTATTCCTAGATACGCGGGAGATAGTTCCCCATTGGAGTGTTGTCCATACGCGAAAGTTTCCACGTACGATGTATACTCTGGTATTTATTTCCTAGTTGGAGACAAAGTATTGTTGGCTTGTCCATCCGAAGTTGATCCCCAAGACACTTGCCTCAATAGGTCTTACGGGCATTGGGGATGGCTGTGAGATGTGTGGGCTTAGAAGGCTACAATTATTTGGGTCCGGCTAGCGGACTACACTTCGCGGGCTTGATGTCGCTTGAGCCGGATCAGTGCTAGACTAATGCTTGGGCATGTTACTCCTTGAGATCATCATGACACGTGTACGGTATAAATGAAAAGACGTTTTGGTGTATCATCACCCTTTATGCAGCTGCCATGTGCATCCTACAAGAGCACTCAGTTCCCCAAGTACCTTGGTCATTTTTGTTTATTGTTTATTTTTTTAATTAATTAAATAATTAATTAAAAAATAAATTAGAACGGGGTGGGTGTTTTTGTAAATCAAGTAGTTTGGGGTTATTCTAATAAAACTTGGGATAACCACAAATTAGGTGAGCTTTCATCAGAAGGTGCCTAGACCACGCGCCCATTTAATAGGGTAAATAGAAATACTCTAATGTGACTCATTTTGTACAATGTAAACCAATTAGAAAACGCTATCTCACTGCATCTTGAATGTAAAAGCGAAGGAACGGGTGACGCTAAAGGGATGGGACAGCTAGTTTTGCTTCAATATTTATAATATGCTTTGCAGCATTGATCACAGGACAACTCTTTGCAGTGTGACCTACCAAACTTTACAATATGATTCATGTACAAAATATCGCTGTATGGGTACAATTTTGTGGCTTATTTATTACATGTATTTCTCAAAGTTTGCATGGAGGGTTCGAGCTTCAGAGATGACAACCAATTCAGAAGAGCTTTATTGACAAGCTCTGGGACCTCATCGTGCGGGCAGTGTCCTGCCTGTAGATTCACAAGGGAAGTATTTGCATAGAACTCTTTGATTCGGTTAGCCTTGGCGGGTCCCACCCAAGGATCCAAGTCACCCCAGAGTAACAAGAGTGGGCATCGGAGTCTGGTTAAGATGCTATCGAGGGTGTACTTAGTCTGATTTGACATGAACCGAGTCATTAATCTGCAAAAATCAAAGCAATACATCTTGTAATTTTAAAGGAAAATGGTTTAGTACTTTAGTGTATTCTGAAGCAAGTAGTGTGACTTTTTTATTCTGATATATGAATGGTTTTTAAGCATTGCAAACCTTCTCAAATATCTCTTAAATAATAAGGATTAAAACCATAAGGTTTTATGTCAGAACTCGCAGATCTTGAAAAGTAAGGCATGTAGCATTTTGGAAGTCATCACAGAATCCACATAAGAAAGCATAATTTATGCCAAGCAACTACGCAAGTAGTGGGAGTAACTTCCGAACATTCTCTAGGCTTATGAGTAATATTAAGAATTCTCTAGGCTTATTAGTATTAAGAATATGGTTGGTGATATTTGATTACCAATGTCCTACATCATAATAAACATGAAAAGAAGAACAATAACCATTTGTGTACCTGTAATAAACTTCTCCTGCATTGGGATCTGCTGCTGGTCTTGTAATTGTTTCTACAAGATAATCATCTACATTGGAGGCATCTTTATATACCTGCATTATGAATAATAGGCTCATCATCCATCAACTATAAGGAATGGGGCACAGACAAGGACACAAAGTACTCAGAGCCCAAGCAAACTTCAAAGTGGCATTTCCTCGTGTGTGGTCTGTTTTGAGGCCTGCACTAGATATGTAGTATTGATGCAGGCTCTCTTAAGATTCAAGAAAAACTGCACAAAAGGGCCCTAGAAGCAAGATTTAGGAAAAAAAGATACCTGATCTGATAGTCCTGATGAGCATTTAGACTTTCTAAGTTGTTAACAAATTTGTGGTACTTTTGTACAGAA
The DNA here is from genome assembly GCA_003290165.1 of Berberis thunbergii. NCBI lineage: Eukaryota > Viridiplantae > Streptophyta > Magnoliopsida > Ranunculales > Berberidaceae > Berberis > Berberis thunbergii. The sequence goes on from QNQO01008167.1 coordinate 102,295, forward strand.
ATTTTTAACATTGTCACACTACCACTAAATAGTATCGTGAACAAGTTCGTCACATTACCATTAAATAGTATTGTGAAAAAGAGCCAGCAGCCCAGCACACATACAATTTCTACTCAGACGTTGTTACATTAAGGTGGGACTATTCCTTTATCGTGATTAATTTATTGACCACATAAACTACTCCCAAAAATTTGAAATCTGTAGCATATCTATAAAAATTTGCTTTGGAAGTTAAAGAATTGCATTGTTTATTCTGCCATAACATGAAATACGACATTCAAAGGAGGCTGTAATTCCAGTAATGGTTGATATTTTGTGATATAGACCTCACAAATCAGCTTATTTCTACAAGGGTCCGATAAATTTTAGTAGAAAGATTGACCCCCTTGACGTCAAACCTATTACGAACATGTAGAAGTTCTTAAATGAATGCTTGCATTTGTTCATCCAACAGTTGCTGCCTATCTTCAACTGTTCAGATCAAATGGCTTACAGGAAGGAAGTCTAGTTAATTGTTACTAGTGCAGTATTTATTCACGATTATTGAGCTTTGCATAGAGTTTGAAGTGGCTTACACTTTTTAAGACTGATTCAATCCGAGCAGGCTGCTTTGCTTGCCAAAACAAAAACCCAAGAACTATACGCTGAAAAACTTCTTTCAGTGGCTTTAAGAGAAATTTCTCTAAGACATTTTCTTCAGTTTTGCTCTCTGTTTGTCCACTTGGACTCCCAAACTGTCCAGCAGAGTTGAGCAATGTGACACCAACAACTTGCTCAGGCAAGTCTGCAGCTGAAACCAATGCAGTAAATCCCCCAAGACTGAAAATAACCACAGCCAACAATTTCAAGATTTTACTTGTAAAAAACACTTAAACAAGCAATAGGACTTTATTATCTTTTAATATGTAATTGGATAAAATAAAAAGTAGGCACTGCATGCCTGTTCTTAAAGCAGGTCATTCAAGAAACTATTTTGTCTTTGACAGAATGTGTGACAAAACTGCAGTCTATACCTGAATATCCTATCAGAAGCTAACATTAAGGCTGTGTTTGGGATTGTGATACTACAACAGCATAGAGCTTATCGCAGTACATATCAGGGTTTTCAACAACTACTACAAACGTTAGTGTTTCCAGAATCAACAACTCTTCAATTTGCTTGAAGTTAATTTGGCCAAACAATAATTTGTAGGGCTCATTAGCATTCTTTTGCCAATCAGCTCTGGATGTTTGCACTCTTGAGTTTAGTGTGCAAGCAAACTTCTCACAGTCTAACTTGGAATAGGTGGAACATTGGCATTCACTTTCCAACCCTCCCTCCAACCTCATTTTGTTTGGGAAATGGGCATGGGAAAGACTTGTTCATGCCTTAGTTTGGATCATTTGGAGGGAAAGAAACAGTAGATAGTAGCAAGGGGATACACAAGCTTTGGATCAATGTGAAGGTTACACTTTGGCTTTGGGCATCTAACTGGGACAGATTTAGGGATATTCAGTTTTCTTCCTGCACAATATTTTTCTCTGCTGGGAATATGCACATTCGTATTGCTGAGAAGATGCATATTATATCTTTGGTACTAATTACTGCTTGCACTAATCCTTTTGGCTTTTTGTCTTTATTGAATACAACATGATACTTGTTTTTCTGATAAAAAAAATTAAAATTTGTAGGGCTCAAAGGGTGCCATACAAAATTTAAAAAAAAAAAAAAAAAAGACTACTATTTCGTGAAATTTTCTGAAGTCTAAAGCAAGAACATAAGGCCTACAAATTTTAGCAAATAAATAAATAACTACTCTGAAGTCGAAAATTGTGAGGCAAGCAAGCCATTTAATTAATGCTTGACATAATTACGTCAAGAGGGAACTTCTGAACAGGTTCTGTACATGCACATCCTTAGAGAAAGCAGTTCAAAGATCACCTGTTTGCTTTCTTGCTGCATAACTTTTATTTCAAATCTTTGAAGTTCGAACTTAAGTGATGATCATGTAATACCTTAACTCATTCCTTTGACACAGCAAATTACAAAATAATAAACATCTAACTTAACAAACACCATGACAGTAGCTGAGTAGCACTAAGTGACCACTTTCTGTGAGTTATTACCTGTTTCCAACCAAAACTGCCGGTTCCTTGACTACGTCCTTCAAGAAATCTACTACCTGATCCCTCCATACCATGGCATCATAGTCGATTAGCGCTTTCTCACTCCAGCCAAACCCCAACAAATCCACAGCATAAACTTTGTAACTTTTAGCCAACTCTGGTATGTTGTATCTGTTAATATGACAAAGACAAATCATAAACTAGTCGAATAAATCCATTTCAAAAAGAATAAAAACCAAAGTATATTTTTCATCTGTGTTGCCAGGTTTCAAGGATGCAATAAGAAAGATTGATTTGACACTTAAAGAAGAAGAAATTTAAATTTGTCATAAGAATTCATGAATTGGTTTACTCAATGAAGACATATTTTGCCACATCCATGAGTTTACTGTGGATGCTGTTAGGATCAAAGAAAACCACACAGCAATCTCCACCCCAGCCTGAGTTATTTCAATTGAATAGCCAAATCAAATTGCTATAATAAATGTGTCCTGGTGTGTCAAATCATCCAGAAAAAAAATATGAAGTTATGAACCAAATTCCAGTGGAACTTTGAACTTATACAGTAAAAATAAGCTTATATTTTTACCGACGTGCTATGCAAATAACTTTGGAATTCAGGAGAGACCCAAACTGAACTTGTTGATAACAGACCATTATCTCAAGCTTTTGCTTCCATCTCAATCCAAAATCTTTGAGAGCTTACTAAAGGTCCAAAGCTTTTTCATTATGCTAATCCAACACCACTTGTATGAATCTTGCTCATTCCGGATTCATTGTCATATTCGGACTTTTTTTACTGTCCTCTAATTACATAAAACCCTGCTCAACATTTTCCTAAAGTATTATAAATAATAAAATAAAATAAAAAAGAAATTGATATACAAGTAAAGTTCATCACATATTTCATCAAAAGGAATGAGGAAAAATATATACATATATAAAACTGGAGAAATATTATTCTAATCCAAGTGTTGTTACATATTGACGAACTTGATGACTCAAAGAAAATGGATAAGAACATACAAACCTCCAATGAAATGCAGAAGCGCCAAACCCATGAATAAGCACAATTGGAACTCCTTCCCCTTGTTCGACATAGTGTATCTTATGACCTCGCCATGTCCAAAATTTGTATCCCTCCGGTCTGAATGTTAACCGCTCCATCGCTGTACATGAAATAATTCCAAACAGAAGCTCAGCCATTGAAGTTATTCTTAAAACCACTACATGTGTGTGTGTGTGTGTGTTACATAAACACCCACAAATCTAACAATCATTTTGGAGGAAACCCACCTCCATTAAGAAAGAGATAATTCAACCCCGACAAATATAACTTGTGAGACAATTAACCAAGTTGTATAAGTGGATATTTCAACTACAGCTCTATTTCATAACAAATTAAATTGGTTTTGGAAGATATGATTTTTATTCGATTGATAAGATCAGATTTTCCTTGAGAAGTTCTATAAGCAGACTATGAACTTAAGAAGGAAGAGCTTACACTGACCTTGAACAGGAACACTAGGAGACCCAATAACTGAAGCGCCTGCAACAACAATTCCTTTCAAAGCCAAATCCCTTCTAAGAATTCCACATTTGGTTTCTTCAAAATAAAACAGAACAAACATATAAATCAACTAACTCACTTTTGTAATTCTTTTAGCAGAAAAATGGATATTTGGAGGGTAGAGCTTACTGTGCTGGAATGCCCCTTGGGGCGTGCCAATTCGGTGGTATAGTAGCTCTGGTCTGACTGAAGGTGAGAATGTTGTACAGGAAGAAGACATTGGAATGCCTCTCAAACCATGAATTTTTTTTTCTTGTGTTAATTGGAGAAGATATGAAATGTTGTATGAGGGGCATACCAGAGAAAAGGATCAAGGGGAAGTGAGGGTGCTTTATTTTATTTTTATGTGGTTGTGTAAATTTGCAATTGTTGTCAGAATTTGGTCCAAAGAAAACTGTAAGGTTTATATTATGATATTTTTCCTTATTATTTAAAAAAAAAAATCTATCTTACAAATCAAAGTGTTTTTTACTGTTCATGAACAGTAAATCGAGTATGTTTGTCCTACGTGGCAACAATTTATGCGATAACAATAACTTAAAATACAAATCTTCTCCCCGCAGGGAAACTCAAAAAACTCTCCATTTGAAACTCAGACTTTCCCTCCCACTCTCCACCTCTCCAAACTCAAATCCTCTCTAGACATCTACATCTCAACACATCTCTGCTTCTCTATCTCAAATCCTCTCTGCTTCTCCATTTTCTCCTCTGCTGAATGAAGGAGTCCATCTTCTTCTCTGCTGCGTGAAGGAGTCCACCTCTCTGCTTCACCATTTTCTCCTCTGCGTGATTTGCTGCGTGAAGGTACTGCGTGCTTTGCTGCGTGAAGTAGTACCTCTCAACTCCAGTTCTTCTTCATTTTTGAATTTCTCATTTTCTATTTAAAAGCTCTTTGTTTGATGAAATTCCTCTTTAGGTAGGTAGGATTATTGAGTCCAAAGAGACTAAGGGAGCTCTATGATTAAAGGTCATTACAGAGGATGTCAATACTCAGTAGTAGTTCTAATGGTGATCTTGATTTAAAGTGCCCATGGTCTCGACAGTGATGGTTTTGATTGTTGGACACACCCACACCTCTTATCTCTACACACCTACAAATAAATACATACAAACACAAAACACTTGCAAGCATGACTTTGATTTATCATGCAACGTATGTCAATGTGGACTTAGTTTAATTACAAATGACAGAGTAACTTTAAAAAATTAAAAAATAAATCAAATAGAGAGGCACTGATTTTGTTAAGCATTTAACACTAAACTGTATTTTTCGAAATGGGTTATCGCTTGATACAGGAAATTTTTTTTCGATGTCATGCATATATTTTTTAAATTGCGGTTGGACTGATTTAGGCTATTGCCAATTTCCAAACCACGAAATAGAGCCTCTACTCAAATCACAAATTACTTTTACACCTTCGTCTCTACTTGCTCTGCCAAATTTTCCTCCATTCTCTTCAACAATTCAGCAATATGAACAAAGTATGCAACACATTTATTTTCTTCAAGAAGATTTTGGAGTCCAACTGATACAAAGTCTCGATGATTCCTTTCATCTTCAGCTCTGGTTTTGACCTCATCTTCATCCGTTTCTTTCCACTTTTGTTCATCTCTTGAACTGCTAAACGAGTTATTTGTTCTTATATTAAGCAGTGTTCTAAAAATCGCTAGGCGCTGGGCGGGCGGCGAGCAGGTGCCTAGCGCCCAGGGGCCTAGGCGGGCGCCTAGGCGGTCTTAGGTTTTGTATTATAACTTTAATAATTTACAAAAGTTAAGCATAATACCTTATCAATTACATCCAATTTAATGTCAATATATATATATATATATATATATATATATATATATATATATATATGCAAAATTTAAAAACGTGAAAAATTAACAATCGTGAACAAAATTTATTAAAACTCAAATGACTGAAGTTGGTCATGATGGGTACTTTATATAAATTTGAATTTGTGTACTCTTTTATTTTTCTTCAAATTGCATGAATAATCTCAATTATGTTTGATAAAATCTACATTAGTAAAATTGGTACCGGCAGATCCTTTGAAAATTCCATTAAGTAATCATCCTTCGCTACATTTAGACATCATCATTATCATCATCAAAGTCCATTCCCGAGATTTTCTAAAAAAACAATTAAATAGTTTATTTCTAAAAAATAGGAAAGAAAAATAAAATAAGAACACAATCAACCTTATTAAAAAATTAAAAAAAAAATAAAAATCTCCCAGACCGCCTAGGCCGCCCAGACCCGCCTAGCCCGCCTAGACCCCGCCCAGACCCGCCCAGACCCGCCTAGACCGCCCAGACAGCCGCCCAGGCATTAATCTGGGCGGTTTTCCACCTTCTAGCGCCTAGGCGCCGCCTAGACCGATTTTTAGAACACTGATATTAAGATGGTCATCAATGAGTTAGTTCTTTGATTTCTTCTAATCTTTAAAGTAACCATGAAATAGTATTTTATAATCTCTTATTGCAACTATCATTCTTTAATGAATAAAAATGAGGCGATTGCCTTGTTTTATATTTGAAACTCATTCCACTGTTTCAAATTAAGGCATGAATTGTTTAGGGGTGCAATTAAAATAATGTTGAAATATTGATGTTGTTACCTCTCATTTTTTATTTAATTATTATCATAAATTGTTTAGGGGTGCAATTAAAATAATTGAAATATTGTTGATGGTGGTGTTGAAAAGTCAAGAATGGTCGTATTTTGAAAAGTTTTAAATTTTTATTGTACCAACGACAAGAGCAATACCCTAGTACATATATATACAAAACAGGATGGTGTTTGAGGTGAAAAATAAAAGATGGCTGAGATTTACCCAAATATAAGAATCTAACGGATCACATAAAACTAAAAGCACTAAGAGTGCATGGGTTTGATTCTCATACCCAACATTTTCATATTTATTTATTTTTCTTCAATTGTTGATGGTGGTGATTAGGCATGTAAGTATGATGGATAAAAACTTAAGGGTAATCATATTTTGTGAAGTTTTAATTTTTATTGTGCCAACAGCACGAGGATTTATATATATATACAAAACATGATTGTATTTGAGGTGGGAGATAAAAGATGACGGAGATTTATCAAAATATAAGAATCTAACGGATCATGTAAAACTAAAAACACCAAGAGTGCATGGGTTCGATTCTCATACCCAACATTTTCATATTTATTTATTGTTCTTCAATTGTTGATGGTGGTGATTAGGCATATAAGCATGATGGATGAAATATTAAGGGTGATCATTTTTTGACAAGTTTTAAATAGGATTTATTAATATTTTATATATTATTATTATATAAACAAAACAGGATGGTGTTTGAGGTGGGAGATAAAAGACGGCTGAGATTTAACCAAATGTATGAATCTAACGGATCGCACATAACTCAAAGCACCAAGAGTGCATGGGTTTGATTCCCATACCACACATTTTTTATATTTATTTATTTTCTTCAATTGTTGATGATGGTGGTGTTGAAAACTCAAGAGTGATCATATTTTGACAAGTTTTAAACTTTTATCATGTCAACGGCATGGAAAATACCCTAGTTATATATACAAAACAGGATGGTGTTTGGGGTGAAAAATAAAAGACGACTGAGATTTAACCAAATATATGAATATAACGGATCACATAGAACTTAAAGCACCAAGAGTGCATGAGTTCGATTCTCATACCCAACATTTTTTTATATTTATTTATTTTTCTTCAATTGTTGGTGATGGTGGTGTTGAAAACTCAAGGTGATCATATTTTGACAAGTTTCAAACTTTTATCGTGCCAACGGCACAGGGAATACCCTAGTATATATACAAAACATGATGGTGTTTGGGGTGGGAGATAAAAGACGGCTAAGATTTAACCAAATATATGAATCTAACAGATCACATAGAATTTAAAGCACCAAGAGTGCATGGGTTTAATTCTCATACCTAACATTTTTATTTATTTATTTATCTTCAATTATTGATGTTGGTGATTTGGCATGTAAGTATATATGAAGGATGAAAACTCAAGGGTGATCATATTTTGACAAGTTTTAAACTTTTATCGTGCCAATGACACGGGAATACCTTATTTATATATACAAAACAAGATGGTGTTTGGGGTGGGAGATAAAAAACGGCTGAGATTTAACCAAATATATGAATCTAACGGATCACATAAAACTTAAAACACCAAGAGTGCATGGGTTCTATTCCCATGCCCAACATTTTTTATATTTATTTATTTTTCTTCAATAGGTGGTGTTGAAAACTCAAGGTGATCATATTTTGAACAGTTTTAAACTTTTATTGTACCAACGGCACTGGGAATGCCCTAGTATATATATAAAATATGATGGTGTTTGGGGTGGGAGATAAAAGTAAGGGTGGGCAAACGGGTTGAGGAACCGCGGATCCAAACCGAACCAGACCGTTTTATTCCAAATGGTTCGGTTTTTATTTTTAAAATTATGAAACGATTCGGTTCGGTTTCGGAACCGTTCTTAATCGGTTTGGTTCCAGAACCGTTCTTAAACGGTTCGGTTCGGGTTACTAAATTTTTGTTTAAAACGGTTCGGTTCGGTTCCGATCTGATAATTAAACAGTTAGATAATAAATTTAAAAGCAGAGTAAATCTCACAATAATGTTGATATGTCCGAGTGGTTAAGGAGATAGACTTAAAATTTGCTGGGCTATGCTCGTGCAGGTTCGAACCTAGTTCGGACATTTCCATTTTTTTCTTTTTTTTTTCTTCATTTTACAGAAGCCATGCATTTTGGTTTTTTTGCATCTTCCATTGAAGCTAAAATACACCCTCACAAGCAATGGATTAGCCGCAGGACTAAGAGGGTTACAATTATGCCCAAAGACATCCAACTTGATCGTCGAATCAGGGGTGAACGTGCTTGATTGCTTGTAAAATGGGTTATGTATTGTTAAGATGTTATTAAGTTTGATTTCACTTTAAGAATTATATGTAACTTTGTCCTATTGAGATAGATAGATATCTATTAATGAATTGTTGTTTATTGAATTTGACATTTTCTATCTTTCACATGTTGTGTGAGATGAATGAGTTGTTGTTTATCAAATTTGACACTTCACTACTTGTGCAGTTGTACTTGGGTGACCTAATATTGAAACCTTCCACATCTAGTGGGGGAATAGAAATGGTTTTTAGTTTATCACCAACTCTTACTCACAGTGGAATGCATCTTCAAGGTTGCATAATATTATACAGGAACCGTTTGGAACCGAACCGTTTACAACGGTTCGAGTTATGTTCCTCAAAATTTGGAACCGATCCGAACTGTGCCCACCCTTACATAAAAAACAACTAAGATTTACCTAAATATAAGAATCTAACGGATCACATAGAACTTAAAGCACTAAGAGTGCATGGGTTCGATTCTCATACCCAATATTTTTTATATTTATTATTTTTCTTCAATTGTGGATGGTAGTGATTAGGCATGTAAGTATGAAGGATGAAAACTTAAGGGTGATAATGTTCTGACAAGTTCTAAACTTTTATCGTGCCAACGGCACAGGGATCACACTAGTTATATATACAAAACAAGATAGTATTTGAGGTTGGAGATAAAATACAGCTGAGATTTACCCAAATATAAGAATTTAAGGATCACGTAAAACTAAAAACACCAAGAGTGCATGGGTTCGATTCCCCATAACCAAAATTTTCATATTTATTTATTTTTCTTCAATTGTTGATGGTGGTGATTAGGTATGTAAGTATGATGAATGAAAACTTAAGGATGATCATGTTTTGACAAGTTTTAAACTTTTATCATGCCACGACACGAAAAATTATATACAAAACAGGATGGTGTTTGAGGTGGGAGATAAAAAACGATCGAGATTTACCCAAATATAATAATCTAACGAATCACGTAAAACTAAAAGCACCAAGAGTGCATGGGTTCGATTCCCATGCCCAACATTTTCATATATTTTTTTTCAATTGTTGATGGTGGTGATTAGGCATGTAAGTATTATGGATGAAAACTTAAGGGTGATCATGTTTTGACAAGTTTTTAATTTTTATCGTGCCAGTCGCACGGGGAATACCATAGTTATACTCAACCGTCTCAAACTCTCACATCCCTATCTCAATCAAGAAACAGAAATACTCAACCGTCTCTCTCACAAATCTCTCAATAGGTTAGTTTCTCTCAAGCATTCTCTCATGGATTTATTTGGAAAAGATTTCGTTGTCTAATTTTGATTTGGTTCAATTGGTTTTATTTGGAAAAGATTTTGGTGTTCACTTGGGTGTAGAGATTTGATTTCGGGTGTTCACTTGATTTGGAAAATATTTAGTTGACGTCTTTTTTACACTAAGGGAATCAAAAAGCACAAAAAAAAAAAAAATACCCGTGAAACACCAGGTATTTCCATTTATTTATTTTTTGGTAAAATTATTTTAAGTGATAATATAGTGGTTTATGTTTTTCAACTTTCTATAATGATTTAATGATTTTAGTGTAAATTTCTTGTGTCTTTCTATAATGTTTTGCAACTTTCTAGAATGATTTAATTATGCTTAAATTTATACTCTTAATTTCTTGCTCTTAAATTTATTATATTTTCTTAATTTCCTTCTAGCATGTTTCTATTATTAATTTCCTTAATTTCTTTCTAGCATGTTTATACTATTAGTTAAGATAAATTTAATTCCTTAATTTATCTTCTAGTAACGTTTCTACTATTATACTTCATTAATTTCCTTTCTTAATTATACTTCCTTAATTTCCTTAATTTATTCTATTCTTAATTTCCTTAATTCTACTATGGGAAAGAATTCAAACTTCTCTTTCTTCCTTCACCGTAGGCTCTGTCCATGAAAAAAAAAAAAAAAACTCTATCACATATAGAGTTCTACCTATAGTCAAACTTTATAGAGTTCTGTATGTTGATCATTACTTATTAAATTCATCTTACAATTACTAATTCTAAAACATGAAGTATCTTAAAAGGATATAATTCTAAATGGAGATAAATTTTTATCGTCATCATACTGATTTCAAGTAAAATTCATATTTCCATATTCATTTTGTGCTTCCAGTATTGAGTACGATCTTATATATTTTAAGCATCATTATGTACGAACTTTTTGTGCCTCCATCACTGGTACGATCTTATATATTTTAAGCATGATTTTTAATGGTATTTGCACCAAGCACCAAGTGTTTTTGTACTAATGTTTTGATGCTTAAAACAATGTCACTTATATTCTCCTTTACTTGAATTCTTTAAAAAAAAACAAAAAAAAAATGAGTTGTTATGTTAGTCGAACTACATACATTCTGGATTGGTCTATGAGTTCTAATGTGTGTGACAATGTCTTTGAACCTAGATTAAAATAGGCACCAATTTATGGTTATCTGACTGCCGCTTGGAGCCCAAAAGATTGCTTGCCACAATAAATCATAAGCATATAACATGTATGTAGCATTGTCTTTCATTTCGGGGGGTGTATTGTATATGGATTCTTATGGAATTGATAAATAATATGAAAAGTCCACGGACTCTTTAAATTGTCCACAGACTATTTAAATTGTCCACGGACTTCTGCTAATTTCTTAAATCCATAGACTTTTGCTACAGACTTTCTAGAGATTTATGAAAATCCACGGACTTTGAATGAACGACTTTTACAGATTTCTAATTATTTGCAAGATAAAAAAGAAGTTGGTAAATAGTGATGAAATAAAAAAATGTCCGCATATAATTAACAAAAGTGAGAGATACATGTGCTAAAAAATCTAAAAAAAGAAAAGGTATTTAATTAACATCTTTAAAATAAGAAGTAAACGTTCATAAAATTGTATTATGATATTCTTCTCCTTCATGATCATGGTCACTTTCTTCATTATCATTGTTAGCAGCATTGATGTTTGCTTGAGCTGTTGCCCACATTTGAATAGCAATACTCATTCTCCATTGATTAGCATTTTCTCTTTGCTGCTCTTGGGTTTGAATATCATCCCATTCAAAATTATCTTCATCATTCTCTACCGGATCATTTTCTGGTTCAGGAAGAAATTCATCTGAACGACATTCTTGTCGAAGAAAATTATGCAATCCTACACATGCCAAAACAAGCTCCGCTTGTGTCTTGTAAGGAAATGGTGGTGCTGATTTGAAAATTGTAAACCGCGACTTGAATATTCCAAATATTCTCTCAATTACGTTCCTCAATGAAGCATGACGAAGATTAAATAACTCAATTGCGTTGACAGGATGGTTTCCTGGATCGCCAAAATCTTTGAGATGATATCGAGTGCCACGAAATGGAGATAAAAATCGACGTCGGTTTGGAAATCCACAGTCTCCAAGGTAATATTTACATGATCATAAAAAAATGTGCAATTAGTATGTTTATACTTTATACTATATGGTATAAAATTCAATAAGTTTGCTGCATTTTTAATGCACGTAAAATTATACCTGATGGTATTTTGAGTCCATTTTGTCTAGAAATAGAATCATTTAACACTTTCGAATCATGAGCATAACCCTCCCATCCACTAAGCACATATATGAATTGTAAATCAAAGTTGCAAGCTGCTAAAACATTCTGTGATAGTTCCCCATGACGGTTCCTGAATCTACTGACCTCACGTCCAACAACCGTTGCAGGAATATGTGTGTCATCAATAGCTCCAATACAATCCTGAGAAAAAAGAAAAATAATTACAACATATGTACAAAAAGAAAAAAAGAACCAATATAAAAGCAATACAATGTTATAAATATTTGCTATAAAACTTACATTGCGTACCTTAAAGAAAGGATAAAACCTTGTACTTTCTCTTATGTTAGGTGGTGTGGTATCAGGTAGCGGTGGTTTAGCCATGAACACTGGAGCTATTGTATTCAAGCTCTTCAAGATTTTGTTGAAACTTCTGCTAACAGTGAAATGAGATCGCTCGAATACCATTCGAGGTTCACTATATCGATTGTTTTCACCGACAACTAGTAAAAAGGTCACAAACATTTCTTCAACACAAATATATCTAGTACTCCGTAGAGGTGTTTTCTCTTGTATGATGACACATAATTTTTGAAACACTTCAGGATACATTCTGTAGACATCCCGAAAGATATGTGGGTCTCCATCCAATAGCTTATTCATGTATATGTATTGGGCACAAGATTATGCGTTCATCACTTATATTGGGCACAAGATTATATAGCACATAAATCACTGCTTGTATTGCCGTTAATAAAATTATCATGGCCTTGTAAAAATCTTCATTCTATTCATCAACTCCATACATATCCATTTCACAGATTGTTATCAGAGCAAGTACCTGAACAAGGTCATTATATATTCATAATAATCGCCTATTTGAATGCAATTAATTGTTAAAGACTGAAACCAAATATATTAGACATTAGAGAACAAGACATGTATCTGATAAAAAAAAATAACCAGGCAGGTAATGACATGAAAAATCGCAATCCAACATTCAACAAAATCAAATCATTCAGCACAACCAAATTAAAAATCATCACTTGCAAAATGAAATCAACACACAGTATTTAGCCTTATGCATATAAAAAGTATCAAACTACATGACTTAAAATCCAAATGGCCTATAGCTTATTAGCTTTATGCATTCCTTTGTGCCCAAGTGATCCAGTCAAGTCTTTGGTCTGGACTCATCTTCAAGAAGGTGTCTTGCTTTGTTTTAGTGTTAAGAAAACTAAGCGCAAAAAACTGAGCACTATTATTCAATCCTGGGGTCTCTTGAATAGCAATCCAACATTCGTTGTTCGTTGATTCTCTCTTCTCCATTATCCCACAAATTGTTTTAAAACTGGTGACAATTTCACCAAATCCACTTGATATGTTTTCCAGAACTGCAGCTTGAGTAGCTACCCCTTTTGAGTTGCTACTTTGTTCATAATCAACTCTACTTCTTTTGCCATGAGCTCTGCTTTGTGGTGCATCATTTGCATTTTTAGTTTGCACAAATGCACTGTTGTCTTGATCAAAGACCAAGTCATCCATGCCACCAAATTCCCAAGATCCATTTCCTTCTTCATCATATGTTGTGGCATCTGTATCATCACCTAGACCTATTGACCCATCCCAGCTGCAGTTCCATTACCAACTGCAATCTTCAAATCCTCATAGTCTGCAAAAGTTTCTGATTGAAAGTGAGCATGCGCTGAATGTGACTAAAAAAAAGATTCAAAACATAAAGAAAGTTAATATGTTAAAGAGTCAAAAAAATTAAGTTGTAAAATAGAATAAAAGTTCAAGATATTTAACCCACCTTCAAATAGTCTGCCCATACTTCATCAGGCGCAGTGAATCTCTTTGTGATCGGGTCCCATCCAAACCCAGAATTGTGGCGCATAAGCTGAGAGTAATTGCTGTATTGCTTCTTAAACCATTTCACTCGGCTTTGATATTGGCTATAAGTTATTTCCTTACTAATTTTCTCCTTAAGTTTTGGAAGTAACTTTGCCTCTACGGTTGTTTTACTTATAACACCATTAATATCCCTGAACCCAAGCATGGTGCCTTCAACCATGAGCTGGAGCAAAGCATTGCTCTCTTCCGCGATCCAAGTTTTATAATCTTTTCGTTTACCGTTACCTTGTGAATCTCCCATCTATTTATTACAACATGTATTTTATGAAGCAAATATATGCTACTATATCAGACACAACTCGAAAGTAGTTTCATTCCTCTATATGATCATTACATGCATGAATGTAATCTATCATACATGAAGCATGTATGGTTAAGCCTATATGCTATATGTCATATCTAATTAGAATTGGATGAACGTTTTATGATATAATTCTAGGGAGCCCGCCTTGGTAGCCTGTGTTTCCAGCCTGGGGGGGGGGCGAAAATACAATTCCCCCCCCCCTCTTTAAACACTTTTTTGAGAAGGTGGTTAAAGAGAGGGGGCAAAATTGTATTTTCGCCCCCCAAGGCTGCAAACACAGGCTGCCAACCGAGCCCTGTAGCATTACTTAGTTTATGACTATTCTCTCAGCTGAGGTAAGGTCACTTACCGCCAACCTTAACACTTGTTAAACTCCCAAGACTTTTCTTGCACAAACCAAGAAAGTTCAACAACAAAAAAAGTGGGTCTTGGTTTTTTTGGCAAAAACCCAACTTGTCAAAAAACTGTGTTTTAAATTTGAGGTGAAATTGGTTTTCAATTGGGGTTTTTGGTTGATGGAAGACAAAAGATGGTAGCTTTACAAATTTTGTTCAAGTTAAAAGCTTTCTTAGATTTGAAAGTTGCACTCATTTTAGGGTACCCTTGAATGGGTCTGTGTTTGATATCAGAATGTTGGGGTTTCTTCTCAATGCATGAAAAATATATGTATAGTTTTGTCTGAAGAAGTTTGTTTATGTTAGTTGAATGGGTTTGTGATCAGAGCTATTCATGGATGATTTTGTGTTTGATTTGAGGAAGCAGTGAAGAAAAACAATGGTTACTAAAGCATACCCATCTTCCAAAATGTATTGGATTCAATTCCATATACAAAAAAAAGATGGGATTTTGGCCCATCCTCCTCCAATACCTCTTAAATTTCCTTCACCCCTTTCTCCTCTCCTTCATTTGCACCTCCTTATACTAACAATTTTCAGAAAGATTCAACCCCACCATCATCATATGGGAGTAGAATCAGCCCAGCCTTTCTTTTCATAATAGTTATCTTAGCTGTGATATTTTTCATCTCTGGTCTCCTCTACTTGCTTGTTAGATTCCTAATTAAACAACCATCCTCTTGAGCTTCCCAATGTAGCAGATACCCAGATATGTCAGGCACTGATGCACTCCAAAGACAGCTCCAACAACTCTTCCATCTTCATGATTCGGGTCTAGATCAGGCTTTTATAGATGCCCTCCCAGTATTCCTTTATAGAGAGATAATGGGTCTGAAAGAACCCTTTGATTGTGCAGTTTGTCTATGCGAATTTTCTGAGGAAGATAAGTTGAAATTGCTTCCTCTATGCGGCCATGCCTTCCATATACATTGTATAGACACATGGCTCCTCTCAAACTCAACATGTTCTCTATGCAGGGGAACCCTTTTTACCCCTGGCCTTTCAATTGAAAACCCAGTATTTGATTTCGATTTACATAGGGAAGAAGATGGGTTACAAGGTGATTGTGATGATCCTTTGCTATTGCATATAGAGAAGAATCACCATAATCCCCTACTACTACTGTGGTTTAGTGATCATCTTGATCTCTATGTATGGATATTCTCAATGATTATCTTATTCGATCCATATACATCAAGATATTTATTTGTGATATGTTTTATATCAACATTGTTACAGTAGACTTTCAACTTCCATAAACAATAATACTATGCTTTCACTGATTACGTATTCCACTTCAGAAATCCATAAATAATAATACAATGGTTATTAAAACACTATGCACAATGCAATAAACAATCCACTTCAGAAATCCATAAACAATAATATTATCCGCTTCAGAAAAACAATAATACTATATGCTTTGATTTGAGGAAGCAGTGAAGAAAAACAATGGTTATTAGAACACTATGCAAAGATAGAAAAAAAATCGAGAAAACAAGAGGATGGAAACCAACCTCTTCGCGGCTGGCATAAGGAAGAACGTTGGGAGACTTTTTTCACGTTGAAATATTTGATAAGAGGCTTTATTGAACTTTGTTATTTATACCTAACACTACAAAGTCCATGAGAATCCATGATTTTCCAAATCCATAAATATGAATGATATTTTGAATACCCTAAAACTTTTGTGGACTTTCTGAAATCCATATTGAATACCCCTAGACTTTGTGGATTTCAGAAAGACTTTTTAAAATCCTGATTGAATACCCCTAGACTTTTGTGGACTTTTTAAAATCCAGATTGAATACACTTGGATTTTCAGAATCCATGGAATTTATTAAATTACCCACAAAATCCAGATACAATACACCCCCTTATCAATTTTGAAAAAAATATCAATGATTTAGCAGTTAATGTATGTAGCATTTCCTTTCATTTATTAGTTGTATAACTAATTTTTGGGTAGTGTCAACAGTTCACTCATTGATCGAAGATTGTTTTGATTTGTTGTTTGATTAACAATGGGGTGATTATGATTTTTTTACATAGGTTGATTGGGGAGAAGAAGAATTCGGACGTCGTGATTTCGAAGAAGAGATGGGGAACCTTACGGTGTGTTTTACTTATAATGGTATGCATGTTCATCTTTACAACGTGTTAGTGAATTCCCTTCTTTGTATTGTATTTTAGGTTGACTAATGGTATGCATGTTTACAAGTAATTCTCATTTTTTTTTCATTTTAGGTTGATTAATTTCTTTGATTAACATGTCAGTGAATTTCATTCAATTCATCTATGGAAATGATGTGAAATTAGAGGGTTGGTGGATAGGGTAAGATGATTACAAGTAAGGTTGAAGCCGACATTTGTAGTAGTTCTTATTTATGTAGGAATTTGATCATTTGTTTCTTCTATTTTGTACAAAAAAAAAAATACAACACTTAGATAATGTTTCTTATTTTTTCAAGTTGTATGTTATAAAAATTCAGGGCAATTCACGAAAATTTTATTTATATCAAGTATGTTGTACACAATCCCTTGAGTTGCTGCATGTTATACTTTATAAAAATTGCTTTTGGGAGAATACAAAAGGAAAATGAAACTAAA
Organism: Berberis thunbergii; assembly: GCA_003290165.1. Classification (NCBI taxonomy): domain Eukaryota; kingdom Viridiplantae; phylum Streptophyta; class Magnoliopsida; order Ranunculales; family Berberidaceae; genus Berberis; species Berberis thunbergii. The sequence continues at coordinate 119,699 of QNQO01008167.1, forward strand.
TAGTGACTTTAGTTTGAGTTACAAAACAAGTAGCACTACCGTAAATAGGTTACAAACGAGTTCATAAACAACAACGCTTCTTTTCATCTACGTAAACGAAAAAATAAAAAACAGGTTGCATGAAGTTCATAAACAAATGAGTTCATACATAGCAAAGTCCCTAAGCTGCAATCTAAAAGCATAAATTATATATGTCTATGAAGTGGGAGTATAGATAATTCAAATATGTTTAGTTTTGGATTTCTAAGAAAGGGTATATGTGATGGAAAGCCAGAAACCATTGAGAGTGCTTACCTCAATACGGTGTACCTCATTAATTTGGAAAGATTTATAACATAGGTTCAAGGGATCCCTTCCTGATTGTTATTTATTCACTCAATTCTTCGAAATACAGAGCAATCTTCATTTGGCCTCCTCTTCAGCCTCCTCTTCAGTCTGATTCTTCATTAGGGCTCTCTACTACTAAATATATTATATGATTGATATTTTTTAATGTCCAGTGCGATTAATAAGGGTAAGTTCAATACTTGGATTACTGTTCTTGAATTCTCCAAATTATACTTTATAACTATTGCAAAAATCATATAAAAGAAATTATCCTCTCAGTTGAACTGAACCTTAAAATAAAATAAAATTAGTGTCTCATTTGAACTGAACCTAAAATAAAGAGGTAGTGCAATAATCAAATAAGTACACTTATGTTTGCATCTCATACATTCACCACATCAACAATTGTTTGGTTTTCACAATAGATGGATTCTAACGTCTTGATATTATTTATTTCAGTGATTACTTATTCAACAGAATAGGGACTCCCAGTCTCATCACTGAAATTGAAGATTCATGTATTCTAGACTGTTGATTACTCAGGTTGGTAGTTGTTGATAGCTTTAATATGCCTTTCAGTACCTTCATTATGTACCTTCTACTTTTCTCTTTCTTATAATTGATCCAATGTGTTAAAAGTGTAGAAGTTCACAAATGGGGAAGAGGTATAAACTTATTCAATTTCACGAAATTTCCCTTCGATGAAACATACCTTTATTTGAGTCAACATTTTGTTTCCTTTACTCTGCAGGTTTAATTACTGGAAAAAAAAAGTACTTTCATAGTATGGTGTGCATACTTGAAATCAATATCATGTTCATAGTAAGGTGTTCATAGTATGAAATCAGTATGATGTTCATAATAAGGTTTTCATAGTATGAAATCAGTTGCTATGATTCAATTGTTTTCTTCTTTTGTTTCTTTTGCATACTCATGCTATGATTCATTTTATTTTATTTTGTACATGTACAATGTGATTTATTAAAATGAACAGTGTGATTTATTGACATGTACAATGAGACATCAATGTTAGAATATTCCTAGCATACATTTTTATCCATTTTGCATACATTAGAATACATTGTTGAATATCCTAGCATACATTTGTATACAGTGTGATTTACAAAGTTGATCTCTTGGTGTCTCTCACGCAAGGGGTTTAATTTTTGTTTCATTTTTTGCAGTCTCTCACGAATCTTTCAGCAGACTTTAGTTTTTCATCATTTACTCGAGCATTCGATTTTTAGCATTCTCTCAAGGTTAGTTTGAAATCTCTCTCAAGCATTCTCTCTTCCTTTTCAACAGTTTAGTTTGAAATCTCTCTCAAGCATTCTCTCTCAAGGTTATTTTAGAAATGAGTATGTTAGTTTAAATAGAAATCAGTATGTTAGTTTGAGACTTCATAGTTTCAGTTTTAGTATGGTTTAGGGTGTGGTTTATATATAATGCAAGGAAGTTTTGGTAGGTTGGCCGATGAAATCAATTTTTATTTGTATAGCTCGACCAGTTGGTCTCCTGATAGTTAACTGTTGTTGGAATTATCATTCTGAGTAGTTTTTACATCGTCAATGTTTAATGAAGTGGCTCTGGCATTTTAATGAAGTGGCTCTAGCATGTTTAATGAAGTGGCTCTGGCATTTTATTTGTTGTTGTTTTTTTGGGCAAGTTTTGTTAGTGGTTTTGGTGGAGGGTGCATTTCTTTTGTAATGTTGGACCATTTTTTTGGTTGTAGCGTTTACGTTCTACATTTGTATGCTAAGATTAAGCAGGTGCATGTGTTGTGAAAACTTTTGCTAAGTTAAAACCCTTTTTTCCTTCCTAACCCTAGCTTAAGATAGCTTGATTGGAATTAGTTTTAGTTTGATTTAAAAAAGTTTCATTTTAGTCTAACCCATCCAATGGCCCGTAGAAAGCAACCAAACACTCACATAGAAAACAACAAATTTGAAGTAAAACGCCAATTGGGTGAAAACCGGCTAGAGTAATGCCACATGGAGGTAATACTTATTAGGGAGTTATCTAAATTTAGTTGGTTATATGAGTAGTAGTTTTACATAAAAACATATAGGGATAGGTAATCTTTTTTTATTTTTAAATTATTATTATGGTTTAGTTTAAGCTCACGTACTAGTAGCTAATAACATATTGAGCTAAAATGCCTAGAGGCAAGTTGAGAGATTTTTCAACACAGTTAAAGCCTAAGAGGAATGATAAAAACATAAGCCGCGATGAAAATAGTTAATAACACCGTACGGTAGTGCCAATGGCACAGAAAATACCCTAGTTATATATATAAAACATGATAGTGTTTGGGGTGGGAGATAAAAAACGGCTGAGATTTGACCAAAAATATGAATCTAACGGATGACATGGAACTTAAAGCACCAAGAGTGCATGGGTTCGATTCCCATATCCAACATTTTTTTATATTCATTTATTTTTCTCCAGTTGTTGATGGTGGTGATTAGACATGTAAGTATGAAGGATTAAAACTTAAGAGTGATCATGTTTGGACAAGTTTTGAACTTTTATCGTGCCAACGGCACGAGGAATGCCCTAGTTATATACAAAGATTTAACAAAATATATGAATCTAACGGATGACATAGAACTTAAAACACAAAGAGTGCATGAGTTCAATTCCCATATCAAACATTTTTTATATTTATTTATTTTTCTTTAATTGTTGATGGTGGTGATTAGGCATGTAAGTATGATGGATGAAACTTAAGGGTGATCTTGTTTTGACAGGTTTTAAATTTTTATCGTGCCAATGGCAAGGGAAAATTATTTTACAAAACAGGATGGTGTTTGGGAGATAAAAGACGGCTCTGATTTAACCAAATTTATGAATCTGACGGATCTTATAAAACTTAAAGCACCAATAGTGCATGGGTTCGATTCCCATGCCCAACATTTGATATTTATTTATTTATTTGGGAGATAAAAGATGGCTGAGATTTATCAAAACATGACGATCTAATGGTCGAGACTTAAAGTTAGCCTTTATGAAGATTTATCCCCAATAAGAGTGGAAGTGATCGATTCCCATACCCGACATTGTCTATATTTATTTATTTATTTTCTTCAAAAGTTGATTGTGGTGATTAGGCATGTAAGTATATTTATTTATCATACTCAAACATTTAGCATTTGAAATAATGCTATAGTAAAGTAGATTAATGACACAAACTTGGGGTGTGTGATTAGTACCGCAACCTTGGGGTATGATTATTAACACATGTTTTGAATGACAATATATATTTATTAAATCACCAAATCCGATTTAAAATCAATTTTTTGTTTTTTTTTGCATAAGTCAAGTCCGTTGACAATCCTAATTATCATGGTGATTGAAGTTAAAAAATACTTTGCCGTGAGAGAGAATAAGTTAAGTTATTTCAACAACCACTTAATTTATTCTAGTGAGATGTCCATGTTTCGCATTAGCACTGAAATCAAGTTATAGAATAGGTTAAGTTATTTTATGTTTTTCATTAGTTTATTCTATTCACTGAAATTCTATTGAGATGTCCACTTAGTAATTAATTAGTAGACCCCAATTTGTAAATAACCCAATTTATAAATGCCCCAATTAGATCCTAATTAAAATTTTCATTTTTTAAAAATAATTTCATTTAGTATTGGTGTTTGTTTTAATCGTTTGAATTACTTTTTAGGAATTATATGAATAAAAGAAAATTTTTAAAAGGATAATATTCTTATGCATTTGATGGTTAGATCAATTGGAATGAAATCAACAGCGTTTTATTGAAATATTATAGAGCTCTTATTCTAAAAAAACATTTATTGACATTTGCATACTCATGCTATGATTCAGTTTTTTTTTTTTATTATTATTAACATGTATAATGGGATTTATTGACCAGAATAATGTGATTTATTGACATGTACAGAGGGACATCAATGTTAGAATTATCCTAGCATATATTATAATACGATGTTGAATATCCTAGCATACATTTGTATACAATGTGATTTATATATGCATACAGTGATACTTCAATGTTAAACATGTACACAATGTGATTTACATTTGCATACAAAATGTGCTACTCTGGAGGTACAATATTTCTTGCTCATTAGTAAACTTTGTCAAAATTTTGTTTTCTACTCAAACATTTAGCATGTGGAACAATGTTGTAGTGGTTCATTTTATATATTTGCATTTTGAAGAATTACAAATGCAATATTATTATGTATGATAGGGTTTAGTGTTGGAAAAATAAATAAGAAAACAAAGTAAACTCTGTCGAAATTCTGAAAAAAAATTTATGTTTTGTTGCCTACTCAAACATTTAGCACGTGGAGTAATGTTATAGTGGTTTATTGTGTTTTTTGTCATTTTGATGAATTACAATTGCAAATTTATGAGGTATGACAAATTTTAGTATTGGGAATTTTTTTAAAAACAAGATAGACTGTTAAAATTCAACAAAAATATTGTAATTAATTTAGTTTAAGCTACTATTACAGAAACATCAAATATTGGTGATTGAGATAATACCGCAAATAGATATTAAAAAGATGAATTATAGGACATATATTAAATAAATATGTTTAGCGGTAATGGTACATGTACCGCAACCTTGGGGTATGATTAGTGCACGTGTCTTGAACGACAATATATATTTATTAGGCAACTTTTTTAATGGCAAATTTTTTATTCTTTATTATTATTATTATTATGGTTAAGTTTAAACCCATGTACTAGTAGTTAATAACATATTGACCTAAAATTTTCAGAGTCATGTCGAATGATTTTTCAACACAGTTAAAGCCATGAGAAACACGATAGAAAGATAAGCTGCGATGAAAATAGTTAACACCATACAGTAGTGCCAACGACACGGGGAATACCCTAGTTATATATACAAAACAGGATGATGTTTGGGATAGGAGATAAAAGACGGTTCAGATTTTCCCAAATATATGAATTTAACGGATCACATAGAACTCAATGCACCAAGAGTGCATGGGTTCGATTCCCATACCCCACATTTTTTTATATATATATATATTTTTTTTTTCAATTGTTGATGATGGTGGTGTTGAAAGCTCAAGGGTGATCATATTTTGACAAGTTTAAAATTTTTTTTTGTGCCAACAACACGAGGAATACCCTAATTATATATACAAAACAGGATGATATTTGGGATGAGAGATAAAATACGACTAAAATTTAACCAAATATCTGAATCTAACGGCTAACATAGAACTCAAAGCACCAAGAGTGCAGGGGTTCGATTTCCATACCCAACATTTTGATATTTATTTATTTTTCTTTAATTGTTGGTGGTGGTGATTAGGCATTTAAGTTTGAAGGATGAAACTTAAGGGTGATCATGTTTTGACAAGTTTTACATTTTTATCGTGCCAACGACACGTGGAATACCCTAATTATTATTATATATTTATTATTATTTATTATATATACAAAGCAGGATGGTGTTTGGGGTGGAAGACAAAAGACGACTGAGATTTAACCAAATATTCGAATCTAACAGATCACATAGAACTCAAAACACCAAGAGTGCATGGATTTGATTCTCATACCAAACATATTTTATATTTATTTATTTTTCTTCAATTGTTGATGATGGTGGTGTTGAAAACTCAAGGATGACAAATTTTAAACTTTTATCATGCCAACGGCACGAGGAATACCCTAGTATCTGTATTACAAATCAGAATGGTGTTTGAGGTTGGAGATAAAAGACGGTTGAAATTTACCCAATTATAAGAATCTTAAGGATCATATAGAACTCAAAGCACCAAGAGTGCATGGGTTCGATTCTCATTCCCAACATTTTGAAATTGATTTATCTTGATATTTAAAGTAGAATAAATTCTATTTATCATGTTAAACTTTTATCGTGCCAACGGCACGGGGAATACCCTAATATATATACAAAACATGATGATGTTTGGGGTGGTAGAATAAAAGACGTTTGAGATTCACCCAAATATAAGAATCTAACGAATCACATAAAACTTAAAGCACCAAGAGTGCATGGGTTCGATTCTCATACCCAACATTTTTTTTTATTTTTTATATTTGTTATATTTTTTCAATTGTTGATGATGGTGGTTAGGTATGTACGTATTGTTGGAAATATGGTTTTTTAAAATAAAAGAAAATGGGTGTGTATCTAGACGCTTTCTTAAAACCCACATTTTCCACATGTTTTTAATTGCGCTCTCCACGCAATGCATCTAGATGGGATTTTATCCATGTATCTAGACACTTTCTTAAAGCCCACATTTTCACATGTTTTTAATTGCGCTCTCCACGCAATGCATCTAGACGGGATTTTATCCATGTATCTAGACGCTTTCTTAAAACCCACATTTTTCACATGTTTTTAATTGCGCTCTCCACGCAATGAATCTAGACGGAATTTTATCCATGTATCTAGATGTTTTCTTAAAACCCCACGTTTTCCACATGTTTTTAATTGCATTCTCTAAGCAATGTATCTAGTTGTGATTTCATATTTGAACGAATCTGTATTCTCACTATAAATACAATACAAACTTAGAGTTTAGTGAGAAGAAGAGAAAAACAAAAAGCATTTTGCAAAAACAAGAGTTCTTCTTTTGCAATTAGAGAGAACACAAACATTTTCGTTTTTGCAATTAGTTTTTTCGTTTAGCATTTTAATCAAAGAGAATTTTCTTGTTGTTGATTTATATACAATGTATTGGTGATTCCGAGCAAACAAGAGTTTAAGGGTGAATAATATTCCGTTCATCAACAATGCAATTGTTTGAACGAGAAGAGAAGATTCTGGGCTGTTTTATCCTGGGGACGACGAGGCTACTAGACTGCTTGCACATTTTTGGGCAGAGCCGCGAAATGTCTTAAAGAGAGCGACCTAGTTCGCGACTCAACCCAAGAACAATTGGTATCTTCGTTCCTATCTTTTAATTTGATTTACAGCATTTACAACAATTTTAAGACGAGTTCTATTTCTGCCATGATTACAATTATTGAACTTGTTGTAAAAAAACCTTAACAGGCCCTTACGCTTTAATGGCCAACATTTTAAAAACAAGAAGACACAGTCTCAAAGAAATTCGTATAAGGGAGCTAAATGAATGTCATCGATCGAAGAGATGATTTATATCCAAAATGCTAATTTGAATCCTGTTAAATTTTTGCTGAATATCTCCAATTCAGAGTGATATGAAAGTCTCGAGATAATGAACAAATTGTGTACTCACCATATTCAGTATTGTAGTATAGATGGTTCTCGAATTTGTTAATACACTTTCTAGCTTTCAACACATTTTTCCTCAGACTAAAGAAATTTTTATTTAATTTTTTATGATCGTTTGGACATATATTTGTATTTGAAATGACCCCTTTTGTTATAATCAAACCACTTTGTTGAACACATCACTTTCAATAAAAGCAATATTATGTGACAGTACAATCAATTTCTATAGTATCCCTGTGCCCTTTTTCTTTTGAAAATATAAAACATGCTCCTTGACTTGCCCAACTGTCGATCAAAGATGATTAGACCTTCGGTTTTGTGAAACTTTTGGGGGCTGATGTAGATGTTGAGAGAAGTTTCAGTTTGTTATTTTCATTTGGGTGAAATTGTGTTGAAGTTGAAATCATTATCTTTCAGATTTTTTTTAATTGTGATGCGAATTATACATAGCTGAGGGAGAAAGGTACTTTGGAAGGCTTAGAAGCCATTGACAGAGGATCAAACTTAGATAGAACACCATGCTTTAAAGTCAAATTTCATAGAATTTTAATTAAAGGTGCTGCTCTTTTAGGCTTTCTGAGTCGGAATATCATGAAATCTGAATCAATAAATTCCATTTGAACATTTCGTGAAAAGTGAACAATTTTCATAAATTTTGACTAGATATATCAGGTTGGGCACATGAGTGGCACTTGATTTGAAATTCAAGTAAGAAGCTGTGAACTTTGAAATTTGAGTCTATATGGTATATCAACATCTTAAAGATCACATTATTATAGAATCAAACGACGTTGACTTCCATGAATATAAATTTTTGATTATTTCGAGGAATAGTGGGGGTACATCCTCAAATAACGTGCCTTTGATCAGGATGAATGACACTGATAAATCCATAGAATATGAGCCTAGGAGAAGTCAACGGAAACAAACTTCTAAAAACTTTGGCCCCGATTACTATGTCTTTTCAGTCGAGAAGGATCCCTTTAGTTTTTCAAGAAAGACTTATCCTCTATAGATGCCAATTTTTTGGGAAGATGCTATTGATGATGAAACGTACTCTCTTGAGTCTAATAGAACCTGACATTTAGTTGACTTGCCACCAGGTTGCAAGACAATAGGATGTAAATGGGTATTTAAGAAAAATTTGAAACCCAATGGTAATGTTGAAAATTTTAAAGCTCATAGCCAAAGGGTATAGACAGAGAGAAAATGTTGACTTCTTTGATACATATTCTCCTATTATCCGGATTACATTATCAGAAGTTTCCCGTTGTCCTTGAAGGATATAGCGATGTTGATTGGAACACCCTTTCAGATGATTCCAAAGCCACCGGCTATATTTTCAATATAGCTGGTGGAGCTGTTTCTTGGAAATGGAAGAAACAAACCATTCTGACACAGTCCACGATGGAGTTAGAGATGATAACATTAGCCACGGCTAGTGAATAAGCAGGTTGGTTGAGAAACCTGCTGACAGAGATCCCTTTATGGGAAAGACCGATTTCAGCAGTCTTGATCCATTGCGATAGTACCGTGGCTATTGCAAAAATACAGAACCTTTATTATAACGGCAAGAGACGACAAATACGTCGTAAGCACAGTACACTTAGAGAGTTTCTATCTACTGGTGTTGTGAGAGTGGATCATGTACGAACTGATGCGAACTTGGCTGATCCTTTGACGAAAGGATTAGCTAGAGAGAAGGTTTTCAAAACCTCGAAATGAATGAGACTAAAGCCCTTAGATTGATGAGCTATTCATGACGGTAACCCAACCTATAGACTGGAGATCCCAAGAAATAGGTTCAATGGGTAATAACAAGTCATGAATGATATGATGTGAATCATGCTGACAAAATAACAATCTCATTCCTAGATTAAAACATGAATTCCTGAAGCGATAGTAGGATGAGTTAAAAACTCTTAATGAGGTCTATACTCTATGTGGAGTGGAGTACCTAGCTACATGAATACTCTTGATAGACTCACCTAAGTGATTGTGGAAGTTTGGCCGCTTCCTATGGAACTTGTGGGCAAAATTCCTAGAGCCTTCACTATACTGGGATATACGTGCATGGCCATAAGGCACAGACTTTTTAGACTTCACCCTGGTAAGGTTGTGCGTGTAATGTCTATTACAAATAGAGTTCAAAACTACGAGTTACTCTAGTATAATCTGAAGCATGAACACTACGCAAGAGTTCAAGTCGAAAGACACTTTTGTTTATGCACAATCTTATATTTTTTAGATTGCTCGATGAAAATTGTTTTTAAAAATCCAAGTGGGGGATTGTTGGAAATATGGTTTTTTTTTAAATAAAAGAAAATGGGTGTGTATCTAGACGCTTTCTTAAAACCCACATTTCCACATGTTTTTAATTGCGCTTTCCACGCAATGCATCTAGACGAGATTTTATCCATGTATCTAGACGCTTTCTTAAAACCGACATTTTCCACATGTTTTTAATTGCGTTCTCCACGCAATGAATCTAGACGGGATTTTATCCATGTATCTAGACGTTTTCTTAAAATCCCACGTTTTCCACATGTTTTTAATTGCATTATCTAAGCAATGTATCTAGTTGTGATTTCGTATTTGAACGATTTTGTATTCTCACTATAAATACAATACAAACTTAGAGTTTAGTGAGAAGAAGAGAAAAACAAAAAGCATTTTGCAAAAACAAGAGTTCTTCTTTTGCAATTAGAGAGAACAAAAACATTTTCGTTTTTGCAATTAGTTTTTCCGTTTAGCATTTCAATCAAAGAAGAATTTTCTTGTTGTTGATTTATATACAATGTATTGGTGATTCCGAGCAAACAAGAGTTTAAGGGTGAATAATATTCCGTTCATCAACAGTGCAATTGTTTGAACGAGACAGAGAAGATTCTGTGATGTTTTATTCTGGGGACGTCGAGGCTACTAGACTGCTTGCACATTTTTGGGCAGAGCCTCGAAACGTCTTAAAGAGAGCAACCTAGTTCGCGACTCAACCCAAGAATAATTTTTATCTTCGTTCCTATCTTTTAATTTGATTTATAGCATTTACAACAATGAAAGATGAAAACTTAATGGTGGTCATGTTTTGACAAGTTCTAAACTCTTATCGTGCCAACGACACGGAAAATACCTTAGTATTAACATAAAAAGAGTCGAGATACATAATGTGGAGGTACTCCACTACAACCAAACTGTCTAGGCGCAACTAACACTGATTGCACCCTAGACTGAGCATTGACAAGATCATTAGCACAGTAGCACACACTAAACTTGTACCATAATCCTTAATATGCAAAAGGAGGTCCTAAATGTCTTCAGCCCGCTGTTGAGAACCTTGATCAAGAACCTGCATAGCTGATGTAAGTTCAACTTGTCTACTTAATATTGACACCTGCCGCCACTTCTTTGCAACTTAGGTCTGCAGCAAGAACTTCATAACCTGCAACCCAACTATCAACATAGTATCATCAATTATGTTGCAAGCCATAACCGACATATTGCTATTGGAACACAATCATAAACAATCTCAATTATAATCCAAGATTCTAATATGAATGAGTGAAGGGTATTTGGATTAACGACCAAGAAGGTGAAGGAGGGCAATGTTGTTCCATGGAAGCTCCATTGGGAGAAGTTGAGTTTCCAAATAGTGGTTAACTTTACATAAGTTGTATGATCCTTTGTTGATAAATCACCTTTCACTCTTGAAAATAGCATTGTTTCTGACACTCCAAATAATTTTAAAGATAGAGATGGCTGCAAGAGTATAAAAAAAACTTTTATAAAGAGAAAATCCAGATGATTACATGGTTTTGAAATAGTAGTCAATTAAGTTTCCCAAATCTAGTCGAGAAACTAAACTTCGATTAGTAGGCAAGGTGACAAAAGCCAAAGTTAAGATGCAAATGCACATTTGAAAAACATTATGACTTTCATTTTCATGCTCTTGAACAGAGACTACAAAATTGATCAACCTTGAAATGATGTGCTCTTAAGTTCATGGAGGTTGGAAGAATACCTATCATAATTTCCAGAGGATAAGTTTTATCCTTTTAGGAATTTGCAATCTCCACACTAGTTATGGATTTTAAGTGCTCATTGTCACACCCCGATTTTCAAGAAAAATGAAATCCTAATATCCGCATGGGATTATCCGTTTTTCCCAAAATTCGGGACATGAATGTCATTCACTAAAAGTAACAGTTGGCATCCACGAGAGATAATCAAATGCACAAATTTACCAGATTAAAGGGAAATAAGACAACTGATCTAAAAAGCCCATCAAAATGAAGGAAAAATATATTAAATCTCGTAGAACGAACTCTGACAAGTTCAACTAATCATGAATGTATCTCTCCTACTAAATAAATAATTAAAACTCTAAGTTCTATTACAAAAGATTAAACTGTCACCTAACAAACAAAAGGACCTAGACTCTCGAACAACGTGTAACTCCCCAGCAATGCTCATCAAGTATGAAACAAACTTCTCTAAGCTCGCCCGAAACTACTAAATCCTGAAACAAGCTAGTCGGCTACATTCTCAAAGGAATGTACCCAATAAGCCAAAGTCCACTTGGCTCAGCAATTAAGCTGGTGTGAAATTTTTTGTTCCCAAAAATCAATAAGAGAAAATAACATAGCATGACAGGAAAATACAGTACGACAAAATAACAAAAACAAAATAGGTAGTTCCCCCACGAGGAGAATGTATAAGGCTAATTGCAGTTCAAATAATATAGTTCTTCAATGAGACAATCATGTCTTCCTAATAAGTAAATACATATTTACTTGTACTTACTCTGTAGATGTTGACTATGACAAGTCTGACCTTCGGAAATATTAGTGGACTTGTCATCCTGCCTGCATGAAAAGGATTATAAACAATATAGATGTAATTTATTAATTAAAACAATTATCTTCGTACATTATTTGACTTGAGTATATTATTCATTTTTAACGGATTGATTACTTATACGATACCACATTCACACCACCTCCGTGCCGAACATACATGCATGTATGTCTCTCTCATATAAAGGAGGACTTCCCCGTCATCCATGCCCAAGTGGGGACACATCACATACAGGCATACATAACCGGATACTCCTAACTATATGAGTACCAAAAGTCACTTTTGGGCTATCAATGCGCATAAAGTCACGTCACATTTTTTACGGATAAATATTAAGCCTATTTTAGGCATTTCAAAATCACCATCTTTCCGCAAGACTAACCCAAAAGTTATTTTAGTTTCTCTATAAGAAAAGGGGTGCCCCAAATCCGCAAGACAACCCGCATGTTATTTAGTTTCTCTATAAGATAGGGAAAATAATAAACAAAAAAAGGTGTGGTAGTTCTAAGTGATACAATTTCAGCTGATTTAAATTTTCAAGAATCAAAGCTTATCAATATCATTTGTTTTTTATATTTCAGAATTCCTTCCCAATGACATTTTATCATTCATAAATAAATCTTCACAGTGTCAATCCATTATTTTAGGAAAATAAGCATTTGCAGGAACAAATTCTTTACACAAAGTGACGCTCAAACTCATAGTGAGTGATCAAGCATGCAAATGTCAGGTAACAATATCAATTGCTTATATATATAAAAAATAATACACCATATCAGGCTTGTATATGCATCAATTGCCCTATATCAACACAAAATCACAAGCGGGCAGTCACCAGTAACTGCAGATCAACTACATCGCCATCAAATATAGTGTTAGTGCTCTTCATAGTTCAAAGTGTCTCACCTGAAGATAGAAGGCAACAACCTCAAGATTATGCGCTCTCTAAAGGAGAGTCAAATTATATTAAAGTTTGCACGGGTTTATGTCACTAACTAAAATCTCTCTTTATAAATAAATGGAGTTATGGTCTGAGCATATCTAGTCCACAGGGCTCGGGTTTAAGCTGTATTATGCATACACATATCATGCATATCTCCTTAACAAAATGAAATTTCATAATAGAATCTTGACCTGTAAACTGAGCACTCAATGCATGGATGTTGTCATAAATATGACTTAGAAATGGAGTGTGGCATAGGAAACATAACCACATGGTCCATATCCTAATCATCTTGTATGAAACGATGCTTTAAAATGCATTTCAACTTCTCACATGTCTCAATAACACAGGTATGCCTTTATTAAGATAAATAAAAATAACCGAGAAATAGCATGTCATATAAAACTAGTATAAAATAGCATAAACTAGGATGAAAATACATACTGTTGAGTAGAGCAACACAATCATTAGATTCTCTACGAAATAGCAGGATTTCTGACACAAACACACATATACTTCTTCTTTACGAAATTTGCAGGATTATTGACACAAACACACAAAGCTTGAATACATAAACAACTCCATCTATACAGGACAAATTGCATCCCATTAACACTATGAATCACCCAAATTTCCATCTCAAAATTCATGATATCTCAAACCCATATTACAAAAGAGTCATCCAGAAAGAAAGAGAAATAAAATAGACAAGCTGATCTAGGGAACCGAGAAACTAACATTTTACTCTTATCTTCCTTTCCCTTTTTCTCTTCTGCTTATTCAGTCTTTCTTTTTTTCCATACTTTGTATGCGGCTGGGAAGATTCAAATCTCTATTTAACCAACCTAAAGGCAAAATCCTACAAGATTAGGGTTCGCTCAACATTATATTGACGCCCCTTGTTTATTTATTTAGTTATTATATGACTCAACTTCAAATTTTAATAAAGCCCTAAAATTTTATAATGTGCCATAATTAGGGTCGTTACACTCACTGTTATACGACATGATGAAGAAAAAAAAAGACTAGTTTGAGATTTTTAGCACAAACAAACTAATTCATAAGTTCATTAAGGTGTGGTGTAAACTTGTGGTAACATCAAGGTAATTCGCTGTAAGAACTAATCAAGAGGGGGAACTAATTTTTGTAAGTACAAATTATCTAATTTTTTTGTGGCAAATTAACCCTTATTCACACATGGTTTGAACTTGAGCAACATTTAGATGAAATAACATAGGAGGTTATTTTTCTTGCAAAAAATGAAAATTTTCTTAAATTTTTTTCTTTTTCTAAAACACACTCTTTTGCATAACTAAAATGAAAAATACATTGATTTCTACTGCGAAAATCACCTGCATTAAAGATAATGAATGTATGATAATTCTTTAACTAATACATTCCTGTATATCTACAAATGTAAACATGTATAACTAATACATTGATGTGTACTAGAGAGATGGTGGTTAGAATTTTAAAGCGATCTAGTGACTTTGTACTAACACTCCTCAAGTCTATTTACTTCAAATATAACAACCTTTTCCAAGCTTGTTTCACCAAATCAGGGTCCTTCTTCCTTTAGAGAAGTTTGGGGAAACTCTTAGTACTCTCACTAAAGGTTTATTGTGGACGGTTGTCAATGGAGAGTTTTTTCAATATATGGGAGGACCCGTGGTTATCTGATTTTGTCCCTTTAAGAATTGTGTCTTCGACTACCTTATATTTGTTTGATTCAGTGACAGACTTGATTATTCAATAAGAGGGAGGACATAAAGAATGGAACCATCTTATTATAGAACTTTTTCCCCCAACAGGTAGCTAGGGCCATCATCGACACCCCTATTAGACATTCGGAGGAGCATGGTGTGCTTATTTGAAAGCAGGAGACCAAAGGCATCTTTATTGTGAAATCGGCCTATAAATCTTTCAGCAATAAGGTAGCTGTTCTGAATAATGTCTCTTCATCCAAAGGTGATGATAGGAGATTGCTATAAGGTATTTAGAAGCTCAGGATTCCTCATTGAGTTCAACTTTTTCTTTGAAAAATATACAAAGGGCTACTTCCTGTGGAAGAAGTCCTTAAACAACATCATATAGCCATGACTGATGTATGCCCACTTTGGAACACAAAAAATGAGACGTCTAGGCATATGTTCTTTTGCAATGTCCTCTTGTTATTCAAGTAAGAAATATTTCTAACATTCCGGTTAGATGGGATAGAGTAGATTTCTCTCATGAGAAGGATTTTCTGAAATTTTATGGTACATGCACAACAACGGGTATGAAAGGGAACAAAACATGGTTAGAGCAGCTGTTGTCCTTGGTCATATTTGGCAAACTAGAAACAAAATATTTTTTTAACACAAACAATTCGGAGTATAGTTGATAGCAAAATTGGCAAATAGTTTGGTTAAGTTCTAGAAGGCTTCAAAAAACATGGAAGAACAACAATTTGATATTATTGTTATCAACACTAACATACAACAAGAAGACACACATGTGAATAATATGCTATTTCATAGATATTTAAGTAGGCAAAAATAATGGTAGTTTATGATTTTATTATGTTGGTCACTGATGTTGCTTTTCACAAAACATGGGTGATGGATGATTTGCTTTCTACGCGATTGATGCATATGGTAAAATAATATGAATAAATAAAGGATGGTGTAGGAAAGACATGACAACAAGTTTTAAAGCTGAACCAGAAGCGGTTAGATTAGCAAGTGATTAGGTGATGACGAAAGGGTACAAAAATGTTGTAGTAATAATTGATAGCAAAGACATTGCAGAAGCGATTAATGGCAGAAGCAAACACTAATCATGGCAACAAAAGATAACCTGGCAGTACCGACTGAAACAAAAACTAGCAATCTTTGAATGTTTCAGAGCAATTCATATTAAAAGGAACATGAACTTAACAGTCCATTGACTGACTGCATCAGTCTATGATAATAATAGTAGTAGTAATAGTAGCAATAATGATTTGAGATGGGATGTACTTTGAACATGAATGGTTTTTTCCTTTAAATTTTTTTTTGATTTTTTGATAAAAAAAAGGATGGATGTGTACTTACCACCGAACATCGAACGAAGAAAAGTGGTCGTTGTGGTGGCTATATCTAAGCATGGGGTGCTCGTAACAATTAGCCTTTTTAACTCCAAAGTCTCAAAAAGTATGAACGCTTCCTCTTCACACCCAGTTGAAGCCAGAGTTCCAATTCCCAGCAACCAAATACTATGGAGGCTTCAGTCAGACTTTTTAATTCGGCCAACCGCCACCTCTCTCGTTCACTTCTCACTTCACACTCACATTCACATTCCCTCCTCAATTTCCCGCCAAAACCTCCTTCTTCTTCTTCAAACCCTAATCTTTCAATCTCTTTCTCTCCAAACCTCATTTTGATCCTCCAAAGCAATCTTTCCTCTCGAATTCGATGTTCATCTTCTTCATTTCGATCTTCGTACCCTACCTCATGGGACTCAAACCCTCTAGGTTTCCTCCAATTGTCTCACCCCTTCAGCTCCATCGCTTCGACCGAGCCACTATCAGATTCAACCGAAAACTACTTCTCTTGGCACAGAGCCTCAGAAGCCGTCAATGGCAGAGGAGGGGATCTAGGGTTTGGAGGAGGGAAGAGGACGGTGTTCACCGTAGTGTTGTTAGGTTGGTTGGGAGCGGAGCAGAAGCACTTAAGGAGGTATGTGGAGTTGTATAATTCGAGAGGAATTCACGCGGTGACGTTTGTGATTCCTGTGAAGGACATGTTAGGGATTGATTTGGGGAGGAGGGTTGAGAAGCGGATCAGGTTGTTGGCGAAGGAGCTTGCCACGTGGGTGTCCGAGAGTGAAGAGGATGGAAGGGATCGGTGCTTGCTTTTCCACACTTTCAGCAATACCGGTTGGCTTGTGTATGTTATTTCTTGGTGCATTGTTGTTCATTAGTATTGCTGTTGTTGTTGTATGTTTGATAGAAAATTATGCTTGGTGTTTTTAAATTTTATTTAATTTAATTCGTAAAATGGTTCTGATTGTTGGGTTCTTCGTTGTTTTTGATAACAATATAATCGTAGGTTAGTTCAATTATTGTTAGTGGTGTGATAGGAGGTAGTTAAATTTCTGCCAAGCGATTTTGGGATATAGAAGATGTGATTTTTAGAGTTTAGATTGGTCATATTCAAAACCTTTCCATCTGCTTTGGTGGATGGATCCGGGTCAGTATTACCAACAATGACTGAGACTTGAAACTCCTATACCGAAGTAAACATTTTTTTTAGTTGGCAAACCTTACTTTTTCTCTAGGGTTTTCCTCTTCTTGGTAGTGTCCTTGGATTTTGGGAACCAAAAGTTCCTCCCAGAATTGGTCTTTTTGTATTGTGTGCTTCTTAAGTAATTTTTTTTACTAATGACAAACTTTGCAGATAAAGCCTGGTTCGCTCGGCTGGCTAACGAAGACTTGTCTAAAAACACATTCTTTTTCATAATAAACATGGAAAATACATATGTTTACCTACGTTTGACCCTAGGTGATTGATTTCTCACAACATAGATCAACTCTAGTCCTCCACTAAAGTTAATGCATAGATCACCTCCACTAAAGCTAACGAATGGTTGATAATGCTTTAACTAATACGCTGCTTTATATCTACAAATACTAATAAACTTCAACAACACCATGTATAACTTGGATCGATGTGTACTTACCACATTGAACGAAGCAACGTGGCGGTGGCTCATATTTATCCATCGTGTAACAGTCAGCCTTTTAACTCAACTCAAAGTCTCAAAATGTGAACACTTCATCTTCACTCCCACTCATTTCTCACTTCACAAAGTGTCAACTCAACTCAAAGTATCATAGTGTCAACTCAATTCAAAGTATCATAGCGTCAACTAATTCTGCTGATTGCCACCTCGCCCAGTCACTTCTCACTTCACATTCATATTCACGCCCAAACACTTTTCTTCGCCAAACCCTCATCTTTCAATCTCTTTTCCTTCCACCAACAACAATTCCCTCAATTTCATCGTCGGAAGCAACAATCTCTTCTTTCGCGTTTGATGTTCATATTCTTCATCTTCTCGATCGAACCCTTATGGTTCTCAAACCCTTTGGGGTTCCTCCAATTGTCTCACCTCTTCAGCTCCATCGTTTCAATCGGCCACTATCAAATTCAACCGAAAACTTCTTCTTTGCTCATAAGCCGTCAAT
Organism: Berberis thunbergii; assembly: GCA_003290165.1. Classification (NCBI taxonomy): domain Eukaryota; kingdom Viridiplantae; phylum Streptophyta; class Magnoliopsida; order Ranunculales; family Berberidaceae; genus Berberis; species Berberis thunbergii. The sequence continues at coordinate 138,275 of QNQO01008167.1, forward strand.
GGCGGAGGACAAGATCTAAGGTTCGGAGGAGGGAAGAGAGGGTCAATGTTCACTTAAGTGTTGTTTGGCTGGTTGGAAGTAGAGCATAAACACTTAGGAGGTACGTAAAGCATAAACACTTAGGGGGTAGGTGGAGCTATGCAATTTGAGATGAAATCAGGCGGTGATATTTGTGATTCCTGTAAAAGACATGTTAGGGATTGATTCAGGTAGGAGGGTTGAGAAGCAAATCAAATTGTTGGCAGAGGAATTAGTGTGGGTGTCGGAGAGTGAAGAGGATGGTACGGATCGATGCTTGCTTTTCCACACTTTTAGCAATACTGATTGGCTTGTGTGTTAATTCTTGGCGCATTGTTGTTCGTTGTTGTTTTATTGTATGTTTGATAGAAATTTATGCTTTGTGTTTGTTCATTTTGTTTGATTTAATTTGTAAAACGATTTTGATCCTTGGGTTCTTCATTGTGTTTGATTACAATAGAATCATAAGTTAGCTCAATTATTGCTATTCTTGTAAAACAAAGGTAGTTGAATTTCTGTCTAGTGACTTTGGGATTTTGAAGATGTAGCTTTAGGGTTTAGATTGGTAAAATTAGCGACATTTCTATCTGTTTCGTGAATGGATCTGGGTCAATAGTACTAGTGACGAAACCATAATTTTTGTTGAAGGAGGCAGAGTGATTAGTCATAGTTAATTAAAGATAATATCATAATTAATTATGGTAGCATTAATTGTTAATTTGAATAATACATGAATAGTTTACAAAACACCGACTGCAATAAACTGAACCCGATAAAAGAATCCAATATTTTGTATTCTCTGCACCAGATTGCTTGGAAAAAAATGATTGGATATGATGTTTTTGATTCATTAAACTTCAACTCTTCATATATGCTTGAGTGCATATACTATTAGGTTATCCTACATGAGTTCCAAGTGTGTTTTTTTTTCCAATTACTGAAACCTTCAACAACAAAACAATCACCACCACTTTGCTCTTTGACACTTCTAAAAGATAGCAATAGATACAAAATGCGACATCCTTTGCTATGCTATACTCTAGCCAACTCTTATACTTAGTAAACCAAACTACTTTCAAACGTGGTAGTGCACCATTTATTTAATTTTTCTATTGGAATGTGTAGTTCATCGGCTGACAAGGGCCCCTTTACAAATAAGCTCTTTTAACAACCTTTTGCTCATTCAGATGGTAATTAGAAATATGAAGTCTTAAACCAATGCCTATTAGAAAATTTGATAGGTCAACCTCTACATGACTTTTCTTTGAGATTGGTTATGATAAATTATGGTCATACTTATTTTGGGTTGGAGGTAGTAGATCATTCACTGACTTCAAAAAAAAAAAAAAACTAAAACGAAGATTATATAAGAATGCATTCAATATATTTGTATATCCTAAAACTTTAAATGAATAAAACAAAAATCATATATTCCATGTGCTTGCGGAGAACGATGTTATGCAAGATTCCTCATCCTGTGATTACTTCCCCAAATCTCACTATACTTGCGAAGCTCGTTTCCCAGAGAAGTGATAGATTATGAGTTATGATAGATTATTGGATAGTTTTTGGGATTTGAATTGATGAATTGTTGAGGGTTTTGCTGAGATTTGGAGGTTTGATGAGAGGAGTTTGGTAGAGGTGAAAAAATCTATATGGGGCAAATCAAGATTGTATTTAAAATTAGGGGCAAAAATTAATTATTAATTTTATTTTTTATGTTTTTTCAAAAAAGTCAGTGGTGGCAAGTGCCCCCACTTGACCCTATGTGGCTCCATGCCTATGTATTACCAGTGACGATTGAAACTTGAAACTCCTTATGCTGAAGTAAATATATTTTAGTTTTGGTTAATCTTACTGTGTTTGCTAGGGTTTTTCTCTTATTGGTAGCGTCCTTGGTTTTGGGGAACCAAAAGTTTCTCCTAGAATAGGTCTTTTAATATAGTGATCTTCTTAAGTAAAGTTTACTAATAAAAATTTTTGAAACAAAAAGCCTGGTTACGTAAACTTTGTGCTCATATTCCTTGGAGCTCCATATGTGCCTTTTCGTTCAAATTGGGTGTAAGTTGGGCTATCTTGTCAGGAGTGTGATGAGGTGCTGCTAGCTTCGCAAGACACCTAAAACTAAGTACACTCCTGAAAATTTTGATTTTTATTTTTGTGATTTTTTTTCACAGTTTTTTAAAGATTTTTTAAAAACGTTCCTAACTCATTCTATGGCCGTCACTAATCTAAAACACTAACCCAACAACAATGGAAAGTGACAGGCAGCAAACATATAGCAAATAATACATGCCATCAGTATATAGTCATTCTCAAATCTAAATCTCACTAAACGACATAAATATTAGGGTTGAAAACCTAACCGAAGTAATCGGTTTTAAAAATTTGCATGCCGAAACGAGATTGAGTATAATCGAACTGCCCGATTGGGTTTAGTTACTTTGGTTTGTTGGTTTTGTGATTTTCAGAGAAAAATTTTCCAACCTGACTCATCCCAGTGGGAGCAACCTGTGTGTTTCTGTTGTAGTTGGAGTTGAGGTCGAGGCTTTGGGAGATTGACATTTTGAAAAAAGGGACCAGTGATGAGAGTCTAGTTCAAGAATATGCATCAATTTCTCACTCAAAGAGAAAAGAATAGTGGCCAAAAGGAAGGGGTAAGGGTGTCAGGGTGAGGTTAATGACCAAAATTTGTGTGAAACAAAAAGAAGAGAAGATGAAGAGAGAGAACAAAGAAAGAAGAAAAAATGTCTTCAAATGCCTTCTTATGGGTATGAGGAGGGGTTTGAAATTGATCCATCTTCTCGTCTCAGCTATTATGATCTGATTGAGTTGATTTGTAGTTGACTTGTTAGAAACTAATAGTTGAGGCTGTTTTGCTATCAAAAGAATGAGAATGAAGAAACGAAGGTGGGTATTAGGTTATCCTACATGAGTTGATTAATTTGATTTTATACAAACGAACATAAGAAGATATAATGAATAAGGCAAATAGTTGTTTGATTGAGTCACCATCCCCCATTTGCTCAAAGTTTTTCTTTTCAGTTCTAAGCCAAGTGAGTTTGTCTATCACTTATTTTATCTCGTGTGGATGGCATAAAATAATGCTCATTTTGGTTAGGGTTGAACAAAAACTGATCAAACCAAATCAAGTGACAAACTCGGTTCGGTTTGGTAAATTGCAAAATCGATAACTTCGGTTCGATTTTAGGTTTTGAAATCAATCAAACCGAAAAAATCAAACCGTAATACTATATATGATATAAAATATTACTACTTGTAAAGGTAAAATGTATATTAATAATAATGTATTTCACTTTACTAAGGCAATAAAGTAATTACTTTATTAAACTTTAATCATTACTTTATTTTGAAAAAGTAAACTATTCTAGTGGTGGGCAAGTCGGTTGTAGAGTTTAGTGCTTTCAAGTGGGTCTCATCATAGTACATGTACATTTATGTACCAAAATGAGCATTATTTTATGCCAGCCACACATATGAGATGAAAGAATGACAAACAAACTTATTGGGGTTTAAAAAAGAAGAGACTTTTGCACTAAGACCTAACAATTCCATTCCATTAAAAAACTAAGTTAGTAAAATTGGACAATCTGTATTTATTACCTAACATAAGTTACTAATTGGAAAATTCATCATTGTCGTTGTCTATTTGTATTAAAAAAAAGTGCAATTGGCTCAACTTCCCTAAGCACCTTGCTCCTGGGGAGGAGGAGCATGTGGCGTTTTGAGGTGCCTTTAAAAAAAAATTAGCGTCTTGGCACCTTGGCGGCCACGTAGTAGGTGGATGGGTTATTTAGCTTATGCTAAGAACAGGTGGGATTAACCTACTGAATCATATTCTTATTCATTATTATTGAAGGATAGGTGCCTTTAAAGACTCGTCGACGATTCTTAATTTGATGAGAAGAAATGAGTCATCTCTATGAGGAGATACGAGACTGGCAGATTGTGGATTGCTTTAACCAATTAATTGAAGTGTCTCATTCGTGTCAAGTCACAACAGGTCGGCAAGTTAGAAGGCTTAACCCTAACCCAACCCAACCCAACCCAACCCGTTTAGCTTATCATGTCAAAACCTCAACCCTGACCTGACCTATCAGTTAATGGGTTGACCCAACCGGTTTATTGGTTGGGAGGTTGACATGTCTTGACTTTCTAATTTTCTAATTCTTATTTAATGAACTTATTAGAGTAATTTAAACAACAATATCGAAGTAATGAAATATAATGACCACTAGACATTACCTGTTTTAGTTTTCCAAAATAAACCTTAAGCTTTAACTATATATTATAGAAAGTAAAATTTGGCGGGTCAAAATGGGTTGGAGGGTGAAACCTGAAACCCTCCCGCTAAAATAAATGGGTTGGAGGGTCAATCCTAAACTACCCGAAACTCAAAAACCTCGACCCTAACCGGACCCATTGGGGGGCCTATTTCGTGTCGGGTTCAGGTGAAATTGCCAGCCTACTTGTGGGGATGATGGTGAACTAGTTTCTTCCACAACCCAACTCACTGGTCTGTGTTATTTTGGTTAGTGCATGCTTATGATATGTTTTATTGAGTGCAACACATACTAGTCAAGTTGAACTTAATGTGAACGAGGAAGGGCAGGGATGTATGTGTAGCAACTATGCAAAATGAAATTTCTGCTGTGCCAACTCCTAATTCCTATCTGTATCTGCAAGTAATTGTCTTCAATGAAGAAATGATGACTATTTGACGTGTATTTGAGTTTTAAGTTCAAATCATTGCTGAAATGTTCTCCATTTTATTTATAGTTTCTTGATACCTGTCTTCTTCTTATTGTTAGTTTTATTACTCTTGTAATAAGAATCTGTTTCTTCATGTGTAGTTATGGCACAATACTTGACTACTTGCAAAGTAGAGGTGATTTTATGAGTAAGATCAGAGGATGTGTGATTGATTCAGGAGCAGACCCAGAAATAAATCATCGGGTTAGCTTATGACTTTTTCTTTTTGGAATTTGATGCTTTTTTGAGTTGAACAATACTTGGCAACCAAATTTAGTAATTCATAAGAATGCATATGGGTCATCCTATTTTATCTTGACCTATTTCAGAAACAGATATAGGCTGCAATTTGGATTGTCTGGAGTTAAATTTTACGATTTTTAAGTAGCACTTTACAGTAACACATTTTGACGAGGCGTCTAATTTCTGGATGGATCACTGGATTGGGCAAGGGCCTCTGAATGTTTCATTCAGTGATATCCATAGAATTAATGTGAAGAAAATGGGTGTAGTCTCCTCATTCTTTGTAACTTTGGATGCCACCCGAGCCATAGATTCAGATTCTTGGACATGGGAGGATAACTCAGGTCTATATTTCAATTATTGCTTCAACTGATTCTCAGCTGCTTTCCCTTTTCGAGCTAATTTTTTTTTTTTTTGGGAAAGTGACCTTTGGTTTTTAGGATCCCTAAACCTTATATTAATAAAAAAAAGATGATGATAAAGTTTACAATCGCTCATACGTTCACTCGTTGCATCATCTACAGAACAATAAACTTGCTTCAAAGCTTCAACAAATAATCTAATTAGTTCTAGATTCACCGTCTCCAAGTTGGGGAGTAACCTTGCAAAGTGTTCTGCTACTAAAGTGGTTGCATGATGGATCTGCCATAACTTTTCTTCCTCATAATTATCAATCAATTCTTTAATCACTCTCATGACCTGATTTATACCTAATGTTGTCCCAAGATGTATGAGAAGTCGTCGTAAAGAATCGAAACACAATGAATCATGATATAGAAACCATTGAATGCTAGCACTAATCTAACATCCCTACAAGGTTCTAATAAACATTTGCATTCTACCTGTATTATCATTATCAATTACCTGAATTTAGGATTTGTCTTCTTGCTTCGAGAAGGCCTTCGAGGAACATATTCCGTGGGAGGCTGTATTGTGGTAACCTCATGTTCTTCTTCAATAGTGTTTTGCCCCACCTTTGCTGCTTCCGCTTCAAGTAAGCCTTTAATTTCGGTGATCAATGCATCATTGCCTATTCTTGCAATTGTTGTATTCAAAGCATTGATGGCTTGGGGTGCTAGCCAATCCATGGGCGCTGTTGGAGAGTTCGTGCAATCTTCCCCCTGTCTTCCATCAATCATCTCTCGTCCTATTTCAGGAAATGTAGAAGCTGATTTTTAGGTTGCATCAGCTTCTTCACTGCATCTTTCCTGATTTGGAGCAACTTCTATTTCACGTTGAATTTGCACAGGAGCATCAACTTCTTGTTAGCTTACTTTTTGTTCCTCAACTGGGAGTGTAGGGATAAATTCTTTGTTTGACTGGTTCGCAGTATCCATCTCATCATCATACTGATCTATAATATCTACCTCATTTACGTTGCTTATGCTCTCACTTGTATTGATGTTGGTCTACCTTCTGACATCTACGTGTTGCATTGCCTTATTGGGTCTGAATGCATGTTTTCCTGAAACAACGATCCAACCATCTTTATCGTCCTCATTCTGATTCTCATCTACTTTCTTCCCTGTTTCTCTCCAAACTTTTGGAGTCGTTTGTCTAATTTGCTTACTCTTTGGACAACCTATTTTGTTGTGCCCAAACCCCGCACAAGAGCTACATTTGACTGGAACCCAAGCATACTCCACTTCTTCAAGTCTCTTCTTCTCATCATTAATAACTATTGGTATTGCTTTGGGAAATTGGTTGTTGACATCAATTTCCACACAAACTCTTGCATATGACAGCCGTGTTCTCTCCTCTGTAGCTCTGTCAAGCATGATAAGAACTCCAATTGCACTCGCAATTTTTTGTAAACCTTTCGGGTTCCAAAGGAACAGAGGAACTTTCTTTAGAGTAACCCATATGGGCACAAATGTAAGTACCTCAGTTTCCTCATCCATCATTGGAGACCAACCTCTAAGAATGAATAATCTGCTGGCAATGTACACTGGCCCCATTTTCAGAACTTTGTTCTTGTCTCTTTCATTTGTAAACTTGAAAACAAAGTTTTTATCCCCATGAATACTCATCTCAAAATTATGGGTTTCCCAAGCCCTAACAAGATAATCTTTCACATACCCATAAGCCAAACGTTTACCCACAAACCTACCTATGATCAGGCGTTCACATTCTTCAATTCGAGTTGCAAAATCTAAAGTATTAACTTGCACTATCTTCTTACCTTCTATGATTGCAGGAGGTTCATATCTAAGTTTGGTTGCACCTCCAAACTTATTCTACTTCAGCTTAGAAGCCCAATCCATCTTGGGTACAACACACGCATGGTCTGGCTCTGTCTTGCCTTGACTACCAACATTCCTTCTTAGCTCTTCCTTTCCCTCATTGTCAGCTTTGTTTGTGTTCTTTTCAGTCGGTACAATGTCTGCTCCTTCTGCATACTATGCATCTCCCTTCTCGACATCCTCCATTGACCTTAATCTAGGGTTATAACATCTCCCTAAAGTTTCAGACACCTCATGCGCCGCTGCTTCAGATCTGGTCGAGGGAACCAGATCTAACCGCACAAAGTAGATGGAGGTCCTCAATCTAATCGCTGCTTCAAATCGCTGTTCCAGATCTGTTTCAAATCGCTGCCTCAGATCTGCTTTAAAACCAGATCTAATCGCTGTTCTTCGACGATGAGAAAGAGAAACTGAGGCAAGTGAGCGAGCGAAGCAGCAGAGGCAGAGCAACCTCTCTTTGTTGACTCCTAATCATTTTGTTTTGAGCAGCTCTGTTCTCCCAGTTCTTTGGTTCAAACAGCTTTGTCTCAGGTGATTTTTTTTTTGTCTAGACTGTGGCTCATGTACACATCCTACTGTTGATAACGTTGCACATATGGATTTGATTTTACCGAACAGATATGCTTTCTGAGAGTCCCAAAAAGAATCTATTGACGACCTTTTTAATGCCTTATTTCGAGAAATATTACGGCCTAAGTGGCCAGAGATTGTGGGGGTTCTTTTTCAAGGGCTGAATCCTTCCATCATTGGGTTCCCAACCAGGTTAATCCATCCTTTTCTATGACAGGATATTGTGGATGATGTGGAAGGCGAGAATGAACGGATCTTCAGTAGCCATAAGAAAGAGAAACACATTAGACCTTAAATCATTAGTTTAGTTGAAGTTGTCTCAGAAGAGGAGGTGTGAAGTGTATGGGTTTTCAAGATCTTGGAGAATATCATTCGTGATGCTGTGATCTACACTGAGCATGCCCATTGCAAGACTGGCACTGCCATGTAGGGATGACCGCGAGGCTGATAATTCGGATTTGGGCAAATCCGTCCCTGCCCTGCAAAACCTTTTATTTTTATTTATTTATTTTTAATAAAAATCATCCCCGCTCCGCACGGGTTGACATATATCCTCCCTGCCCCGATTATCCGTTTATATTTGCGGTTTTGCTGGTGGATAACGGATCACCGCCCCGATCCGCCCAGCCCAACAATTTTTTGGGCCTAATTTTTCAGGCTTATTTTGCTGGCCTGTATAAAATCTTAAACCTGTATAAAATCACTTATAGGCCACAATAGTCTTCGCAACAAACAAGTCTAAATTTAAGTGTAACATAAATCAATATAGTCTAACTTAAAAAAAATAAACTAAGTCTTACACAAGAAAACAATAAGTGTTACACATTTTGTAGCCACAATAGTCTAATAAAACGACTAGATAAATTCTAAAATTTTCTAAAACCAAAACAAACAACAAAAGGATGACCACCAATAATCCCTCATCTCACATTAACACTTTGCTCTTTTGTTGTTGCAAAAACTTCGCCAACGTGAATTTTTTTTTCTAAGTTGACTTCTATAAGAAAAAAAAGGCATATGAAAACAAATAAAAAAATGGTGTTTTACATCACCTCCATATCCTTGAAATAAAAATTCAAAACTTTCAATATGCAATTGACATGCAACTTTGTTTCTACAAATAAAATAATTCATTTAGCAAGGCCTAAGACACCATTAGTTCATTATAGGCTTATTAAATACTTATTTTAGCAGGGTTATTTACCTAAAACAGCTTAGTATCAACATGAAGATAATGGAACGACACAATTGCATATGGAATAGTATCAGCAAATCGAGATTTAAGAAATGAAATGGTAATCTACAAGTGTTATAGCAAGCAAGCACTTGTTGTACTAACTAAGAACAACATTTTTTTTCTTCTCCTCAATTTTTAGGTACTTCAAGTGGGCCTATGGTCGATTTGGCTCTCTGGGTTAGGGCTGGGCCGGTCCAGGTAACTGGCCTGAAAAGCTAAAATCGAAGACCAAACCGGTTTTCCAAAAACTGAAAATTTGAGGCCCGAACCTGGACCGAGCAAGGCCGGTTACCCGAGATCTGGTTAACCGAATGTTCTAGCCGGGCCGAGTCGGTCTCGGTTTTTTTCAGTCTAGTTTCTAGCCCAAGCCAGTTTGTTCACAATTTTTAGACCAATTTTCAGGTCTTCTCTGCTTATGAAACCCTTAAGGGTCTTTAGCTCCTTAGAGAGTATTCGATCCTTTCGAACATTGAACCTAACAAATCAAAGTATGTTTTCTGAATCGAAGGCAAAAACAAATTTAACAAAACCCCTTTTCAATTTTTATTGAATTTTGTTCTGTTTCCTTTAATTGGGAACCAGAACCCTACATCTTGTTAATGCAAGATCACTATTTAGAAATGATCTTATAAAACAAGCTTGAATATCTCTCATTGAAATCAGATTACTCATGTTTGATTATTTTAGTAGAAACAATTACAAAAACCTTTTCTTTCTAAAAGAGGGATCTATTTCATTAAGGGTTTTGATTCTTGGAGTTTCTTCAATCGAATGAAAAGGACTTTAGGGTTTGAGAAAAAGAAGAGTTGTTACAGCGGCATGGACGAGTTTGTCTGTGTAAGATCCGACACTGATGACGGGAGCAAACCGTCTACGAGACGATCCACAAGCAACTTGGTTGGTGTTGGTGTTGAAGTTGGCCAAGGAGGACTTTTGCCATCTTCCGATGCAGTGTGTAGAAGACAAGTTAAGATTCATTGAACTTACATACACCATGCTTAGCTCACTATCAACAACCAGCTCGTTCTCCATCTCTCTTTCACTTAGCTTTTAGAACATTGGAGAAAATGAGAGAAATAAATGTTGGTTTTATTTTATTGGTAGGTTCACTGTCTCACAACTAGCTGCCAGAAAAGTAACCAAATTGCCCCTGGGATAAGTTAAAAGAGATTGTAGTATACAATTAAAATACACGGATCTGGCCGGTTAACAGGCAGTTTCTTGTATCTGAAACCGATACTCGAACCAAAAAATTTGGTCTGGTCCGGGTTTTGGGACCGAGATTAAATTAATATTTAAAAAACCGAACTGAATCACTCCGATCGGTTCGGTCCGGCTTATCGGTCTAAAATGCCCAGCCCTACTCTAGGTTCATCACTACTTAAGAATGATCACATTGACAAGCCCTCCAAGCCTTTGCCAAACTCAACAAAAACACCCAAAATCACCGTATTCTGTACCCCCTCAACAAATCGAGATTTTAGTTCAATTTGTAATATATTCTCTGCACACTAGAATCAGATCTCTGCAACTCAATAATCAAGCATATATTCGCATCAAAACCATCTCCAGTACTCCAAAGTTCAAAGAGTGATGAGCTTCTCTAGATTGTTTTATATAAATTTGATACATAACAATAGTACTGAGATAGAAGGTGGGCTGTGGCAATTTAGTGACAGGAAGAAAAATTAAGCAAGAAGTAAAAAGACAGCAAAAAGGGTTGTAAGATATTGTAGATGCTCTTAGAACCTTTGTCTATCACGAGATGGATTGCTAGCTTATTCAGTTGAAGCTCGTGATTTTTCTCTTTTGTTAAATTTTTTCCAAATGTCTATTCTTTTGACCTTCTCATTACCAGATTCAAGAGCACTACTAGTCTGCTTGTCTATTGGCAGTCCATGTTTCATAATTCCAGTAGATACTAATGGAGAAGAGCACTAGCCTACATTGAAGCAAAGCAGAGGATGAAAAGGGATGAATTGAAGAGGTGGTATTGCGATTCTGCGAGGTTGCAACGTGCTTACTTTGGTTTTCCTTCGGCTACAAACTGCAAGATATTAATTGATAAAAGAAGATAATAAGAGGGGAAAAAAAAGTAAACTTACTCAGAAGAGCTGGAGTTCCAAATCGAGCAAGGCAAAATAGGTGGAGGTGGTTGTGTGTACGATGGGGGAGATGGTGGGAGCGTGGAGAGTGGACTGTGGAGAGAGGTGGAGAGTGGAGAGAGAGATGGTCGATGGATGGGTGGTTTAGGTTAGGGTTAAGGGTTTTTTCTCTTAAGGGCTAATGGTAGTTTAGTAAGTATCTATATAAATGGATATCCACAGGTTAGATATGGCCAAATCTGTATCCGCTTCGAATATATGACAGATACCATTTGGATCTCTGAAAACGCCCCGAAATCCGTTTAGACACATCAAAGTCACCCTATTCGAGCGTGCGGGGCCATGTATGTTGTGTGTGCTTTGAAGAGGCAGTGGAAGATTTTGAGTGGGTTTTGGGGGGGGGAGGGGGAGTGTTAGGTTTTGTAGTGTTCTTACAAGAAGTTTAGTGGAGAGATTTCTGGTCTCTTATTAGGGGGTTTATGAAGTTTAGGAGAATTTCTTAATTTAAAGAAATTGCTTGTATGTGTTTATACTGAAGTGACTTGGTGAATTTTAAGATATCTCATTCAACAGAGATGGTTGGTTTCTGATTAAAAAAAAAAAAAAAACCTGAGTCCCAATAAAGTTTTCGTGGGAATACAATTTTATTAAAGCTTTGTGCACTTTAATGCTTTTACTTTTTGCGTGGTACCAAATGGCTTAGAAGTGCCTTAACCCTCACAAATAGCTGCAAGTGCAAGCGTGATTACAGTAAGCTCTATTGGTTGTTAAAGTAGATATGGACGGAGTAGAACTAAAATTAGGCGTGACCTCCAACTGTTAGAACCCTGCTGATATCTGGAAAATATAGCTGCTTTCTCATTCCCGGACACATACAATCTCTGAAGGATGGAACACACTGGTTAGCGACTGTGCACCCCGCTGAAGGACTTGTTCAAATGAAATATTACTTGCAGATGTGACTTTTCCTCCCATTTATTGTGCATTTTCATTGCAGTGCATCCTGCCAATCAATTCCATGGTCAGTCAATTCGACTCTATTGAGCTGGATGGAGAATTAAGGGCATTATAACAATTCTAAGAATTTTCCTTTGTGCAATATACTTCATAGTAATATTTAGGATTACGGTGTGAAATTTGAAATGGTTAAAAAAACAGAAAAATTGTCTTCTCTTGGCAAGTAATGTCTTATTTGCTGAGAAAATCAAGAATTGGGTGATTATGGAATCATTGGCTATCTCCTTGGTGTTGGAACTTTATTTTTTAAGGTGGGTGCTGTATTGAGAGGTTTTTATTTGATAGATATCTTTGTAAAAAATTCACATTGAAGCTTAAAGCACAGCAATTTTCCAATTGGTTAATGTTCTGGATTTCCTATTTCATCATCTCATGATTTGGAGGATTGTCCTTTTTACCATTTTGATTTTTTTATAAATTTTATAATATGTAATTCTTATAGGTCTGGGCAGCAGGTTTTTCTGCTGCATTGTTGAAGAAACGCAGTTCTGCAACACTGCCTTCAGTTGGGGTTATAGATGGACAATACTTTCAAAATGATGAAGATGCAACTAAGGTGCCAGAAAACGAGCCACACTTGATTGAAACTTTGCTTCAATCAGTCTTGGAGAAGCTTTTCTCTTTTCTTCTGAGGCTGCCTGATGTAAATCGGTAAACGTCTGTCGTCTGACAAGTTTAACAATTACATAGCCTTTTGTTATGGATGGGATTCAAGTGACAACAAGATATGGTAAGAGTTACTAATTTACTGCTGCATTCTATTTTAACAGGAGGTTGACCAAGATCATTTCCGTCCTCACCAAAAACCAACCACCCTGCCCTCAACTTTACCTCTATAGCACGGCTGACAAGGTCATCCCTTTTGGGTCAGTAGAGATGTTTATTCAGGATCAAAAGATGGCGGGGAAAAAGGTACGGGCCTATAACTTTGGTCTGTCTCCCCATGTAGACCATTACCGAAGCTTCCCTCATTTGTATTCAACGGAACTCTTCAAATTCTTAGAGGAGTGTGTTAGATCAGATAGCCAGAAGTAAAGACTGCAGTTAAAGCTTTGATTTTATGAATTGGACTGTGTTTCTCTTGGCCATTGCATTGCCAGAGATAGTATGACTGTTGGTACCAAGCCGAGCAACGTCTTAAAAAAATTAAGTCCAAATGTATAAGGGTTAAAATTTGATCCAATAAAACAATTTCTTTATCTTCATGCTGTTGATTAATTCAAGTAGTGTGTCTTAACAAATCAGTTCACCGTCCTTCATTAATATTCTTGAACGAACTTGTACAATCAGTAATAGGGGAAACTATACAGTACATATTACCACCCAAAAACATCTTATGCCATTATATACAGGGAAAATACTTGTCTTCGCTACGTATATAGTCGGTTGCATCCACACCATCTATATTGGACTGGCAAAACCATACCGTACCCAGATCATTATTGTCTTCTCTTCCTTTTATCGATATATTTTTGGCTTTATAATCTTCTTAACTAGCTTATAGGATAGATCTCTGAGTTCAAGTTAAGCTAAACACAGAGATGTGTACAGAGTATAGGACATTCTTCATGGACTTTTCTCAGCTTGAGCATCTGGCTTGGTGGAGTTGTGGGCAGTAACATGATACTGTGCTATGTATTTGTGCGACGGTCCTTCGGTGTTTATTACAGGAGGTTCATTCAGGAATGCCCAGTTAGTCCTGGTCCACCTGTAAGAGTATCAGAGTATGAGATTATCTCTAAAGAGAGGAGTCAGAAAATTGGCATTTGGTTTAATAGTTCATTCATTTACACTCACCAATCCTTTTTTAGTTTCTCTATAGCTGCATCTGCATCAACATCTATGAAGTTTCCCTTTCGATCAGTTAATGGTGTGGAGCTTGATCTCTGAAACTTTCCTGGTTCCTTGCGCGCAGTCTCCTGTAAAAAAAATGCACAGTCATTTCTGTTTTGACTTTCATTGGATTCTAGCATATTTCCTTCTTTAATGGCTGGCAAGGATCGTGATTCTGCGAAATATTAAACCTGGATCATTTTATTTTTCAGGTGAAATACATAGCTCTGAGATTAGAAAAGTCCAACCTGGTTCTCGATGAATCAAATGGAATTACCTTTGAGGATAGTAACTTAGAGAGTTTTGTAAGTAAAGATAAAAGCCCAAGTCATTTGACAAGTTTTGCATACAAATAAGTTTCTAGTGCTTATACGGCAGTGTCATTTTAGTGATACCATATATGCCAGTCTGACGTGTCTGGAACTCGGTTATACTGTATAGCTAGGATGCATGACCAGCTTAGCCCTGGGGAAGGGACAAAGCATATGTTAAACCGGAGGGTGTAGGTTACGATAACTTGAGTGGTGGAGACATTCACACTCTGGTGTCTTGCCTGAGCTTATAAGTAATCAACCAACTCTAAATTTGGAGAGATAATTTACCTGGATACCCTTAGGTGAAGTTGAAATTACTTTCAGATGCTCTTCCTCCTCTGTCCCCTTCTTTGATCTCCAATAAGCTTCGATTTCTTCATTAGTGTAGGATTTGTTCCTCTCAAATATCACTGCAAAAACCCGTCAACGTAAAAAAAGTTCTAGTAAAGAAAAGAAAAGAAATACTACCTACAATAAGTCTTCTCATAAACCAATAGAGCAGAGTGAAGTTACCAGTTTTCGGATCTAGGGAATGAGATTCCCAACCTGCCATTAGAGAACCCATGAATCAAACTTTCAGTTGTCTTGGATCACTAGCAACAATATCTCAAGTATAAATGGAAGCCACTATTGAACGAATAGCACTACTTCAGTTGTTCTTATCTACAAATAATCTAGAAGGAGAAAAGGTGACAGACCCAAGTGTTTATGCTAGGATGCTCCTTGAAGTCATCCCATCAATATATTTGTTTTTGCATGAGATTATGGATTTGTATGGTAGGTGGCAGGCACTGAGATATTTGAAGATACAGACAAATTTATTTTATTTTATCCGCTTGGTTTATATCACTTGTTTTCACCTTTCCATTATGTTGTTTTTGTTCAGAGAGTTTAGAAATCAGAAATTCTAAATGTCGAGGAAGTGGGCGAGGAAACCAGCGAGGAAAAGGAGGTGGCGGGGGTGAACCATTCACCCCCTCGAGATGTGTGCTCACTTTTTTGTCATGCACATCCCAAAGAGGATGAATGGTTCAACCCCCGCCACCTCCTTTTCCTTGCTGGTTTCCTCGTCACGTAGATTGGAAGCGCGTTTGCAGATAGGGTTGGTAGAGCCATCCATATTATGTTTGTGCATATCTTTATGGATAAACATTAAGAGACTGCTTTCTGGTACTTTAGTCAACCTGAAGATGACAATGATTACCTGAAGATGACAATGATTTTGAAAGAAAATCTTGAGTTCTATAGAGATATTTTGTTTAGAGAGGGAAAGATCCCATTAACTACTAATAAGACGGATTAGTATACCATATTAATGATTTATCTTTGGTGCACTTACTATTCTTTGACAGTGGTATATTTAAAATTGCATTTCGACCCCGTCGAAGTTCTCAATTTGTGTTTTGTTTATTGAAGTTGGAATCACAATCAAATTGTAGGCAAGATTATACATTGATAGTGAAATTCCTAGGACTATTCCGTCATCATGAATCCCGATTCAAAGCAGATATAAAATAACTAGACATAATAACTATATGGTCATAGACACAACATGTTCGGATGAAGTTGGCTTGAATAATTTCACATCAACTAAGGTGAAGTTGTCATCTAATAAAAGTCCACTTCCTAATAGCAACAAGGCATTTTGGAGAAAAATTCCAAACCACATAAGCCCATAATAGGTTCTAAAATCGTGGGGTTTAAGTTAGTGACAAATATCGTTGGTATATATAGTGGACCAAGTTGCGCGCACATGTCTAGCACGCCAATAAGTGGTGTCAGAGCAATTGTTAGGAGGAGATTATTAATGTGTTGAATTGACATAAAGAATAACAACAATGGTGATTAGCCCTAATGACTCTAATTATGTGATCTGGAAAGCAAACACGGAAGATATTTTATATTGCAAGGATTTGTATGCTCCGATTGAAAGAGATAATGCCAAACCAAAGGATATGTGGAGTGAAAAAAATTAAATAGAAAAACCATTAGCCATATCGGGCAATGGCTAGATGATACAATATTTCACCATGTGTTCACTTAAACGTCTGCCCATTCCCTTTGGACTAAACTTCAAAACTCGTGTGAAAGAAAAACCGTTGTGAA
The DNA here is from genome assembly GCA_003290165.1 of Berberis thunbergii. Classification (NCBI taxonomy): domain Eukaryota; kingdom Viridiplantae; phylum Streptophyta; class Magnoliopsida; order Ranunculales; family Berberidaceae; genus Berberis; species Berberis thunbergii. The sequence continues at coordinate 154,734 of QNQO01008167.1, forward strand.
CAAGGCCTTCTTGATTAGAAAGTTGGTGAATCTGAAATTCAAGGAATGTAGTTCTGTTGCTGAGCACTTGAATGAGGTGCAAAGTATAGGGAATCAGTTGTCAAAAATGAAGATATTGTTAGATGATGAAATGCAAGCTTTGTTACTTCTCAGCTCATTACCATATATTGAAAAACGTTGGTGGTGTCTGTTAGTAATTCGGCACTGAATGGACAACTTACCATGGAATTGGTAACTAGTAGCTTACTCAATGAAGATACTAGAAGGAATCTGTAGGTACAGATCAATCTCAAGCACTTGTAACTGAAAACAGGGGAAAAAACAAATATAAGAAATATCATGGTCATGATAAGTCAAGAGGGAGATCGAAGTCAAGTGATACAAGGTTTAAGTGTCATTATTGTGGTATACCAGGTCACATTAAAAGAAACTGTCGTCATTATTTAAGAGATTTGAAAGAGGAAAAGTGAAGAAAGTGATAGTAAAGATGCTACAACTACTAATTCAGATGAATAACCCGTAGTTTTTTGGTGTGGTGCATCATATCACGCTACTCCAAAAAAAAGACTATTTCATTACTTACAGAGTATGAGAATTTTACAGTGTGAACATGAGTAATACTAGTTTCCCAATATTGTGAGAGTGAGTGATGTAAGTTTTGACTTTGAAAGATATACGTTATGTTCCTGATATTCGCCTAAATCTGATTTCTGGACTTGCTTTGGACAAACAAAGATATATGAATTACTTTGGTAATGGTGTTTTGAACCTTACCAAAGGTTCACTTGTGGCAAAGTTGCATCTTATACAAGACTCGGGTGAAGCTGTGTAAGGGTGGTTTAAATGCAACTGAAAGTGATACTTCTCCAAACTTGTGGCACAAACGACTTGCACACATGAGTGAAGAAGGTATGCAGCTCTTAGCAAAGAAGAAATTCATTCACTCCTTGAAATTTACCCCTTCTAACCCTTTGTGATCATCGATTATTTGGTAAATGTTATAGAGTTGCATTTCATAGATCATTAAAAGGAAAAACTGGTTTGTTAGATTTGGTTTACACTGGTTTGATAAATTTGGTTTACATTGATGTTTATGATCCCATTGAAGTAGATTCTCTTCGTGGTAGTAAATATTTCTTGACATTTATTGATGATGCATCAAAAAAGGAGTGGATTTATTTCATCAGATCTAAAGACCAGATTTTTCAGTACTTCCAGCAGTTCCATGCCAAGGTTGAAAGAAAACATGTAGACTTTTGAAGTGTCTCCGCAATGATAAAAGGGATGAGCACACATCGAAAGAATTTAAAGGTCATTGTGATGAGCGTGTTATACGGCATGAGATGACAATTCCTCGCATTCCACAACATAATGGAGTGGCAGGGAGAATGAATCAGACTATTGTAGAAAGGGTCTGATACACGATTCACATGGCTAGGTTGCCGAAGGTGTTTTGGGCTGAAACTGCTCGTGCTATTTGTTACCTCATCAACATGTCTCCTTCGGTTCCTTTTGGATGATGATATTTCAGAAAGAGTGTGGAGAGATAAAAATATTTCATACTCTCATCTGAAAGTATTTGGGTGTAAAATGTTTGTTCATGTACCCAAGAAACAAAGATCAAAGCTTGATGAGAAGACATTTTTATGTATTTTCATTGGTTATGGAGATGAACAGTTTGACTACAAATTGTGGGACCCTAAGAATAAGAAGATTGTTAAAAGTAGAGATGCGGTCTTTTATGAAGATCATACCATTGCAAATTTTGAGAAAGTTGAGAAGCCCAAGTACACAGAGAGTGAGGTACCAGATCTTACACTACTTCCTCTTCCTTGTAGCATGTTGAAAATGAAGGAGAGATTCCAGATGATATGGTAGGTGACCATATATCAAAAAATGAAGTTGTTGGTGATGATCATGTACAAACAGACCCCTTCAGCAAGAAATAGTAGAGCCTCAAGTAAGAAGGTCTACCAGAGAGAGCCAACCATAAAAGAAATTCCCTGATTCTGAGTATGTTATGTTTACAGAAGAAGGTGAACCAAAATATTTGCAAAAAATACTAGCTCATAAAGATAAAAATAGTTGGATGAAGGCTATGCAAGAAGAGATGGGTTCCTTGCATAAGAATGATACTTATGAGTTAATTGAGATTCCAAAAAGTAGAAAACCTTTGAAGAACAAATGGGTATACAAGTTGAAAAATGATGGTGATGGGAAAAATTTGAAGCACAAAGCTCGGTTAGTGGTGAAGGGCTTTGCGCAAAAGAATGGGATAAACTTTGATCATATATTCTCACCCATTGTGAAGATGACCTTTATCGGAGTAGTGTTGAGTCTTGCAGGTAGCCTGGATCTTGAAATTGAGCAGTTAGGTGTGAAAACTGAGTTTCTTTATGGTGATTTGCACGAAGAAATTTACATGGTACAACCAAAAGGTTTTGAAGTGAAAGGGAAAAAACATATGGTTTGCAAATTGAAAAAAAATATATTTATGGGGGCTGAAACAAACTACAAGACAGTGGTATAAGAAGTTTGACTCATTTATGGTGGGTCAAGGGTAAAATAGAACACTTCTAGATCATTGTGTTTATGTCAGATATTTTTTTCCTAGTAGCTTTATTATTCTCTTAACTTATGTTGATGATATGCTAATTGTTGGAAAAGATGTTGATATGATTGGTAGGTTGAAGAAAGATTTGATTATAACTTTTGATATGAAAGACTTAAAGCCAGTTGAACACATTTTTGGATGAAGATTGTATGTGACAAGAAAACTAAGAAGTTGTGGTTGTCAACAAGAAAAATATGTTGAATGGGTGCTTTAAAAGTTCAACATGAATGATGCTAAGCCCGTGAGCACTCCACTTGCTAATAACTTCAAGTTAAGTGTCAAGTTGTCTCCCAACATTGATGAAAAAAAAGGAGATGGCAAATATTCCATACTCTTTTACTGTAGGGTGTTTTATGTATGTGATGGTTTGTACAAGACCAGATATTGCTCAAGCAGTTGGTTTTGTGAGTAGGTATCTTGATAATCTAGGAAAAAAACATTGGGATGCAGTTAAATGGATTATGAGGTACTTGAAGGGTAGTTCAAAGCTTCGTTTATGTTTTGGTAATTTAGGAATCGTATTTGAAGGGTTCATAGATGCAGATATGGCAGGTGATCTTGACAAGAAGAGATCTATTTCAGGTTATGTTTTCACTTTTTGTAGGGGGAGTTGTATCTTGGCAGTCTAGGTTGCAAAAGTGTTTTGCCTTGTCAACGACTGAAGCCGAATACATTGCCATTACTGAAGCAGGAAAAAAATGTTATGGCTGAAAAGATTACTCGGAGAATTGGGTGTGAATATAAATAAATATGTTGTGCATTGTGACAGTCAGAGTGCTATAGAGCTAAACAACAATGTCACATGCCATGGGCGTTCTAAGTATATTGATACTCGTTACCATTAGATACGCGATGTGCTTGAGAAGAATTGTTTCCAACTTGAAAAGATTCACACTAGCAAAAATCTTTCTGACATGATGACAAAAGTGGTTCCTAAAGAGAAACTTAGAAACACGAGTTCTGTAGAGAGCTCATTGGAATGACCTAATGTACTTAGGCTATGATTCTTTCCTTATGGCTTGGAGGGAAAGATTTGTTGGGTTATCCATGATGGGTCCAGCCCATTAGGGTTGACAAGGCTTTGTTCTCACATGGTGAGATGAATATATAAAAGGATAACAACTAAGGCTATTTTGTAGAGAGAAAAAAAAAGTTTTGTGCATTGATGTGTGGTTGTGTGCGTGTGCATGGTTTACCTCAATTGAGAGATAGAAGAAAGAAGAAAGAAGAAAGAAGAAAGAATAAAGAAGTGGTCATTGTTGGGGTTGGGTTGAAGACTCAAAAGTGTTTTTTGGATCCATTTATTGCCGGATTTTTGTGCTGTTTGTTTTAGTGTATTCTCACTTTGATTGAGAAGTTGATTGAAGCACTTGTGAGGTAACCCTTATATTACTCATTGTATTCCTCAAGTTTTGGACAAATAACTTGAGAAGAACATTGTACTTCTTTTTATTGATTAGTGGATTGATCAAATTTGCCATGTGGTTTTTATCCTTCAACTTGAAGGGTTTTTCACATATATCTTGGTGTCATTTATTTTTTCATTGATTATTTGCTTGCGTTGAATATTAGTTTGGCGATATTAGTTGGTTCTTCCTTTGTAGTTGTTTGCTTTGTTTTCCCCAACACAACAACCCCATTCTCCTACCTCAAGAATGCTTCATATTTTTGTGTTCTCCTAAACTCACGAAATTGAATTTTTAGCAGCTTTGTTTGCAGCGTCTGATTGTGAAGTTGTCAAGCAACTCAGATCAAGTGAAATGCTTACTTGAACAAATTGACAAATGATAATCAACTTGGAGACTCTAAGGCCTAAGTAACTATAGGGTGAATGGTGTGGAGATTACTAACTCGTTTTGAGTGACGGCCTGTAAACTTGATAATTTAGATGCTTTGAAACACCAATTATCCAATACGTGGGGGCATTATTTCTAGTACCTAGTTTCTTCTGACAACTAAAAGATAGAGGTTTAATGTCCTTTCCCGTGTGGAAAAATAAGTATAAGAGTTGAGCTAAAGGACAATTAACAAAAGCCATAATATGTGTGTGATTGTAAATGTTGTGCACTGATGTAGTCGATTTTTGCTCCATGCTTTGACCTTGAGTTGCAAACCTGCTGAACTGCATAAGGAACCACTACAACACAAGTCCATAATAATAGCACAAGGCCATAGCGTGTTTTGGACTTGTGCTATGAAAGCCAATGAAATTTCATTTGATAGCGTTTTGATTTTCGCAGAAACAGAGCGGGAGAGCGAAATTTTTGTACGTGCGTTTTCGATCGATTTCATCTCCTCCCTCGCGACTCTCCCTCACAAGAACACCCTCACAGGTGCACCTCTCCCTCCCTCACAGACGCACCTCTCCCTCACTACCAAGGCTTTCATCTCCTCCCTCGCGACTCTCCCTCGCAACGCACCTCTCCCTCACAAACGTAGCTCTCCCACACCTCGACTCTCCTCTCGCCGTCACCTCGCCTCGCCTGATCTCTCTCGCTCTTCTCTCGCCATAACCTCTCGTCTTACCGTCACCCCGATCTCTTTCGCTCTCTGCTGCATTGCCTGAGCTCTCTCGCTCTCTGTCACTTCGTCGCTTTGCCTCCACTTCACTCTGCTTCTGCTACTCACTATTCCTTCACTATTTCGTCCTCTTCATTTGCACAAATTAGGGTTTCTGATTGAAGGTAAGTTGGATTCTGTGATTGCATTTCATTTTGTAGTTTGTTCGATAATTTATTGAGATGTTGATTTTGGGTTTCTTTAATTACTGACAATGTGTTTGTATATTCAAAGAGAGAAATGAAATAGATTTTAGAGTCTCTCCATTGGGGAAGAAATACCAAGATTCTCTCCAGCGGATTTCGAGTCATCTAGAGGCAATTTTGAGGTACGAATTTTGGATTGATTTTTGTTCTAATGGTTTTTAGTATGAGATTGCTTTGTGAGATTGGTGGTTGTTTGGTTCCCATTTAGTTTGCTTTGTTCTAATGGTTTTTATTATGTCATTTGTGTTCCCATTTGGTTTCCTAGTATTTTAATTTATTCTTTCTCAAAAAATACATGAAAATTGAAACAATACAAGCACCTGAAATAAAGAAATGCATGCCTGAGACACCCATCTCAGTTTGTTTGCATCATAGAAATGTGAACTGTAAAGAAAACATGACTTGATTCCAAAGGAAAGCATGAATACTTGTGGAATTCTATTTGTACTTAAGTTGTTAATTGGCAAGTGATTCAAGGAGGGGTTTGATCCCACGGCTAAGAAAATGTTTCCCATCTCAATGAGATGGTAGGTTCAAATTGTAATGGAAGTAAGGGAATTGTGAAGCTTTGTGACAGTCACTTGTGGAAGTATGCAATATGTCTTCTTGCATACATATTATTCCTCTTTGAATATGAACTTCATTTTTGCATGCTATTTGTTCTTGCATACTGAAAGAGTGGATAGTGAATGAAGCTGACTTTACTTCCCATGAATCTAGCTACTTATCAATTTAATTTTCCGTTAATAGTTTAGTGTACTCGCAGTCTTTGAGAATATAGTAAACTAGGCAATATATCAATTTCAATCTTAAAATGGATCAACGGTTGCATTCTCAAATTTTTAGAGAACATAGAGTTTAGATGAATTTTCCTAGTGCACTAGGTTATCTAGTTAAATGACCTCAGAGATTTTTGTTTGAATGTGATAGTTTGGGGAGGAAAATCACAGTTGTGAGTTGTGACATTGTTGGTTTAAATGGTCGACTTAAGTATCACGCAGTTTGCACAATGCATGGATAGTTCGAATCAGTCATCACGCTCTACCAAAAGCTAATATGGAATTCATTCTGCACATACAGGGTACAATTCAAGGCTGTTAGAAGTAGTAAGTTCATTGTTAAAGTTTAGAGTGTTCTGCTTTAGTTCCATATTGGTTAGTTAGTTTCCGTAACTCTAGTCCTCCATATTGGTTAGTTAGTTTCCGTAATGACTATCTCTAAAAAAATAAATAGGATATGCATGTGTACCTATGGAAGCTTATACTGCTGCCATTGTGTATGTTCCCTGCATTACTTGTACATTTTGTCTAAGAAGATGATTGACCACTTGTTAGTTTAAGTGGCCAGATTGGATAATAAAGAGTTTCTATGAGTAAGAGCCTTCTTGCATAAATAACATGATTCATTTCTTGCATAAATAACATGGTTTCTTTCTTGCATTGTTTTCAGAAAATGTGGATAAGAGTTCCATTTGTGAACTTGAATTGGATGCTGCGAAGGTTAAGCAGTTCAAAGATGCAATCGAGAATACATATTGGTTTGAGTTTTTCATGGGTACAGTCCTTACCTTTTCCTTTTTGTCTTATATTTCAATTAATCAATTCCATGCCATGTCTTCTGATGGATTTCAATTGGCTGCTTTATAGTTTCGTGCCATTCTAGGTGATGAGTTTTGGTACCCTTTTCTTTGGTTTATCAAATTCTTACAATATTAACTTTTCTTTGTTCCTTTTATGCTATGTTGGCGCACCTCACAGATGATCTGCCACTATGGGGTACGTAGATTGACAATTTTTTTTTTATATAAATTTTCTGTTCTTTCAGAAAGTTTGGTCTTATTTATTTGGTTGATTCATGGTATATTATTTTTGTTAGGTTTCGTTGGTGAACTTCATCCTGATAAAAACAATGATAATAAGCATGTGATTTACACTCATAAAAGCATTAATATCAAATATAATGGAGATCAGGTTTATGCCTTCAGATTCTACTTATTATTTTTTATTTGATGAATTCATTTTGATCATCATAGTTACTCATTATTGTACTTTGTTAGTATTAACTTCAATTATTTTCTTATGCTTGCAGATAATCCATGTTAATCTCACTCAAAAGAACCCAAAACCCTTGGAAGTGGGGAAAACAATAGATATGACATATTCAGTGAGATGGTTACCTACAAATATCACCTTCGGGCGGCGTTTTGATGTTTACTTGGACTACCCCTTTTTTGAGCACCAGGTGAATATTAGTCACTGATGGAAAGCCTTTTGTGCTAAAGATTATCTTATGCTTCTGATGATACTTTCTTTTTTTGTTGGCCTCTTCTCCTTCTGCTGGCTTCTTTTGTAGTTGTTCAATTGTCCTGTCCATTCTGTTTGATTTAGTGATTGTTGATTTGAAATGTAATTGTAGATGTTAGTGATAACATTTCTGAGACGAATGACATTGAGGATTACTGATATAACATCATCTTGTCTCTCCAGATACATACTGTATTGGTCTCTATGATATTAATGCGAACTCTTCGAAATGATTATGCCAAATATGCTCGGGAAGATGATGATCTGGAGACCCTGGTGATGCTTCTTATTCCTATTATCAGTATTTAATTTCTTTTTAACGTGCTTTATTGGAGTCTGTTCTAGATTTCAAATTATTTCTCAAGATGTTAACAGTTAAAGGATTGTGCCTGTTACCAATAAATATTTATCAGGAAAGGGATGTCAGCGAGGAATTCGGTTGGAAACTTGTCCACGGTGATGTGTTTAGACCTCCACGCAACTTGGTTTTGCTTTCAGCTGTTGTTGGCACTGGAGCTCAACTAGCGATGCTTGTTCTACTTGTCATTCTTTTGGCAATCAACGAGATGTTGTATGTCGGGTAAGTTACAAAAATAGAAATGCTAAATCATCCATTTTTTTCCCACCTTTTCAGAATATCTATTTATTTATTTGTTTTATATTTTGGGGGATATGTATGTTTTCCTTTTTTTTTTTTTTTTTATTACACAGGAAATTCTAGCATTTAGTTCATTGACTGTGTGACTGGTAAATACAATTTGTTAAATGGAAAAAAGCAGAAAGCAAAGCAGGACCCTGCTTACCGAAGCATTGAGTTGCAACCAAGTCCTGAAATGAATCCCCTGTTTACTCTTTCCATAGTTTGCCCTAGAGTAATAGGAGGCCTTTCATGGACCAATCATGGTTGGATTACAAACTAATAGGTTCTGGACCAATCATGGTTGGATTAGAGCTTTATATTGACTTGGTTTGATAAAGACCTTGCTACTTACTAGATAGCATGTGGGTACACATGGATTTGACTTGATGAGACCCCTTAGGAGTCCTATTTATTATTTTTACTTAGTAATTAGGTCTTTTTTTTGGTTAGTTTCTCTTGATTGTATTATCTTTTTGTTTACCCCTGACTACTCTGCACTCACTTCATCAATCTCTTTGTTTCTCTCAGGCGAGGAACAATTGTGACAACTTTTATAGTGTGTTATGCTTCATCAAAAATTTCTTCGAAAGAAAAGCAAAAGAAACAATTGCTTCTTATGGAGGATAAGAAAGGTGGAGTTCTTGTGCGAGGGCTAGAAGAGGAAATTGTAACAAGTGCAAGTGAAATTTTAACTCTACTTGAAAGGGGTTTTGCAAAACATCACACCGCAAAAACTTTATTAAACAAGCAATCTAGGTAATTATCAATCCATCGCTGTTGTGCTTATCTCAGGTTGTGAATTCGTGCCGTGTTAACATTTGTTTTCTAATTTCAGTCGATCGCATTCATTGTTTTCAATTACAATTCACATCAAAAAGCCACTCCAAAAGGTGAAGAGCTTATTAAATGTGGGAAGCTAAATTTGGTCGATTTTTTATGACTACCACATCCATGATCGAGTTCCAAACAACTATTACTATCCCGAAGGAGGAGTAGGCGCTCTAAATGGAAGGTCTTATAGGAGATTTCCCAGTATGCCTGAATTGCCTGTGAAACTTGTCATTACTTCAACAAGGGATTTTGTAAGCATGGAAACAATTGTAGGTATTTCCATGGCCAACCCATTCAAGAGAACTTCTCTCAAGGCTTCATCACCAACTTGATTGACGTAGCGAATGATGACCATTTCTTCTTGCCCGGGTCTTTGGAGAAGCTAGAGATGGAGCTTACTGAGCTCTTGAAATCTAGACGGGGGTACCTTGTCTCGATTGCTTCCCTGCCCTTATTGTATCAAGAAAGTATGGGCGGACTCTTCAGGCTGAAGGGTACTTAACTTAGAGCCAGAGGCATGGGAAGGCTAGTTACAGTCTGACCATACTTCTTGCGCGGTTGAAGAATAGTATTCGACTTATTGACAGGTGCCATCATCAACTTTCACAGAAGTGAGAATGACTTACCTTAATAGTAATTTCTTTTAAATGCTAGGCACTTAATTGTTTTGATATATCATAATTGGATTGCAGACCCCATGGACAGCATGCCGTAGTTCTGACAGAAGATGCAGCAAGGTACATGGATTACCGGAGTGAGAAGAGCGATCCTGGTGGAATTGTTATTGATTCGAGGCAAATTTATCTGACTTTCCCACCTGAGAGCACCTTCACTGAGGAAGATGTTTAAGACTACTTCAAGTAAGGATGTCACCATAGTTTTGCATGCAAAGTTCAATAGTTTTTTCACTCGTACTTATCCTATCTTTTTGTGTTGATTTTGTGCTAGTAGGAGCTTTGGGCCTATTGAAGATGTAAGGATTCCCTGCCAAGTGAAAAGAATGTTTGGGTTTGTGACATTTGTGTATCCTGAAACTATTAAGATGATACTAGCAAAGGGTAACCCCACTTTGTTCGTGGAACTCGTGTCCTGGTGAAACTTTACAGGTAAAGATTAGGCCTAGCGAGAGGTAAGTTCATTTTTTTTAAAATCGAAAGCTTTTCCTTTTCCTCATTTCTTCTAGTTGTGCTTGGTGGTATACAAAACCTATGTTGGAAAAGTAAAATTTGGCTCGATGAATAGGATAGTGCATAACTACAATAAATAAAGGATTCTGAAATTTGTTTTAAATGCCTAATTTTTGGACTTTGAAGAGGCACTAGTGATATTTCCCCACCAATGTGATGTATGGGTTAGTTACGAATCCTCAGTAGTCATTTTTCCAAAACATGACAACGTAACAAGAAGGTTTGGGATGTTTTGTTCTAGTAATAAGATCTGATGGGTGTATTGGCCACCCGACGCCAATGTACTATAGTTGTTGCTATGGTAGTCCTGCCGGTTTGTCTTGCAATTTGGTTATGGATGAAGTGTAAACGAATTTTATGTTTGGATGGGAGGCAAAAAATGAAAAAATAAGAGATGTCCTTTGGAAATAAGAGATGCTCGACTGAATCGACCCCCTTTACTATTCTGATTTCAGAGTCAACCACTGTTACAATTTGGTTTAGTTTTGTGTTTATATTATATTCTTCTGAATTTGTAAATCAAGATGATAAATCTTTACTTTTGACTGCAGGAAGTATGGAGAGCATAATCCTCACTATCTTGATATGGATCCGGATCTACAATCTAGTGAGTGGCCTGTGCTACTTTGCTCCGAATTCTCTATTCTTGTTTATGATTAAGTGAGGTCTATTGTTGTTTAATGTTCTTAATACATCTGATGTTTAAAACCTTGCAGTCCTCAGAGTTTACGACAATTCTGGATATTTCAGATAGAGCAGATGGGAATTACATTAGAAACGAATCTAAAGGTGAGACTGCTTATTTAACTATTTTTTTTTGATGATGCTAGGAGTTATGTGAAATCATTTCAGTGACTGTATTTTCCTCGTTTTGTTCACAGCAAATTGAAGATTTTCAAGAAAAGTATAACACTCAGCTTCAAGAGTCCTCAGATTTAAGTTGTAAACTTGATGCCACCAAGGAACGAATTTTGGAAGAACAGGATCTTCATATGTGACAACAAGTTATTATGATCAAGCTCCTCTCGATGAGTATGGTAAGGAGATGGATTTCTAAATAGACCCTTTTATTTGTTATATATATATATATATATATATATATATATATATATATATATATTTATTGAAAATCATTAATTAGTTTTGTTGATAAATGTAGGTATGATTAGGCAGCCTGAATATGGCCATCTCAAGGAATTACATGCTGCCATAAAGCTCGTGTCTCCAACTTCACTTGAGGGAACAATAAGTAATTCCTCCTTGGGTCCTCAACAAAGTGTAAGAAGAAAATATAATTTTCCTACTTGTTTATTTATTTATTGAAGCACGAAATAGATAACATTGGTTGCATGGATCCAGGCATATGTTTTTCAAGGGAAATCAGGAGATTGTGCTGCATTTTTTGTAAATAGTAATGATAAACAAGAAGCCATTGTGCAATTTCAAGATGCATTGTATGACTTGCCTCGACAATCAATTAGTATCTTACTCAAGCATCTGATGCTCAACCTAAATTTCATGTCGACACTCTTGGGCATGTTGTGCATATGTTTATGTCAACAACGTGTATGTAGGTGAGTTTCTGTTCTTGTTCTCAACAGGCTGAAAAAAATTTGATAATCAATTAAGTTGTCCATGTTTTATCAATTTAAATTGCTGATAATTTCCTTCGCCATGATCCTAGGAAATGCTCATGGGAGTCATGATAATCCGGGATGCACAATCGAGCAACTCGTCCAACTAAACAGTGGAATGAACAATGTTTCAATAGTTAGTGTGATGGTTGGGTTACCGGTACTAATTCTAACGAATGTCCTGCTGTAATTTCTTTAGTTTTCAGGGGTCTATGTAAATTTTTTTATGAATACTTGAGGATTGTTAATGAATGATGCTAAAATTATTTCTACATGAAGGATTCTTGAGCATTTCTTGAACGAAGAGTTACTGGATTACGCAGGGTGAGGATTGAAACCGACTGAGTAAATCCTCAAGATCTTGGTAATTCCAAATGGGGATATCAGGTTGTTCATTCTACTGACAATCCATTTCTGCACTGACGATGGAAGACTATCTCTTACCTAAGTATGCACCTTCATGTGTTATTAGTTGATAATATGGTTTCTCCACAGATCACAATTAAGAAGGCCTAATTTTTTCGTAATTTCTGTACAGGGAGAAAACTTGTGTGTTATTTTCATTGTTGCTGCAAAATTTTTCAGTGGTGACATCAGCTAGTTTTGGGAACTTGTTGACTGGTGATTCCACCCTCTGTTCAGCTTCTTTGTTGACGCACTTGAAAACAGGTATCATCATTTTATTACAAATTGGGGTTGTTTTCCTATTTGGTTGTGGATTGCAAAGTTCTGTTTGTACAATTTATAACACTGTGTTTTCTATCTGCAAGGATGTCAGATGCGGAGTTGAAACATGTCATTTTAGAATTGTGCCAGTTGGACAACTTGCTGAGGCTCATCGAGGATTTTCTCATTAATAGTCCAAATACTAAATCTCCTACTTAGTCCAAATACTAAATCTCCTACTTGTAATTCAATTTCTTTATGCTTGAATGTAAATGATAGCTCGTCTTACAATGCTTGAAAGTGAAAAACAAACTAATTTGTTGAGCTTCAAATTATATTAGAATAGTCATTCCACTTTTACCGTTGATGTCTCTATTTGATGGGATTTACCATCTTCAGGGAAATCTGATAAATATATCATTCACCTCTCTGTTCAGTTTTTTTCGAAACGTAGTTTCAAATTGTTTAGCTTTTATGGTTAAAGAAATCAGTGTTATAATAGCAAATGAACTTAATTTTTTTTTTTTGCTATGTACACCTACCATAGCGTTTTTGAAACGCTATAAAAGGCCTACTTACTATAGCGTTTTACATCGTTTTCTAAACCGCTATGGTATCCTACCATAGCGTTTTGGAAACGCTATTAATGGCCTTTCTTTCTTGTAGTGAACACACATGAGCTGCGGACAATTGTTGTGGTGGTCGATGACACTCTGATGCTAAAGTCAGACATGGATGGAAGGCGTAATGCTGTAAACAATAAAATTTGTAGCATACCTTAGCTTACAACCTCATGTCTTATTTATAGTGTTGGAATCCTGGTTCGACCAGGCCATTGATGACGTAGTTTAGAGAATATGATCTTCAAGGAGATCCTTTTCTAATTAGAAGTTGTGATGTGAAGGGGAGTTTCCTTGTTAGCCTTGTGCTCCTAGATACACGGGAGATAGTTCCCAATCCGAGAGTAGTCCATAGATTGAAGTCTCCATGTGTGACATATACTTTGGTATTTGCTTCTTAGTTGGAAGCAAAGTGCTACTGTCTTGCCTATCCGAAGCTGATACTCGAGATACTTGCCTTAGCAGGGCTTACGGGTATTGAGGATAGTTGTGAGACGTGTGGGCTTAGCAGGTTGTAATGATTTCGGGTCTGTTTGACGGATTGCATTGCGCGGGCTTGGAATCGCTTGGGCCGGATCAGCGTTGGGCTAACACTTGGGCCTATTATTTTTCGAGATCATCATGACACGTGTATGGTGTAGAAGAAATATCGTTTTGGTGTATCTCGAGCTCACCAAAACCATATTGCTAATGAAACTTTTGCTAGGGGCCTCGAGTTTTTAAAAGATAAGTCAATTTCTGAGTCGGGCCTTGGTGAAATCCGAAAGACATTCAGGGTCCCTGAGGACCTGCCATTATATGTCCTGAAGGATGATCAAACACCGATGTTTCCTCTGGAAGGGTTCGTTTGTCTACACTGTGGAATATTTCAGGCTGGAGTCCATTTTCCTATTCTTGATGAGATTTGGGGTTTAATGGATTTCCTCGAAATCCATCCTGTCCAGTTGGTACCCAATGGATATAGGATTATCTTTCTCATTCTGATCAGAACGAAGGATGCTGGCGTTCGCGTGACTCCGCGGGTGATCCAATTACTGACTTCTCCTCGGTTGAATGACCATGTTGTTTGTAAGATTACGTCGCCGGCTTGTTTCGATCGAAAAATTTTCAGATGACTACATCAAGTTCTGGTAGAAATATTGCTTCTTGGTCCCTTTGGACTAGAAGTATTTCAAGTTCAGGGGTCATCCGCTCGAGCGAGAGTTCATGCCACTTGGTAAGTATAACTTCATCTTGTGACTTCGTTGCACTAATTGTGTGCCGATCATTGCATATGCTTTTTCGCAGGGAGGTTCCCTAGTACTTTTCTTTACTCAGAGGAGCAAGACGCTATGAAGACATTCCGTGACTTGCCAAAGATGAGTGTGAAGGAAGTCATATGTCTTACTAACTTCAGCCACAGTGGTTGGTGGGCCAACTAGCATGTGGCCGCCACTATTTATCGAACGCCGAAGATTAACTCCGAAGGTGGGGCCCATTCCAAAAAAAGGAAGGCTTCCAAAGTTGAGGTTCCTACTCCGTCTGACGCGGAGGGGCTTTCTGAGACACTCACTTCCTTTATAAGTTTGAAGAGGTCCCATACCGGGATTGAACCGGCTCCCAAACAGTATGCTTCAGTGAGGGAGAAGTCTGAACCTAGTTAGCCCTGCCAGGGAGGATGACGAAGTATCCGGTTGGGAGAGGGACCATCTGCGATTAGCAGGGGTTGAAAATGTGTTGAATCTGAGTATCGATCAAGCTGAAGTTTTGAGCGAGAAACTGATGTTGGATGTTGTCGTGGCTTCTACTGGCGCTGATCGCTCCAAAGCCGTTCCATTAAAAAATCATCCGACAGTGGCCACGGTGAAGTAGGCCATCCTTCTTGTAGTCTGCATTGTTCCCCATCATGTTCCAGGCCGCATATAAGGGTGATGGAGAGTCCGTTAGACAATTCGCTTCCACCTCTTCCTTCGGGTCCATTGAGCAGTCTCGCAATAAAGGGTCGACTGCTGGTGACAAAGGGAGAGCCGCGAAGGAAAGCCTGGGTGTAATGGCAACTACGAACGGTGGTATCAGCGTAATTTCGCATTTGGGAGAACTCCATCCGAATTCGCAGATAAGTTTGTTTCCTCCGGACGTAATGAAGATGAACAACTATACTTGGACCAGGAAGTTGATGTGGACTATGCTTCAAGGTAGCATATAAGCATGTGCCATAGCTGACTAATGGCCAACGCTCCGAAGCCCGAGGAGGATACGCTGGAAGGGCGTATGGATAATGGTTAATTTGTAGCACCTTATGCTGGGGATGTCTCATTTTAACCAGGTGGCCATTGCTGGAATGGAGGTTGAGGCGGCTCGTGAGAGGGTGTACACCATGAAGCCATTGAAGCGTGTCCTCTTGAATATGCAAAAGTTGTACTTTGATACCCTTTTTGAAATTGAGTTGTTGAGGTAGCAGATTGAGAAGAGGAGGCTGGAGCAGTCAATTGTTGTTACTAAGACTCAGAGGGTTCGTCTGGAGGCCCTTGATTCTGATTTAGCATAGGCGGTGTTCGCAAAGGACAAATTCATGTGACAGTTGGATCCGATCCACCATCATCTAGAGGTTGCGCAGGAAGCTGCCGCTAAGTCGCACTCTGAGTTGCGGTCTTTTGCCGAGGAAAGAGCTATGAAGGAGATTGATTGGGCTACCCAGAGGCAGCAGTTAGAGGCCAACGTGGAAATTAACGCTTGAGTAGCGAGGAAGGCTGAAGAACTACTTCTACTGGAGCAACATGAGCTAAGTGATGTTAAGAGTAGTCTGGCTATAGAGCAGTCTCAGGTTGATGCGCTGACTGGCAAACTGAAGCTGTTGGAGTATGAAATTGCTGAAGCGAAGGAACGTGAGGAAGAACTTCTCAAAGCGCAGGGCAAGTGTGAATTTCGCTAGGTCGCGCATGGGAGATTAGAGCTGCTGGCGCTGATAAATGAATAACACCCGGAATGAAACCTGAAATGGGATGAGGAACAATGTAGACTACAAGAAGGATGACCTACTTCACCGCGGCCACTGTCGGATGATCTTTCAATGGAATGATTGGACTTTGGGACCTCGGGCGAATCCTCATCAGAAACTTCCAACGGAACTACTCTGGAATGACTCTAATGCAGTCAATTATCGTTCCCTGCTTTGAACTTGACTTGCAAACTTGTTGACATGCCCAAGGAACGAACGTGAGCCACGAACCATCGTTGTAGTAGCCGATGGACACTTCGATGCTAAAGTTAGATAGGAATCTGAGGAAGGCATAATGCTGTAAACATGAAATTTTGTAGCGTACCTTAGCTTACCAACCTCATGTCTTATTTATAGTGCTGAAATCCTGATTCGATCAGGCCATCAATGACGTAGTTTATGGAAAAAGATTTTCGTAAAAATCCTTTTTCTAATTAGGAGTTGTGTTGTGAAAGGGAGTTTATCTGTTAGCCTTGTGTTCCTAGATACGCAGAAGATAGTTCCCAATCCGAGAGTAGTCCATAGATAGAAGACTTCATGTGTGACATATACTCTGATATTTGCTTCCTAGTTGGAAGCAAAATGTTGTTGTCTTACCTGTCCGAAGCTGATACTCGAGATACTTGCCTTAGCAGAGCTTACGAGTATTAAGGAAAGATGTGATATGTGTGGGCTTAGTAGGTTGTAATGATTTCGAGTTCGTCTGGCGGACTGCATTGCGCGAGCTTGGAACCACTTGGGCCGGATCAGTGTCGGGCTGATGCTTGGGCCTATTATTTCTCGAAATCATCATGACACGTGTACGGTGTAGAAAAGAGACTATTTTGGTGTCATCATATACAATCGGTGCATTGTTCTAATAATGTTAAATAATAGTACAACAAATTACATTGTCAACAAAATTCATGTTATGTTCTACTATTTTCAACAGTGTGTTAATAATAGCAAGTATCTCACAAACCATATGTCCTTTAGAGGCGCTCGGGATATAATATTGTGGATTTTCTTTTATTATCAAGAACGCTGTTCGGCTTTGAAGTTGTTTGGCATGGATTTAATTGTCTGTGTCGCTTGCCCTATTGAGAGCGAGAGCAATTCTCGAATCTAGAGATGGGAAGACAAATCACTGACTGCAATTCGACGAGCAATTCCGAAGTCAGTCACACACAAAATCTGACTGATCATCTCTTCTAGTGCAAGTAAGAATTCTTGTATCTGTTATAAATTGTTCTAATGACTAACAAATGATGTAGAGTAGTCGTAGTTCATATGTTTAGTCGAACGATTCAACAGAGTTCAGTTCGGGTTGATGATCTGTTATGTTTACACCAGCCCGAGTGGACTGAGATTATAAGGATATTAATCCATATATATATATATATATATAATTCTTTCAGCAAACCCACAATGTGTGCTATTTGAAAGGGTTTCATGGGTGGTGTTGGTGGCAAGCATGGATTAGACCACCTCGAACCAAAGTAAAATGATGTTGAACCGAAGACATGATGGTAGACTGAAGATGGAGAAGCAATTTACGTTCTTAAGGCAACAACTTGGGATAAGAACTTGATCACATCGAGAAGCTCCTTAAAAGAAAAGATAAACAAACAACATTTTGCCAGGCTGTGGTTTCCTCAACAAATGAAAGGAGAATTTACTCAAACGATAACAGGATAGACGCTCCAACAAAGTTAAAATTCAACAAAGTAGCAGATATGTGTGCATGAGCAATAGTTAGGTGCATGTTCTACTAATGATGATAATGATTCAACGAATTTTCATTGGTCTGAACTAAAGGTGGTGAGTATATAGCATGGCTGGGAGGCTTACGAAACTTGATCATCACAATTATCAAAATTGGTGAACCCGCATTCTGTCCTAGTTGGAAGGGCAAGACTCGTGGCAGGTTGTTGGTGGTAGCAGAGATTATACCACCTCCAAGTTAAAATGATGAAAACATTAAAGATGGAGAAGCAATATACATTGTTAAGGCGATGACTTATAATGAATAACTGAGCACCTGCATACACAGCAGAAGTCCCCCAAGTAGCTAATAAGGCGGTGTCCTCAATAAGAGAAGGAAATAGTTTAAGTTGCCGAAAAGGTCCATAGAAAGCAACGATAATTGGGAAGCAGAGTAGAGTCTTCAAGCATCTTTTGTGATTCTCAGAGGAAGAGATCAATGTCGACAAAATTTCTCAGAGGAAGAGATAATGATTAGTTGGTAAGAATGTAGTGAGGAGTTTTATGATTAAGATTCAAATATAGGAAGGAATAGGTTACTGATTTAGATTCTTCGATCACATGACTGATGAAAAGAAGTAAACCAATATATTATCATCATAAGAGAAAAATCATGAATCTGATGGGATGGCGTGACAAGGGAAAGGGACTAGTTGGTGGAGCAACAAGTTGAGGCCATGAATGCAAACAAGGGGACCATGAATTGACAACATCAGTGAGAAAGGGCTTTGATGGATAAGACAACAAAAGTTTTAACCCCATCAAAATTTTAGACGACAAGGTGAGACTAACTGTCAAACTCTCATGGCAGAGATGTGTGATATCGTCATTGGAGTAACTCATGGCGTGTTTGACAACATCATGATTGCAGTCCAAGTAAACATCCTATAAGATGATGGAACTAGGAGGATGTCAAATTAAATGCTTCCAAACCAATGACATAAATAGGTTTTCAAGGGGGCCGCGAATGCATCATATACCAAGCTTGAGTGTCCAAATATAAGTTCGATTACCAACTGCAAAAAATTTTGGTGGGATACAAATCATAAAGGTCATTGCAGAAAGGAAATATGCAACCTGAGAACCAAGTATAACCAAGGTGCACACCTTCTAGTTTAGAAGTAAGATGAAGATCAACTAAGAACTTCCATTACTACTCGATTGTATTAAAATTTGTCTGTATGCAGGGATTTGATCTGATTAGAAATAATCAGTAACAAATGAAATATAAAAGATGGAAGAAAATTAAACAAGCAGTAGTAAGCTCCTTGAACTCCGCCTCCGCCCAGTGAGAATACGAATAAGTTTATCAGTTTTAACATTTTCCTTAAAGAACTTTAGAGAAAATAATTACCAAAAACTCCGGCAATTCCAAAAACACTAACTTATCTGTAACTCTACTATTTTCAAGGTAAAAGAACAATTACCAGAATTGAGAAGAGTAATGGGAATCGGGAGACTATCCCCTTCTTTCTTCAAGAATTTCTTTCAAGAGCTTTTCATCTATTCCAATCCTATGAAAAATAATCCATTCTTTGATATTTTTCAGCCATGTGTATCTGACGATGAGAACAATGAATTGATTAAAATCACATGGGAAGAGGAAATTTGGTCTACTTTGAAATCCTCCAGTAATCTAAAACCCCCATGTCTTGATGGGTTTCAAGCATTGTTCTATAGAAATATTGGGATTTTGTTAAAATGGACATTATTAATGAACACCACTCGATATATTTTCTTGAACTATCTTATCCCTTATAGCATAAAACCACATTACCTTCATTTCTAAGGTCCTCAACCCTACTCAGGTCACTTTAGACCCATAAATCTTTGCAATATGTCATACAATTTTTTTTTTTCAGAAATTCTCTCTAACAGACTCAAGCTATTTCTATCTAGATTTATTTCTCCTTTGCAAGGTGCTTTCATCCCTAATAGATTGAGTGGCGATAATTATACAGGGGTAATGCATGAATTTATAAAAAGAAGCAAACATGGATGGTCTGCTATGGCAAAGGCCCACAACCGAGTTTTTTCTATGATATTTTTTAATCTCTTGGGTTGTCTCAAAACTGGATCAATCTCATTATGAAATGCTTAACTTCAGTTTCTTATAACATCTTGATAAATGGTTCTCCTCAAGCTCTTTTTGCCCAACAAGAGGGATAAGACAGGGAGATCCCTTCTGTCTCCCTTCTTATTCATAGTAATGACCGGCAAGCTTTCCAGATTCTTACAAAATGCTCAAGGATAATGTATCATTTCAGGCTTTTAGGTAAGAAGATAAATAGTCCAGAAATTGATCATATCTTATTATTTTACCATCTCATTATGTTTTGCAAAGCTAACTTTGACAAATGCTATCAAATTAAACCACTCCTTTATTCATGTGAAACATCTTGTCAAAAAGTAAACTTAGATTGATCATCCATTTACTTTACATCAAATGTCCACCATAGGCACAAGAAAATGCTTATGAGAATACTAGGTATGAAATCTCTTAACCCCAATGTAAAGTACCTAGGTCTCCCTCTTGTTCTTACAAATACTTATTCAGGAATTCTAAATGTCGAGGAAGTCAGCGAGGAAATCAGCGAGGTTTGGAGAGAGGGAAGGTGGAGACCGTCCATCTCTCTGGGGATGTGCACATGAAAAATACTGACACGCATCTCAAGGAGAATGGGCGGACCACACTCTCCCTCTCTCCTCTCCTCGCTGGTTTCCTCGCTGGCTAGAATCACTCATACTTATTAGATTGCCTTCATATGGTTTTTGCTTGGCAGATGTGCCTAGTTTGTTTCGTCGGGTTTGTTGTATACTCTTGTTCATCACTCATACTTATTAGATTGCCTTCATATGGTTTTTGCTTGGCAGATGTGCCTAGTTTGTTTCGTCGGGTTTGTTGTATACTCTTGTTCATGATTCTTAATATATCAGGGTGGGACCCCTTTAACTCTGCTTGGATTTAAAAATAAAATAATAATAATTGTTAGAAAGAATCAGAAATCATCTGTGGTTGGAAACATAAAGTTTGTCTTAGGCAGGTAGGACTACGCTTGTAAAGTATGTGATAACAGGGCTTGTCTAATTGGCGACGAAACGGGCGAGGGAGGGGGTGGAACCCTCCATCCCCCTCAAGATGCGCGAGTCGCCCGTTTTCTCGCCAATTAGAATTCTCCATGATAACATCTCTACCTATTTACCCATAGCAATCATGCATATTCTTCCAATAACTATTCTTGATAGGATTGATTCTATGATAATGACTAAATGGACTACTATTATCCAGCAGAACATCAAGATAGATTACCCATAGCAATCATGCATATTTGTAAAGAATTGTATTGAAAATATTGTTCTTTTATTCATTGAATAGAATACAAGCTTATATAGAGCTAACTTTGACCTAACCTAATAGAAATAGGAAACCTAGCAAACTTAGGAAACCAAAATACAATAGGAAATCTAACCAAACTTAGGAAACCACCATACACTAGGAAACCTCCCAAACCAAGGAAACAAATTACTAGCCATCGGAAAGTTTCCTAACCCCATAAAACTTCTAATCCCATAAAACTTGCAACACAATATGCTAAAATATATTTTCCTAATAATAAAATATATTTCCTAATATAGGATGTATTTCCTAATAACCCCCCTCAAGTTGGAGCATGAGGGTTAAGAATGCCCAACTTGCCAAGGAGATAATCGAACTGCGATTTGCCCAAAGCCTTTGTGAAAATGTCTGCCAACTGATCAGTCGTCGGCACATAAGAAGGAGCAATAAGACCATCCTGAATGGCATCACGAACGAAGTGACAATCAACTTCAATATGCTTCGTACGTTCATGGAAGACGGGGTTCTGCGCAATGTATATGGCAGACTGACTATCACAAAAGAGGGGAACGGCCTTGGGATGAAGTACCCCTAAACTCAATAATAAACCTTTCAACCATTTCAACTCACACGTTATGGCGGCCATAGAGCGATATTCCGCCTCAGCCGAAGAACGAGAAACCGTATGTTGCTTCTTAGTTTTCCAAGCAATCGGAGAATGGCCCAAAAACACCAACCACCCCGTCAGGGACCTCCGAGTAATAGGGCAAGCGGCCCAATCAGAATCACACCAACCTTGCAAAGTCAAGTCACTATCCGAGCGCAGGAGAATACCGTAACCCGGAGTACCTTTTAAATAGCGGACAACGCGCAATGCAGCATCCCAATGCTCCTGTCACGGTTGCTGCATAAATTGAGATAACACATGAACCGAGTACGTCAAATCAAGACGTGTGACCGCCAAATAGACCAAACGCCCCACCAGTCGCCTATAAGACTCAGGATCCGAGAGAAGAGAACCCGTGGCACGCGCTAGTTGATGGTTTTGTTCGATCGGAGACATAGCAGGCTTCAAACCCAAGAGACCCACCTCCGAAATAATATCAAGTGCATATTTACGTTGACAAAGAAACAACCCTGCAGAGCTGCGGGCAACCTCAATACCAAGGAAGTATTTAAGAACCCCGAGGTCATTCATATGAAAACAGGAGCCAATGTAGCTTTTAAACAGATCCAAAGCAGCATAATCATTTCCAGAGAGTATTAAATCATCAACATACACGAGCACATTAATTTGAACCGGCCCCTTCTTATAAGTAAAAAAGGAATAATCAGAATAGGACTGTAAAAAACCATACCCTTTTAAAGCTGACATGAGCTTAGCAAACCAACATCTAGGAGCCTGTTTCAATCCATATAGAGATTTACGCAACCGACATACCAAACCAGGTTCATCAGAGGTAAAGCCAGGAGGGAGTTTCATATAGACCTCCTCATCTAGATCCCCGTGCAGGAAAGCATTGTGTACATCCATCTGATGCAACTCCCAATTTTTAGAAGCCGCAATTGCAAGGAATGCACGAACAGTAGTCATTTTTGCCACTGGAGCAAATGTCTCGTCATAATCTATCCCTTCGTTCTGATGATTACCGAAAACAACCAAACGAGCCTTCAATCGCTCAATACTAGCATCAGATTTGTACTTTATCTTATACAACCATTGACTACCAAGAGCTTTCTTCCCTGAAGGCAACTTTTTCATAGTCCACGTCCCATTGTCTTCCAAGGCCCGCATCTCTGCTTGCATAGCGGCACGCCACCCTGCATCTTTTACAGCCTCCTTAAAAGACTGTGGCTCTCTTCCAGCTGTAATAGCTGCAATAAAATTTCGGTGTTTCACAGAAAAACTGTCACAACTAACATAATGTGCTATAGGATAAGGTGTACCTGAGGGAGGTGAAGATGTAGAAGCAGGTGAAGCGGAGGATGGACTATTTTTCTTCACCGTAGTGTGGGTAACAAAGTCACGTAGCTTAACTGAATGATACTTTTCCCGAAAGCCACGACCTAAATGCTCACTTAGCGGAGAATCTCCTGACACTGCCCCCCTGAATCATCCGTATGAGAAGGCATAGGCAACACCTGTGGCTGCGGCGTGGCGGTGGGTGGTGGCGGCTGCAGCTGTGTGGTGGACTGCGGCTGCGGGTTTGGAGCACCCCTGGGCATGGGAGGGCGTATAGGTTGCACTTCCTCATCATTTTCTAAAAAATTTGGAAGATCCACAGCCACCCCGTCATGCAGATTACCATGCATGTCATTGCGAGCAGCAAAATTAGTAGCCTCAACATCAATATATGGGAACACATTCTCATAAAACGTGACATCCCTGGACACAAAAAAATCTTGCTTGTCCAAATCAAACAAATACCAACCTTTCTTGCCAAACGGATATCCCACAAATACACATTTACGACTCCTACTGGCAAACTTATCACCCTTTGCCTTTTGATTATGGGCGAAGCACAGAGAACCGAAAACACGCAATTCACCAAAGGAAGGCGGATCACCAAACAAGACTTCATATGGAGTTTTATTGCCAAGAATACTAGAAGGTGTCCGATTGATTATATGAGCAGTGGCAAGGGCACATCCCCCCAAAAATAAAGCGGTAAACCACCCTGAAATCGTAGTGCCCGAGCAACATTCAAAATGTGTTTATGTTTCCTTTCTACTCGGCCATTTTGTTGAGGAGTCCCCACACAAGAAGTTTGAAACAGAATTTCATTGGCCAAAAAATAATCCTTAAGGCAATTAAATTCAGTACCATTATCACTACGAACAATCTTCAATTTCTGAGAAAATTGTCTATCAATCATAGCTATAAAGGACATAAACATTTTAAAAACCTCCGTTTTATCAACTAACAGATAGATCCATACAGCGCGGGAGAAGTCATCCACTAATGTCAAAAAATAGCGAGCCCCACAAGACGATGGTGTATCATATGGCCCCCATAAATCACAATGTACTAACTCGAAAATTCGAGTAGATTTATTATCACTTAACTGAAAACTATCCCTAGAATGTTTAGCACGGTGACAAATTTCACATGCTTTATTCAAGTTACCACTAGAATTGCTGAAAAAAGGAAGCAACTTCACCACTTTCTCGGAAGGATGACCCAATCTGCGATGCCAAAGCTCCAAAGAAGTTGAAGGATTAACTGAAACTGCTTGTACCTTTGTCTCCTCTCGTAAGTAGTATAGTCCATCCCTTCTGTCACCCGTTCCAATCACCTCCCTCGTGTGTCGGTCCTGGATAGCACACAAGTCTGAGTTAGTTATGAATTCACAGTTTATATCATCACTCAATTGTGAAGCCGAAATTAAATTACAATTTAATTTTGGAACATAAAGAACATGGTTAAGGATAATTTTGTCAGTAAGTTTGACAAGTCATTCATTCAAGGCAACAACACTCTGACCATCCGGGAGGCCAACAGAGCAGGGAGTCACATTTCTTAAATCTGACAAATACGACAAATCTCCCGTAACATGATTGGAGCACTCAGTGTCAATAATCCATTTACCGTTCAACCGATGAGGGGAAGGGTGAGGAGTGCCGAAAGCGGCCATGAGAGCCTGCCATTGTTCGGCAGAAAAACCTGGTAGAGGTGCAGCCGACGAAGATCCTGGAGGTGCGATCAGGGCCTGGTCAGACGTGGTCTTGTTGGCCTTGACGTGTCCGCGGCCACATGCAGCAGCAACTGGTGCAGCCCCTTCGTCGCACTTTTAGCCCCATACTTCTCAATGAACCAATCTGGAGTGCCGTGCAGCTCAAAGCAGGTGGTGTCGGTATGACCCGTCTTGTGGCAGCGTGAGCAGACCAGGGCAGCCCTCTCGGCGCGAGTAAGGCGTGGTTTGGAACGATTGTCCATACGTACCGCAAAGCCCGCAACTTCAAATGCCTCGTCTTTAATGCGTGCTATCCCCCTAACTCTTTCCTCTTGAGCTATTGTTTGGAAAGCTCTATTTAGTGATGGCAGGGGGTCTTGAGACAAGAGAGTAGAACGCAGGGAGGCATAATATTCGGAAACCAAACCAAGCAGGAATTGATGCAATCGATCTCCCTCACGCCTTTCCGCATGTTGTTTACCTACACCACAAGTACATCTGCCACACTTGCAAGAGATTAAGGGTTCGTGTTTATCTAATTCATCCCACAACATAGTCAGTTTGCTGAAATAAACCGCAATGGGCATAGTTTTGGTCTGCTCACAGCGATTTATGTCAGATTTTAGTTGTTGTATTCTTGGACCATTGACAAGACAAAATCTTTCATGCAAATCATCCCACAATCGTTTTGCATCATCATAGTTTGATAACATAGATTTTACCTCTGAGTCGATCGTGTTCATGAGCCAAGAAACGAGCATGCAGTGAATTGTAATCCAATCATCCTTCGTGCAAGGGGGAACCAAGTCTTTAATGGAGCCATCAAGAAAACCAAATTTTCTGCGGGAAGTAAGAGCAACACGAATTGCGTGAGACCAATCATCAAAGTTGTCGAGTTTGAGGCGAATCGGAGTGATAAAATCCCGAGGCCTATCTTGCGGCCCTAGAAAGAATGGTGAATTAGCCTCGATCTTTGGAGGTTGTGATGGAGGAGTTTCTCCACCAGCCATAGCAAGCAATCAAGATAGAAGAAAGTTTTAGGTAGGCTCTGATACCATGTAAAGAATTGTATTGAAAATATTGTTCTTTTATTCATTGAATAGAATACAAGCTTATATAGAGCTAACTTTGACCTAACCTAATAGAAATAGGAAACCTAGCAAACTTAGGAAACCAAAATACAATAGGAAATCTAACCAAACTTAGGAAACCAAAATACAATAGGAAACCACCATACACTAGGAAACCTCCCAAACCAAGGAAACAAATTACTAGCCATCGAAAAGTTTCCTAACCCCATAAAACTTTTAATCCCATAAAACTTGCAACACAATATGCTAAAATATATTTTTCTAATAATAAAATATATTTTCTAATATAGGATGTATTTCCTAATAATATTCTTCCAATAACTATTCTTGATAGGATTGATTCTATGATAATGACTAAATGGACTACTATTATCCAGCAAAACATCAAGATAGAGATATATTTATTGTATTTATTTATATTACTGGCATTCTCTTTATCACGGTTGTCATTGTCTGTCCATAATGTTGCATCATTTGTTTGCTTAGAAAAATTTGAAATTTATTGGAAGTAGGTTTACAGGTGGGGTTACTAGAGCCATGCTGTGTGCATATCTTGATCAATAAACATGAAGAGGCTTTCTCGTACTAGTCAACTTGACGATGACAATGCTTTTGAAAGAAATCTAGAAGTCGGTATGGATATTTTGTTGAGAGTGAAAGATCCCACTAACTACTAATAAGACAGATTAGTTTATAAATGATTTATCTTTAATGCACTTACCTATCTTTGACAGATTTATTTATTTATGTTGAAGTTGGAATAACATAATCAAGTTGTCGAAGCGATTATTCCTTGTATGACAGTGAAATTCCTAGGATTGTTCCGTCACGCATCGTGATTCAAAGCAGACATAAAATAACTTGACAGGCATGATAAAATACAGTAACAAACACAACAACCCCATTCTCCTAGGCTTCACATTTTGATGATTTCTCCTACATTCATGAAATTGAGTTTTCATTCTCCCAGGCTTCACAATCTGATGGTTTCTCCTACATTCATGAAATTGAGATTTTAGCAGCTATGCTTGAAGCTTCAGATTGTGATGTTGTCAAGACACTCAGGTTAAATCATAATCATATGGCCTAAGTAACTATAAGGTGAATGGTGAGAGGATTGATTTGACAATACCATACTCTAAGGCTAAAGGGAAACAGCCTCATATGATTATCAATATAGTTGTTTAAAAAAAACTGATTTTCTATGGTGATTAATCAAATGCTAATTCGCTTTTGTCATCTGTTAAGACAGTGGATGTTGGATGGATTTTTCTTGAAATGGGCATTCAAACTTGATAATTTAGATGCTCTTGAGCACCAACTATCCAATGTGTTGGGCGTTTCTTCTTAAACCCGAAACGTAGAGATCAAAAGTCCTTTGCTGCGTGTGGGAAAAATAAGTGTACGAGTTGAGTAAAGGACAATTAACAAAAAGGCATAATTTGTGTGACTGCAAATGCTGTATACAATTAGGTGCATTGTAATGATGTAAATGATAGTTCAAGAAATTACGTACTTGGCCAACAAATTAATGTTGTTGACTTAGGATAGTGCTTGAGAAATTGAGTACCTGGATACACAGCAGAAATCCCCCAGCCCCAAGAGTGGAGTCTTTCAAGCATCTTTTGGAATGCTCAAGCCTTCTTAAAAGGTCTAGAATTACTTTTCAGGGGAAGAGATCAATGTTTTGTTGACACGAATGAAGTAGTGATGTGTTTTATGATAAATGATTCAAATATATGAAGGAATGGCGTTGCTGATTTAGGTTTTTCCATCACATGCCTAGGACAACAAAAGTGTTAATCCCATTAAGAATTCAGAAGACTGTGAGAGTAATTGTCAAACTCTCATGGCAAATATGCGTGATATGGTCATTGTAATAACTTGAGCAATGTTTAAGGATGTCAAATTAAATGCTTTCAAACCAATGACATAAATAGGTGTTCGAAGGGGTTGCAAATGCATCATATTCCAGGATTGATGAGTGGTCATAAGCGCGCAAAAAAAAAGTCATATACCACGCTTGAGTGTTCAAATATGAGTTAGATTGTAGGGCTAGGCATTTCAGACTGAAAAACTAGACTGAGTCGAGAATCGGCCTGACCCTGCCCGATCGGATCGGTTTAAAATAAATATTTTCATATTTGGTCCAATTTTCAGGACCGGTCCAACTTTTTCGATCCGGTCCTCGATTTTAGTTTTTAAAACCCCTCGATTACCCAGCCCGACCCGATATCTAAAAAAAACTAATTTTTCTTGTACTTTTTCTTCTAATTTTTCTTCTACTTTGGGGATAAGAGGCCAGTGGCCATTGCTCCGGCAACGGTGGTGTTGTCTAACAAATTTGAATCACTTATAGAGAATATCGATGAAGATGAGGGTGCTCAAGAAGATCAGCAGCTAGTGGGCAAGACAATGGCTCATGACAGTGTCGCGGTTGTACCAGAATCTACGGAGGATTGCCTCTTGGAGGCAGGGTATACAGTTTCGGAGATTGAGAATGTTATTGGTACACACGCACAGTCGTTGCTACAGGAGGACGTTGTCGACTCGGGGGGCACCAGCAATAGCCTTTCTAAGACTATCCTTGTGGCAGTGTCGCGAGACGCGGCCAACGATGTGATGCATGCTGATTCAGGGAGGCCGAACGATGCAACCTTCACAGCGGGGGCGTTGAGCCGGTCTGATATTCAGCCAGAACCGGTCTCGCAGCAGCCAGTGCTCTACCCTTCAAGAGGGGCCGTGATTTCTCCCCAGCCAGTGATCTGCCTCAAGCCAGAGGCCATGGCCTCGCCCAAGCCAGCGCCCTGCACCAAGGCTGTGGACGTGGCCTGCGCCAATGCCGCGCCATGCACCACACCAGAGAACAGAGTCTCGCCTCAGCCAGTGCCCTGCACCAAGGCAGTGGAAGTGGCCTCGCCCCAGCCTGCGCCCTGCACCAAGACAGGGGTCGTGGCTTCGCCTCAGCCAGCGCCCTGCAACCCATTTTTCGGTGCTACTAGCCCAGAGCTAGGAGATGCTATACAGGGTCAGCAAGTGCAGGAATTCTCGGATGATGATTTGCAGTCTCTGCTCAAGTTAAAGAGACATTTTGACAAATATGCTATCAAAACTTCCCCGGATTATAAAAGAGTCGAAGACAACTTGAATCAGGCTATATCTTTGTTCAGAGAAAATAGACTACTTCGATCGCCGAAATTGGACCTCAGTACACTCGAAAGTTCTAGTGTGGATAGTGATGACATCAACTCAGAATCTGAGCTTGATCCACAGGTAGTGAACAGTGATTTGGCTTTAGGGGCTATGTCAGACGGAAAGATGAATAAGAGGCGCCACACCAAAGATATCAGCATTTGTCCCCGAAAATTCAATAGAACTAGGACAGAAAACAAAAGGTACAAAGACTGATTTTGTTTAGGCTTGTATTGGTGCATCCTATCTTTTGAGAGGTTTTGTTTCGACTTTTTAGTTAACCCTATTGGGCCAGTCATGTAGCCTTCGGACGTGGATTTTTATATGAATAAAATGGGTCAACATCCCAATTTAAAAAAAAAAAAAAAAACCCTCTCACTTCGTCTCTTTCTTCTTCTCTCACTGTCACTCACTTGTCACTTCATCTCATTATCACTCTCACCTCATTGAGTCGTTCTAGGTGGCGAGGAAACGGGCGAGGGAATGGGGTTTGACCCTCATCCCTCTCGAGATTCACATGAGTGGGCATCTCGAGGGAGATGGAGGGTCACACCCCATCCCTCGCATGTTTCCTCGCCATCAAGAATCACCGCACCTCATTTCATCTTTCTTTTTTCTCTCTCATATCACTCTCACCACACGTCACTTCATCTTTTTCTTTTTCTCTCACGGTCACTCACACCTCCAGAGAATCCAACATCCTCTATTCTTCTTCTTTGCTTATTCTTTTTTGAATCCATCTGCAACCTCCTTGTTTTTTTTTTCTTCTCCTTATTCTTCTTCTTCTCTTTGTTCTCGATGTTATCCAACCATGGGCAATTACCTTCCCATTGGAATTCTTTAGGTCTACGTGATTATTCGCCAACTGATTTAGTTCATCCATCTTAGTCAGCAGGATGAGTGCGGTTTCAGTGTTAATGGACCCAAACAAATTCGATCTACTGATATCTCAGTTTCTTATTCTTTTTCTTCTCTATTTTAAGTTTCTCATTTTGTTGCTCATCCAATTAATGTAAGGATTGCTAAGAAATCACCTCTCACAGAGAATCATAGTCACACATTACATATGCATAATTGGGAAAAAAATTTGGGCTTTGAACCAAGACCGGGCCGGCCCAACCCGAAAATTCGGTTAGCCAAGACTCCAGGTAATCGGTCTTACTTAGTCCGGTCCCAGTCCTCAAAATCATGGTCTTTAAATGTTCGATTCGGGCCTCAGTCTTATGTTTTCGAGCCAATTACCCCGACCAACCCTATTAGATTGGACTACGATATTTTTTGGTGGGCTACAAATCAAAAGGTCATTGTACAAGGGAAATATGCAACCTTAGAACCAAGTATAACAAAGGTGCACAACCCCTTTTAGTTTAGAAGTAAGTACTATGAACTTCCATTACCACTTAAATTGTAATGTTAGAACTTGTTTGTATGCCAGTGTTAGGAAGGATAAGTCTTTGACAAATCATGTTAGTGAGGATAAGGACTTGCTAGGATTTGATCTGATTAGAAATAAACAGTGACAAATGACATATAAAATATAGGGAAAAAATATAGTAGACCATCTACTACAATTACTAATTCACAGACTACATACTAAGCAAAAGTTGTGATCAAAAATGCTAAACCCATGAATGTAATCCTTCAAAACTAGCAACCTTCAACTTGAGCTTCAATCCAACAATAAGGACAACACACAAAATACACAAATCTGACTTAGGGCTTTAATCAGAGTAAGTGTTCTGAGAGTCCCTGTTAGCAAGGATAAGTCGTTGACAGATCGTGTTAGTGAGGATAAGCTTTGATGTACAGCTAATTACTTATGTTAGAGACTTTGTATCTACTACAAACTCTACTTGTGAGCAAGACTGACATTGTCTACTACAAACTCTGTTTATATATTGTATATCCTCTCCTTACTTCTTGGAGATATAATTGTATCCAAAACCATAATATGTCTGCCACATTATGTGCTAAAAGAAGGATAATTCATCGTTTTTCTTGCCCTCACATAGTCCAACAAAATGATTGTGTCAGACGCACACATTGACATATTGCCGACATAATTCGAACCCTCCTTATTATAGCTCACACGCCTTTCATTTTATAGGTAGAAGTTGCTTGCACTGTAGTGTTTTCACTCCTTTCGAATACTTATTTGACACCATACCATACCTTGGTGCTTACACTTCTAAAAAATCGCATTCCAGATATCTTGAATGAGTTTTCTTAGGTTAGAGATCTCGCCATAAAGGATATCATTGTTTGCACAATGCCATATGCCGTGTGTATATTTCTTGTTACGTTCTCTCTGATGAGACAAATTTTCAGTTTGTTGCAAATATGAATCTGGACTTATCTTCCTCATCCAAGTCAATCCAATATGGTATTTGTGCTCATTATGTTGGCTGCCTCAACACCTATTGATTCAAGCTCTAAAGGCATGATGTCAATGACTAATGATTCGATTTAGCAAACAAATACTTTATTCCAGCAATACCAAGGTTCAGATCAGCAACCAAATAGTTCAAACCATTCACCTAATGTTTCCAATCAGCTGAATATGCTTGATGACAACTTGCATCACCCTACTAGTACTTTGCATCTTGCAATTTGAAATTTGGATCCAAATTTAGTGGTTCTTTCTGAATCTATGCCACCAAGAGCCACATAATTCTTCCAATCCTTCATCACACGATTTTTCTTCTCACCAAATGCTTACTCGTTCCCAAGATCGCATTTGCAAAGCACACATCATTCAAAGTATGCTTTCTACCTGCTATCCTATTGCTAAGCCTTTACTTATCAAATAGTATATTATGATATTGAACCTACATGCTTTTTGAAAGTTGTTCGGGATACCAAAACGGCGCTCTGCCTTGGTTGATGAACTCAATGCACTTATCAAGAATCATACTTGGTCTTTAGTACCATCGTCCAATAAACTAAACATCGTACGGTGTAAGTGGTCTTTAAAATCAAACATCGTTCGGATGGTACAATTGAAAGACATAAGGCTCAACTGGTTGTTAAAGGTTTTCATCAACAACCTGGTCTCGATATTGTTGTTACTGCTATAAAAAATCAAATAAAAGTTAGGAACGAATGTACCAATTTGTTCTTGGGTTGAGTCGCGAACTAGGTCGCTCTCTTTAAGACGTTTCGCGGCTCTGCCTAAGATTGTGCAAGCAGTGTATTAGCCCCGCCGTCCCCAGGATAAAACAGCCCAGAATCTTCTCTGTCTCGTTCAATCAATTGCACATTTGATGAACGGAATACTATCACCCTTAAACACTTGTTTTTGCTACTCGGAATCATCAATACATTGTAAATAAATAAACAACACGAAAAATTTTTTCTTTGATTGAAATGTTAAACAAAAACATAGCTAATTACAAAACGAAATCTCTCTTATTGAAACAAGGAAGAACTCTTGTTTTTGTTTTTTTTTTCTTTTCTTATTTATCTAAACTCTAAGTTGTGTTGTATTTATAGGAGAAAATATATTCATTGAAATACAGAAACACGACTAGATACATCGTGTGGAGGATTTTAATTAAATAAAAACATGATAAACATGTGGGACTTAGAAAGGCATCTAGATACATGGACAAAGTCCTGTCTAGATGCATTTGCATGAAAAACGTGGAGAATGAGAAAACGTCTAGATACATATTTGCATTAAAAACGTGGGGCAAAAATCATGGCGCAATGCATGGAAAATCTAAACGTAATTGCATTTAAGAAAACGTGGAAATAGGAAGACGTCTAGATTCATTCCCTTTTTAGAGATTCAAAATTACTTTTAATGAAAATAAATTTGTAGCAAAAAGAATGGGTTGCTCTCTTCCCGACCCGACCCTGACAAACAGCGGCGGCGGGCGCGAGAGTCTATCTCTCCCCTCCTCACAAAAGTGTGGTACCCCCAAGGGGTCTAAGCCCAAGTCCTAACAATCTCCTTATAAACTCTAACACAAAGAGTCATATAGTAGATATGGGACTAATATTAGAGAGAGAGATCCAGAGAACGAAGCCTGTTAAACACCCATTTTCTTTTGTATAAAAAGCCATATTTCCAATAATCCCCCACTTGGATTTTTAAAACAATTCCATATTTCCAACAATCCCCCACTTGGATTTGTTAAAACAATTTTCATCGAGCAATCTAAAAAATATAAGATTGTGCATAAACAAAAGTGTCTTTCGACTTGAATTCTTGCGTAGTGTTCATGCTTTAGATTATACTAGAGTAACTCGTAGTTTTGAACTCTATCTCTAACAGACATTACACGCACAACCTTACCAGGGTGAAGTCTAAAAAGTCTGTGCTTTACGGCCATGCACGTATATCCCAGTACAGTGAAGGCTTTAGGAATTTTGCCCACAAATTCCATAGGAAGCGGCCAAACTTCCACAATCACTTAGGTGAGTCTATCAAGAGTACCCCTGTAGCTAGGTACTCTACTCCACATAGAGTATAGACCTCATTAAGAGTTTTTTAACTCATCCTACAATCGCTTCAGGAATTCATGCTTTAATCTAGGAATGAGATTGCTATTTTATTAGCATGATTCACATCATATCATTCACGACTTGTTATTACCCATTGAACCTATTTCTTGGGATCTCCAGTCTATAGGTTGGGTTACCGTCATGAATAACT
This sequence comes from Berberis thunbergii, assembly GCA_003290165.1. Classification (NCBI taxonomy): domain Eukaryota; kingdom Viridiplantae; phylum Streptophyta; class Magnoliopsida; order Ranunculales; family Berberidaceae; genus Berberis; species Berberis thunbergii. The sequence continues at coordinate 188,668 of QNQO01008167.1, forward strand.
CATCAATCTAAGGGCATTAGTCCCATTCCTTTCGAGGTTTTGAAAACCTTCTCTCTAGCTAATCCTTTTGTCAAAGGATTAGCCAAGTTCGCATAAGTTCGTACATGATCCAATCTCACAGCACCAGTAGATAGAATTCTCTAACTGTACTGTGCTTACGACGTATTTGTCGTTATAATAACGGTTCTTTATTTTTGGCAATAGCCGCGGTACTATCGCAATGGATCAAGACAGCTGGAATCGGTCTTTCCCATAAAGGGATCTCTGCTAGCAGGTGTCTTAGCCAACCTGCTTCTTCACTAGCCGTGGCTAGTGCTATCATTTCTGACTCCATCGTGGACTATGCCAGAATGGTAAGTTTATTTGATTTCCAAGAAACAGCTACACCAACTATATTGAAAATATAGCCACTGGTGACTATGGAGTCATCTGAGAGGTTGTTCCAATCAGCATCGCTATATCTTTCAAGGACAGCGGAAAACTTCTGTAATCCGAGGTTCTTAGTCAACTTCAGGTACCTCATTACCCTTTCAATTGCATCTATAAGGCTCCTTGAAAGCTAAGGGAAACCTCCTCGACTGAAAAGACATAGTAACCGGGGCCAAGGTGTTAAGAAGATCGTTTCCGTTTACTTCTCCTAGGCTCAGATTCTATGACTTTATTAGTTTCATGCATCCTTATCATAGGCACGTTATTTGAGGATGTACCCCCCACTATTCCTTGAAATAACCCCCACTATGCCTCGAAAATAAATGTAATTTATCTTTTCATGAATAATTCCTTGAGAAATACAAAAAATCTTCTCACAAAAAATCAGGATCCACAAAATTATTTTTAGCATGTATAAAAATATATGTAAGCTTTCCATTAAGGGACTTTTGAACTTCGGTCCCTCTAACTATTGTCATAAATAGGTTGAGTCCCTCTAACTATTGTCATAAATAGGTTTAGTCACTTTTTGAATACATATTAAATGACGGTCCTTTTGCTAGCTGAAGCAGACCGTGCATTCAAATGTTAAGGACCCACACAATGAGAATATTGAATAAAATACCCATTCTATTCACCTTGCTATTCTCATTTTCTTTTAAGTTCAAGAATCAACACAAAATATCATTAGAAAACGTACCTTAAATTCAGCTTCTGAATTTTTCAAACTTTGATGTAATCACCAAGCTATATTTGTGCATAAAAGCAACCTTTGGGAATTTAATTGCAGACTTAGATGGTAAAGGTTCCATTGCAAAATCAAGCAATAGCTTGAATTGTTCTAGACTGCCATCAACAAAAAAATTAGATCCACCAACATTATCATCATGAGAACACATCATTTCCATAAGAATTCATGTCCTCTACCAAATAGTATAACATTGAATACTAAATGAAGAAGATATGAAGATGTGGGTGGCCCTTCACTCCTAAAAACATTCATTGAATAAACAGCTAGCAATTCGTAAGGTACCAAATAGCTACTATGGATTTTACCCTCCAACCTTATCAAAATCAACTTTCCCTCATGCCCTAATCTTCAAATATTAAAAAATCAAACCATGTGAAAATCAGGCCAACTTATGGTCTGAGCAAAATCGTTTAAACAGTGACATCAGGAACAAAATTCACAGGTCGATCTATATACAAATGATTCCTTATAGCCTCCTTATTTCAGTTTAACATCAAACATCAACTGTAACATTAATCACAAAGTTTTTTTTTTCCATCAATAGTATTGAGAAATAGAAGCATACCCAATTTTCACAATAGATCAATTATTGTTCTCACCAAAATAGACTGAATCATCCAAGGTGCATAACATAATTATCATAGAACGGCGTACTCATTATCTAAAGAATATATGGGAGTCATGTGCATAGATTATATTGAATTCAATTGGTTCTCTTCTATTTAGTCCTCCATGGGCTTAGAGTTTAGACTAAAATTTTCATTTGTCAACAATTGTACATGTATGTCAATCTCTAACTACGTTAATCATAATGTAAACTAATATGATTTCACAATATGGTTGTAAAGTCACCATAAAAATATCTTTAAAAATACACAACATGAAAAACCACCATTATAGATAAAGATATCTGAAATTGTAAACGTAGTTGTAAAACTCTAAATCATGTGGATCTTTAAATATAACCCTCTTTCCAAACTTTTCAAATGTTACCATGGGTTGTTTCCTTGCATAGATTCTACCATAACCAATTTATAGAATAAATAAATGGAGAAAATTGCTTCCAACCCAATTTCACAACAAAACACTACTACCCAAGGATACATAAAAACAACAACCTAGCTACAAAGGTTATTCTTCCAAACCCAACAGTATTGAATAATCACATACTTACGGGTAATGAAATCAAAATCTCCCTAGAAACACAGGGTATCATTTCAACCTAATCAATTTCATTACTTGTTCGATCTTCTTTCTATATTTCCGTAATTTATATTATCAAAAATAAAGGGATCATTTTTTAATCTTAGTCATGGCAGAAATAAAAAGGATAATGAAAACATAACATGTATAAATTCTTTCTCGATAACATACTTATTTTGTTATGGACATTGGCTAGTTCTTTAACCCACCATTCAACTAGAAATTAATCATATGAAATCACAAAATTTGATGAAAAATTCTCGTTGAGCTACTTGATAGCCTCTTATAGTTGGCAGAACTATTTTTCACATTAAACTATTCAGAAAACATGAGCATGGTCGTAACCAAATCATTTTCAGATAATTGAGCTTCTTCACAATATGAATAAAACTAACATGCTATTCTTTCGGAGCTGTAGTCATTCTATTTTTTTTTTTTTAAATATTTGCTCCAAACTATAGCTGAAACTCAATCTACAATTAAAGTGAAGAAAAGGGGTTAAACCTTTTGTTTTGTTCAAGAAACCACCTCTTATGATCTGATGCCATTGAATATGCAAATAAATGTATGACTAGTTCATCACTAATCTATATATAATTAACTTCATTAGCGATTAACTCAAGGCTTATGTGTGATCAAGTGTGTGCATTCTTACACAGAAAATTATGCAGAAAGAAAACGTCTTAAAATTGTTGTTACTGTTGTAAAAAATTCAAATAAAAGTTAGGAACGAATGTACCAATTTGTTCTTGGGTTGAGTCGCGGACTAGGTCGCTCTCTTTAAGATGTTTCGCGGCTCTGCCCAAGATTGTGCAAGCAGTGTATTAGCCCCGCCATCCCTAGGATAAAACAGCCCAGAATCTTCTCTGTCTCGTTCAATCAATTGCACATTTGATGAACGGAATACTATCACCCTTAAACACTTGTTTTTGCTCGGAATCATCAATACATTGTAAATAAATAAACAACACGAAAAATTTCTTCTTTGATTGAAATGTTAAACAAAAACATAACTAATTACAAAACGAAATTTCTCTTATTTAAACAAGGAAGAACTCTTGTTTTTGTTTTTTTTTATTTTCTTTTCTTATTTATCTAAACTCTAAGTTGTGTTGTATTTATAGGAGAAAATATATTCATTAAAATACAGAAACACGACTAGATACATCGCGTGGAGGATTTTAATTAAATAAAAACATGATAAACATGTGGGATTTAGAAAGGCATCTAGCTACATGGACAAAGTCTTGTCTAGATCCATTTGCATGAAAAACGTGGAGAATGAGAAAACGTCTAAATACATATTTGCATTAAAAACGTGGGGCAAAAATCATGGCGCAATGCATGGAAAATCTAAACGTAATTGCATTTAAGAAAACGTGGAAATAGGAAGACGTCTAGATTCATTCCCTCTTATGAGATTCAAAATTTACTTTTAATGAAAATAAATTTGTAGCAAAAAGAATGGGTTGCTCTCTTCCCGACCCGGACGGATGGAGGCGGCGGGCGCGAGAGTCTATCTCTCCCCTCCTCACAAAAGTGTGGTACCCCCAAGGGGTCCAAGCCCAAGTCCTAACAATCTCCTTATAAACACAAAGAGTTATATAGTAGATATGAGACTAATATTAGAGAGAGAGATCCAGAGATCGAAACCTGTTAAACACCCATTTTCTTTTGTTTAAAAAGCCATATTTCCAACAGATTATGATGAGATGTTCAGTCCCGTGGTAAAACCCACCACCATTCGCACAATTCTTACTTTTGCTACCACTTATCAATGGTCCACTTGGCAACTTGATGTTAAAAATATTTTCTTGCATTGTTGCATTCAAAAAGAGGTTTTTATGCAACAACTCTTGCTTTGTCGATCCAGCTCATCCAACTCATGTTTGTAAGCTCCACAAAGCCATTTATGGATTAAAACAAACTCCACGAGCTTGGTTTCACCGTTTCAGCTCTTTTGTTATTGCTTATGGTTTCTATCAAAGTAAAATTCTGGTTCTTTTATTGTATGTGGACAACATCATTATTACCGGCAATACATCTTCTTTGATTACTACCTTTATTGAACAATTGGTTGTGGTGTTTGACATTAAAGATCTTGGCCATGTTGATTATTTTCTTAGCTTAGAGGTTGCTACTGATCCTACTGGGATGTACCTCACACATAACAAATACACTCTAGACCTATTGTAGGCTTGCATCGTACCAATATGCTTACATGCAAACATTGTTCCATTCTCTGCCAAAACACATATTTATGTCTGTAGTGTTGATCTTCTTCTTGATGCCGCCAAATATCGGCATATTGTGGGGGCTCTTCAATACTTAAGGCGTACTCGTCCATATATTACATATGTCATGCAACAGGCATCTCAGTTTTTATGTGCTCCTTGGACCACTCATCTTGTGGCTGCCAAACATATTCTTCGTTATTTAAAAGGTTCAATTCGAATGGGTTTCAATTTCCATGCCTCCTCCGGTTATTTACAATTTTCAACCTTTGCTGATGTTGATTGGGATTGTTGTCATGACACTCGCCACTCCTTCGGTTATTTGGGAACGAGTATCGTGTGGCTTTCATTAGGTTTGTTTTGTCTCCTATTCGGATCAACTTGCCGATATATATCTTTACTAAAGGCATACACAAATCCAAGCTGCATCTACTATGTTCCCAAACTTCTCTGTGCACCACCTCCGAGTTTGGGGAGGAGTGTTAGCAAGGAAAGGATAAGTCTTTGACAGATCATGTTAGTGAGGATAAGCCTTGATGTACAACTAATTACTTGTGATCAAGATATTGTGTCTACTAGAAACTCTACTTGTGAACAGAAAAACTTTGTGTCCACTACAAACTCTACCTGTGAGCAAGACTTTGTGTCTACTACAAACTTTGTTTATGTATTGTATATTCTCTCTTTACTTCTTGGAGATATAATTGTACCAAACGCATCAATATGGGTTTCCTCTTGTATTTAAATCAGCTTTAATCAATGAGAAAAATCGCCAAAGAGTTTAAAATTGTTTCAGTCCCTATTCTTCATGGAATTAGAAGAAACAAATCCATAAGTCCATCTGCTCCACCTTTCTTTCTCTCATTGTGAATGCTCCAACTTTCCTTGCACCTTGTCTCTGAATGCATGAGTAGCAGTCTTTTGCATTCTGCACCAAGAAACCTCAAAAAGTCTTGAGTAGCAGCTACTCTGTAACACTAACATTTCCACTTTCTCACACCACCATGTAAAAAAACGGGATTGTTAGTTGCACCTACCATATGAAAGAAAACCACTACAATCAAGAGCCACCGTTCTTAATTGGTACCCACCCTAAGAGCCACCACTGTGTGGTAAAATTTTTTTTTGACTTGAGCTTCTTCTTTCACCTTCCGGAACTTGGGGTTTAATAGAGAATAGTAAAAGGAGGAAGAAGAGAAGAAAGAAATAAGAAGGAAGAAGGAGGGAAGGAGGCTCCTTTCAACTTGAAACCATCGTTTTTGCAAGAGAGGCTCAACTTCAACTTGACACCATCGTTAATCAATCAATCAATCTTTCCTTCCATTTGTTGTTATTCAAGGACCTGGTTTCAGATCAATTGGGGTTATATTCAATCGGCAAAAAATAAGATCTTGGGTAAGTTTTTAGTTTGATTTTAGTCCCACATTGTTTAATTACAATCCTACATTATCACTGCAAAGATGGGATTTTGCTTGTAACACGATTTCTACCCCTTTTTTCAAACAAAAATTCTAAATGTCGAGGGATTGAGCGAGGAAACGAGCGAGGGAAATGAGGTGGCGAGGTGAAAGCCACTCATTTTCCTCGAAATGCGTGCGTTGACATTTTTCGCGCGTATTTCGAGGAAAATGAGTGGCTTTCACCTCGCCACCTCATTTCCATCGCTCGTTTCCTCGCTCAATCCCTCGACATTTAGAATCGCTCTTTTTCAAATCTTGGTTTTCTTGAATTTTTTTGTTTTATTTTGTTGGTTGGTTTGATTCAGTGGATTTATGTATTTCGTGTCAATGGATTTCTTATCTTCAACGATAAATCTACAGCAAGCAAAGCATACTAGAAATAGTTTTAATTGTGATTTGTAAAATCGTCATGGATTCTTATTTCTTTTTTATGCTTTCTTTCAATTATTTAGTTTTTGAATATTTTGGTGAATACTCACTGTTGTTTCAATTAGAGTGTGAATTTTTTGTTTTTCTTGGTAGGGTTGATTGTAAATTTGTAATGTATTCTTAGCATGTTGTGTTTGATTTTTGTGATGTATAATATGTGTTTGATTTTTGTAATGTATCATACTAGAGGTTGAAGGATAAATGGTTTGACTTGTTTTGTTTTCATGAGGAGCCCAACTTAATTTATCATTTGTAGGGATTCTACAAGAGTAGAGTTAACTTCGAGTGTCATTTTATTTATTTATTGTTGGAGTGGTTTATCTTTTCTAATGTATTTTTCAACGTGGAAAGGAAGGGTAGACTGTGTACTGCCACTTTGTCAACAAGACTCTTTGCACTCTAAAATTATAAACATATATCTTAGAAATACGTTTCAATGTTCTATTTTAGCGAATTGTGTTTTTCCACTTAATTGCAGTCATAAACTTTTGCATGGATTGTAATACAAAGATAAATGGTTGTCTGTGAATATCCTATATACAAAATAGAAGTAATTTAGGGATGGTAATCCTTTGCATTAGAAAACATTATACAACCATTGATCCATGCATATCGTCTCTTGTATGTGTTTCCTACAACCCAGCTTACTGCAACTTGGTTGACGAAAGGACGAAGATGATGAACAATCTGAGCACTTAGTTTGTTGGAATAATTTTGGCAAGTTAAACACCAAGATATTGGATTATCAATGGAAATATACGAAGCCTATTATGTGCAGTTTCAATTTCTACAATTTTTTTCAATTAACAAATGCATTTTTATTATAGGATCTTGAATAATTGGAATGGATTGAGACACATTCTCAAATGGAAACCTTGTTGCTTTTGGTGAGTAAGGCACATATACGACCAGACTAGTCGTATGGTTGTTCTGCGATACTTCCTTCTCAACCGTATGCCTGACTAAATATACTTTTTGTCTAGCCGAATGTAACAATTTTGGTGACCAAGACACCATGCACCAAGACCAACATACGGTCAAGCTGGTTGTATGGTTGTTTTGAGATACTTCCTAACATACTTTCTGCCTCACCGAATATAACACTGGTTGTTTTGGTGACCAAGACACCAGACACCAAGAAACGCATATGGCCAGACTGGTCGATTGTCCTGAGATACTTTTGAACTACCCGTGTGTGCTTTAACATACTTTTTGGCTAGCTGAATGAAACATTCATTGCATACAGATCAGGCATCAAATTCAATAATTTTCAATACAAATTTAACTAGTTATCCAATGGAAGAAAACTTTATATAATAATAAAAAAGCAAGTGAAACATATATGGAAGTATATGTGGTCTGAAGAAAACTTTATATAATAATTTAACCAATGCTTCCATTACCTCTCAATTATCATGGAAGTATACGTGGTCTGAAGAAATCAAAAGCAAGTGAAACATAAAAAAATAAAAGGAAGAAAAAAACACAACCAGAAGGAAACCTTGTTTATTGCTGATTCGCAGACTCTTAAGCAAATGTTTACTAGAGCTCAGAAATACTGAAGCTATAAAATGTATTGACTGTTTATAGAATGTATTCTTCATTTTGAAGACAGTGAGAGCACTTTGTGTTACAACTTTCCAAACCCAAAATAGTAGAAGAATCACCTACTTCTGTTAGATGTTGCAGCAGTAGGTACAAGCTAGTACCCGAAAAACCAAAACTATAGCAATCTGCACTTGAGCTTCAATCAAACAATACGAGTGGTATATAGGAGGAAGACACAAATCTGGACTGATCCTACTGTTAAGCAGTTAGTACAAGTGCTCAATGAGAAAGAGTAGACACAATGCCTATCAAGATCAGTAGGAGTACGAAACCCCACACCAAGCAAACCAACCTTTCAGCACCCCTTTTCTTCATGGCCTTAGCAGAGACAAGTCTATCTGTTCCGCCGCTGATATACATTCTGGCTTGAGCCATATTAAGTTCAATATCATCCATCTGTTCCCCTTGTGCATCCACCAACACAGCCATGTCAAGGAACACTTGATGCAACTCGGTTAAGCTCCTTTGTATCCCCTTTACTGCCTCCTCTCTCTCCTTATTCTCCAAATCCAGTTCATGATTTCCTGCGAACACCTCAACTTGCCCCCCTTTCAAAACCATCTTTTCTACCTCCTCGTCACTCAGTACTCTAGCATAAGCATTGAAATACCTCCTTTTCAACCCCTCTTTGTGCTCAGTCACAATTCGGTTTCTCAATCCCTGAAAATCATTCATCATGTCCCTTAACTTAATTCGAAGACCATTCGTGACCGACATTCTAGTCCTATCGATGGTGCTCCCTTCTCTGTAAGTACTCCTATTAGCAACATTAGACTGATCCAGAGACTCCAATCTGGCCTTAATAATCTTCGCCTTTCGAAGAACTGTGACCATGTCTGAATCCATCCGGTCTCTTAATCCATGAAGAACCTTAGAACTGTGAATCGACTTACTCTCTTCGTTCAAGTCCTGAAGATCAACCAGTAGACTCGTAATACCCTCCATCTCACTTTTGATCACTCCAACTTCTTCAAAAAATTGGGTCAGGTTTTCTTCTTCAGGGAGTGCAAGTTGCCCCATTTCAACGTCAATGGATCCTACTTCAATGCCCTTCAAGGCATGTTTCTTCAAATCAACATAACTGAGAAACGATTTGGTCATCAGATCATTCATCTCTACTGAGTTCCACAACAACCCAAACTGCAAAACAGGGAAGAAACATAAAAAATGTAAAAGTTAGACGAATTCAGACGATTTAGTAACAAATTTCATGAAATAGAAAAATCCCATGAAGATGAAAGCATTCGAAAAGTACCAAAACAAATCTGGGATTTTTAGATATTTTAACTTCACTTTCTCAAACAGCAACTCTGTTTTCAACAAATTAAAGAACGGATAAATGAAGAAACAGAGATGGGTTTCAAGGAAATCTAACAGGAACCTATGATGAAGAATCAAATTCAAGAACCGGGTTTCAATTATAAGGTTCAAATCATCATCCCAAAACACAAAGATTAAGTGAAAACTTTCATGCGAAATGGATTGAAAAGAAGATGAAATTAAGGGGGTTTGATCAAACCTTTAAAGAAATCGATGAATCTGGTCAGTGAGGTGCCGAAGATATTTATCAGAGAGAGAGATTGTTCGTTTAGAGATGATGGAAATCATTGAAGGAGGGTTTTAAAGTAAAATAGAAATGCGTGATATTTGGTTTCTGTTACGTTTTTGTTCTTGATTTTAAATTTGAAAATTTTAAATACGCTCGAAATGGGACAAGAGCCGTTTGTGTTATATGGTGCCGCCGACTGCAAGTTTAGAAGTTTAGTGGATCCACTGACCGCTTCCGAGAAAAGTTTTATGGGAAGTGGAACCGTCGGTTAATAGATAATGTGATATCTAAGTATGCGTGGCCATCCCATCCCACGATTTCAATCTCATTCCGGTCTCGTCCTATCCCATTCCTCCCTATTTTTTTCAGGTCCATTTGAGATTGATCAAACCCATCCCGATCTCGATCTAGAGTGGGATGAGATTTGGACTAAGATTTTCAATCTCACCCATCCCGTCCCGAACTTATTTATTTACTATTTATTATTATTAATTTTAATCAAACAATTTTTTAAAAGAAAATTTAGGATGTGTTGAAATTAAATTAAAACATCAACTATTTGAAAATTTACTTGCTTGATTGATATTTTTTTTTCCACATTTTAGATTGGTTATACAGCAATTATTCTTGTAGAAAATAAAGGTAAATGATGATTTGGGTTAGTTTTGCACTATGAGTTATATATATTACTATTAGTTAGTGTATCAGAGAGGATGTTTAACATAAAAATTAAACTGTAAGTTTATTGGACCATAAATTTTATATGACATTTAATAATGTTACGATGAAAGTTATATATACATAAATTTGACATTATTGGTGTGTGAGTAATGCGAGATGTAATTCTTTTGTTTTTCTTCATTAAGTGACTATTTAGTACCGTCATGTACAACCCCGAACCCGTTTGGGATGGGACGAGGTCGGGATAAAGTTTATCCCGTCCCAATCGCAAACGAACGAGACGGAATAGGGATGAGGTCCATGTTGTCACATTCCTTCTCATCCTGTTCCCACCCTAATCTCTATGATCTTAATCAAGGAATGTGATTTCTCGAAAAATGTTGAAATTTTACAAAATATTTCTTTTTTTAATTACCAAAATTTCTTTGGAGATTCAAAATATTTATTTTTTCATTAGGCTGGTTTCAATTTCCGTATAATCCAACCCGTTATAACCTTAGTTTAGTATTCAAGTTTTGTTATGTAAGTGATTCTTAAATAATATGCAGTTTGTATGTCATTATGAGTCTTGTGGTACTCTTTTTGTAATATGTAAGAGTTTAAAATGCTTAAATTATATTGATAATTTCAAGATTATAACAAAAAATTTTATGTTTTTAATATACATAACGAAATATTTCTTAAAATCAACTTACCGTAATTACCTCGAAAAACGAAATCACAATCCTTGATCTTATGAAATCTAATGGCCACCGGACTGGAAACATCTGATAGGTTGTTACAAGTAAAGTATAAGTAGTGTTCATTAACAGTGATCAATGGCCCGCAAGTGTGACAATTTAGAAGAAAATGATTTGGAATCTGTCAACGTGAAAAGAATGAGATGGAAAAGTGAGGAAAGAGGGAAGGTGATTGAATATCTTTAATGGAAGGACGGAAGGGTAGGAGATGAATTTGCTATCTTGGGTGGTGCTTTGGGATTGATAAAGAAAGGTAGAAAAGAAGTGGTGTAGATGAATGATGATTATGGATGGTGTGTTAAGACTAGAAATGGAAATGAAGACCTTGCAAAGCTTTCGGAAGACAATCGGAGAAACCCAGATCGAACTCTTTACTAAACTAGGAAATAGATGCCCATTGCAATTATACTAAAAAGCGAAAACCCTTTTCCTATGCTAATATGCGGCTAGGGCAGAAACTCCACCTAGTCCAACTAAGATTTTAAACCAAATTCTATTGGACATGGATCCTAAAGAGAGATTAATACTTATCTTACAACACACAAAAGTTGCTAAATAGCCAGACATATACAAAAATGTTAAGAAATCAAGTTTTTGCAACCATATTTTACAATCAGGGTGATATGACATGATCTTGAACGAATGATGAAATCACCCAAATATTTATGTTTTATCTCAAGATTGTAAAATACTCTTCTGATAATCTCACATCACCCTGATTGTAAAACAAGATTTCCGAGCCTCACTCCAAACATATATATAGTCGCGGACCCTTTTAAGGCACCAAAAGGGGCAGTTACTCCCTTGAACTTTAAAAAAAATTTGAAAATTTTTTTGGCTTATAAATTTAAAAAAAATTAATATGTGGTTTAGTTAATACCAACCACATATCCCCTTTGTATTTCCATCCCTCCTGCAAAGCTACAATTCACTCTCTCCCAATTGTACCTCCATTTATCCTGCAACTCACTCTCTACAACTCTCATCCCTCCTTATCGATCTACACTTCACCTTCATCTCTACAATCAGTGGCAGACCTGATAAGGAACCAGAGGGAGCAATTCCCCCCTGAACTTAAAAAAAAATTTGAATTTTGTTTGGCTTATCATTTTTTGATATTAATGTGGTTGAATTATCCGTTGTGTACCTCCATCTTCCTGCAACTCACTCTCTCCCATTTGTACTGTATCAGTTTACCTCCATCTCTGCTACAACTCACTCTATGCAACTCTCATCTCTCCTTCTCGATCTCCACTTCACCTCTATCTCTACAATCTCTCATTGTCGTTTCTCTTTTTCATTGTCGATCTCCGCCTCTACATCTACAGTCCACCACCACTATCAAATACAACAACTTCACAAAGAGACCCATCATCTGTTCGGCTTCATTTTTATCTGTAAACTTCATCAGCTCTACTCGGCTTTACTTTTGTTCGAATTTTCGTGGAATTGCAGAGACCCTTTGCTTAATTACTTGATTTCGAACAATGGGTGTCCATGTTTTTGTTCAATTCCACTACCCAATTTAGTTTTCAAATGATGGGGTTCTCTGTTTGGGTGTCCTTCTACTCTTCATTTAGTGCATGCTAGGTGTTTGTAGAAATGCCAGTTGATAAATTTAGTTGAGCTTTTAATATTTTACTTTTACTAAACGAATTCACATGCTCTATTTTTCAAAAATTTACCTATGATGTGTCTAAAAAACTCATCTTCTAACCAAGTCAACGTTGATTTCAGCGAGACAAAGTTGGTATGGAACTGATTGTAGTATCCCATCTATTTTTTCATCTATAAAGGAATGGCCTAAATGGCATCGACCAATTACAGTTGATGTACTTGATAATGCACATCTTACTAAAGATGCCAACCTCGGGAAACTATGCATGGTCTTTGGCTCTTTGCCAAGAGCTTCTATAAGGGTGTGTTTGGTTGTATGGAATTCTATGTTATGAAAATTCATGAAAGAATTTTTATAATTTAGGCTAATTTGAGGTATAACTTTACATGCACTATTTGATTTTGTTACCAATGTTGGGAATGAAAGTCTCATGAACATGAGAATCACATGCTCTAGGGGACCAAGGAGTGAGATTTTCATGTTCATGGGACTTTCATTCTCATCATTGATCACAAAATCAAATGGTGGATGTAGAGTGATATATCAATTTAACCTAAAATGTAGGGGTTCCCTCATGGATTTTCATGGCATAGGATTTCATGCAACCAAACACACCCTAAGATTTATGATTATATATTACACAATAAAATGATGTTTTGTTTAAAATGTTCAAATACAGCTGATTATTTCCTTTCGTCAACATATTGTAGTCCAAAGACAAGTTGATTTGTTATCTTTTTCACCAACTGTTCTCCTTCTATGAACTATGTTTTTCTCACTGACCGTTGAACTGATTAACCACGTACAAAATCCATATGAAGGTGAAGGTGTCGTCAAGCCTCAATTTTTGAGAAACGAAATCCTTATTTCCACTTAGGAATATCCATTTCTCCAATATTCGAGGCATGAAATTTCAAAAGCAACAGGAAAAAAATAACAACAATTACTGTAACATTTATTAAAAAGTTGAAGTAGACAACAGATTCTAACCAGGAAACTCTTTGAAAATGATCACCCCACAAAATAAACCTCCAACAATGTTGGCCAAAATTTACTAAACCTGAGACAAAGCTAGTCAATTACATTCCCAAAGGAATGTATCCAAGAAGTCAAAGCCCACTTGGGTCAGCAAGTAAACTAATATGAAGATTCTTCATTCTAAATACAATAAATTAGCAAGTGGTGACATATAATTAAGTACAATTAAAAAAACAACTACTTAAACAGGTAGTTCCTCAACGAGGAAAACGTTTCATTCTAATAAGTTCCTATCATATTTAAAGTATATATTTATTTTACATGTACTTACTCTGTAGTGGTTGACCATGGCAAGTCTGACCTTCAGAAATATTAGTAGATTTGCCATCCTGTATCGAATCGTTAGAAAACAAATCAATAGATAAAATACCTCAATAGATTAGAATTCCATCAATTAAAATTGATGATACATCAAAATAGATTGATATCACATTCGTATACTTGGCAGGAACCATCCATCACGAGGATTAAGTATCTTAGAACCAGGCTGATTCATAAATGCCCAAAAAGGACTAAACCAACCATAAAAACCCAAATGGAGCCCATCAGAGTAATCCATAACCAAAGCCTGACTAGGCCCAAGTAAGTTTTCCCATAAAGAGGAGAAACGTTGCATAAGAAAATAGTCGTGGAGGAAGTTACGCCTCTGTGGACGCATTTTCATAAAGGAGAAGACTGTTACAAAAAATGTCTCCCCTTGTTGCGCCTCACATGCTTAAGTTACACAGAGTTTTAACCATGACTAACATATAAGGTAAAAGGAACATTAGACAAAAGGTATGCAACTTCATTTGAGTTTGGTCTAGTTTTATTTCCTTCTCCAACAGAGTTATTGACTTAAGCATCGGAGTGCCTCCGACCACCAAAACGGTGATCTTTGACAGTCTAACATCTGTTTTGCAGGTCTTACTTATTAGAGACTGTATTTTAAACGCATCAGTTTGTGGCCGTCCGTGGGGAACAATGAGTTTCCTTTCATAAAGAGAATTTACATAAGCAAACTTCCTCAATTCTAATCTATGATAAAAAATTTCTCAGAAAAAATGGAGCATTCTACAACTCTCAACCCGACAACAATCAAAACAATCCTCCCACTGGAGAAACTGTGCCACCAATAGCGTACACCTCAGGCCTAGTGATAAATATCAGTCGCAGCGTGAGGAGGCCCAAACAACCTCGATGCCCAAAGGCATTACCACAGACCGTCGTGTAGATTTACTCATGGTCCAGATGAAACTTATGATCAAAATGGTGGAAAAGTTCACTCAGTAGCACGCTCAGTCCTCCGACCCCATCCAAGCGCCGCCCCAACAAAACTCGGCCAACGAAGTTCCTGCAGAACCTCAATAGGTAAATCTCGAAAGTAGCAACTCACTCCGAGATGGGACTCCTCCGAACGTTTGGATCCCTACTGAATCCCATTCAGGATCAGAGTCACAGATCCTAATGTATTGTATGAACTAACTAGATCACCATTCTCCGACGCACTCATGTTGACTCCCATACCATAGAAGTTCACCCCACCGAAGTTTGAAGCGTACGATGGCACTATCGATCCGATAGACCATTTGCGTCACTTTAATCACATGACGGCGTTGAAGGAAAACACAAAATCAATCTTATGCAAGACGTTTCCAACCAATCTCCCCTCCATAGCAATGAGTTGGTTCAACAGCTTACCACCGAGATCAATAAACTCATTCCAGGTGCTGGCAACAACCTTCATCACGAGAAAAGGGCCACGTCACTTGCTTCACATCAAACACAAACCCAAAGAGACGATGAGGGAGTAAGTTACCCATTTTTACTAATGAGATGATGATGATCGACGGCTGCTGCAATGATATGACCATGGCTACCTTCACTTTCGGATTGAAAAGAGGATCACTTTTTGATTCTTTGAATCATGACCCCCAAAGAATATGGTGATCTTATTAAAGACTTCCCAAAGACACATCACTTTTGAAGAGATGGCAGTTGCCAGAAGGAGAGCCGAATCATAGAAGATATATGTTTCGTTCGACCGAGAAGAAGGACGGGAGGATAACAAGTCTAAAACAGAAGCCAGCTAGCCCAAGAGAAGTTGAACCAATGGCAGTCCTAAGTTCGATCAATGAAAGCTTGGGAAGTCGCAATTGGAAGGGTCCGAACACGAGCACCCAACTGGCAAATCATTTATGACTCTGAAATTAAGTCGAGCCGAGGTTCTTAAAGAGATAGCAAAGTGGGTAGACGTTAAGTGGCTGCCCAAAGTTAGAGCAGATCCAGACAGGCGAAGTAAAAGTAGATATTGTTCCTTCCACAATGACTACAAACATGACACTGAGGACTATTACAACCTGAAGGACGAGATAAAATGACATATCCGAAAGGGACGACTTGGGGAGTTCGTCAACCAAAGAGAGTCCAAAAATAGGATAGTCACGTCAGAAGGACAATCAAAGAAGCTAATATACGTCTTGCATGGTGCAACCGATAAGAAGGAGCAATCCAATTGATCTCGAAAGTGAACAGTCTGAGATTTACGAGCAAAGATTAGATACCAGAAACCGTCTGCACAACGTGCAAAAAAATGCATAAAACTCTGACCTTTTCCAACGATGACGCAAAAGAGTTTGTTTCCCGCATAACGATGCTATGGTAATTTCAGTACTGATAGCCAGGTGGAAATCAAAAGAGTATTGGTCGACACAGGTAGCTCAACCAACCTTCTATACCTAGCAGCATTTCGAAGGATGTGATTCACTGATGAAATGCTCTCTCATAAGAATCAACCAATGGTGGGTTTCAGCTGAGAATAATATCGTCCGCTGAGGATGATCCAACTGTCAGTCGAAGCAGGAGGACCACGGCAGCAACGAGTCTTATTGACGGATTTCCTTGTTGTCGACACTCCATCCGCATACAACATGCTACTCGGAAGGCCTTGGATACACAAAATGGGCGCAATATCCTTTACCATGCACCAATGCTTGAAATACCATACCAACAATGGCGTCGAGATAGTCAAAGGAGATCAACCAGCTGCCCGCGAATGCCATTATGTCGTGATAAAAGCTCCCCACAAATAGAAATTACTGCAACAATCAGAGGAACTACCACAACAACCTTTTTTAAACAATGTCAAACTTTAACAAATTCAAATACATTGACAAAATATAATTTAAGTAGCTTTAAAAAAAGTCGTTATAGAGGTAGTTGGAATAACAAATTGCATTGACTTTGGCTTCGAGTTGGAAACTAGGTATATGTTGAATGATATAAAGGGTTTTCAATTGAAATCACTATCTTAAACTGTGAGGCCTGAATGAGTATGATCTTGTTCTTCAAGGTTGATGCAACTAGAAAGCCGTTTCAGATCCCCATTTCATGGCAAGCCAATGAAAATTCCATGCAAAATGTTAGCATCTTTTGATGTCTATTTTTTAACCTTGAAATTGTACAATTATCATTGAGCATCTTTGCAATTTCATCAAATATCAAGTTTGGATATCGTATTTTTGATGACTCAAAACTATGTGCTACAGGTGGAATAAATTTGTTAAAAGTTCAATCTTAGATTTATTTATTTTTCTCTTACTTTAACCATAGTTTTTGTAGAAATTTGCATTACACCACACTCATGTTTAAAATTGGTGAAATACCATACTCTCATGTAGTCATTTAACCTAGGCGTGGTTTGGGGTTGGGTCTGTTCCAGTCCAATGAAACGGGACCGAAAGGGTCCGAGATAGTGAATTTCCTCGCATACTCAGTTAGTCTCAGACGAAGACCATGCCATCCCAGTTGATTTTTTTTTTCAAATCAAACTGAGGAAAAGTGCATGATGGATCAAACAAACCCATGCTTACAGTTTTGTTTACTCTTTTTTTCCCTCAATGGGTACCTTTCTGTTTTGCAAATTGTCCATGGATTTCCAGAAAAAATGAAATGGGATTTTGGTTTAAAGGAATTGGAGAGGTGACTGAGAGAAACAAATGGGAATAAACATTGAGTGAATGAGTGGTTGTGGCATGTTGTGTTTGCTGTTTCGTTTTTTAGAGATTTAGATCAATGCTTGCTCAACAATTGTTGACAGAACATCCTGCAAAATGCAAAAGAAATAAATAAGCAATTGGATTTGCATAATAAATTAGAAAATGTGTTAAGCGATACTAGCCTTAAATAGAGCTCAATTTCAGCACTGTTGTACATAATTGGCATGATTTAACTCATGATGACTGTAACGACCCGATTCAAAGAGTACTATATTGTTCACTTTGGGCCAAATGCGGACAATATAGTACTCTGTAGAGTGGGTCGTGAAAATTTGGTATCAGAGTCTGATCCAGCCGGAAGTGGGTCAACGAGAATGTTGGGTTCCCAAGGGGGCGGACTATGATACTATTGTGTGGGCGAACCTGAGGGAGAGTGTGGGAGAAGCCCAAGAGCCCATGGATTCCAAGAGGGTTGGAAACTACAAAGGAAAGATCATAGTCCCACATCGCCCGAGTGTGGGAGGGTGATGTGCTATATATGTACAAGTTTGGATCTACAAAGTACTACGCGTTTTAAAGTCGTGTTAGCCTTGGGCCCAAAGCTGACAATATAATACTTTGTTTATCTGGTCGTGACAAAGATTATCGAACAGATGCAAAAAAACTAGCCTAAACTGTCATTAAGTACATGAAAATGGTCTCTTATGATGGCTCCATACCCTCCTGCAAGACTTTGCTAGTTCGAGGATAGGAAAGTCGGTTATCCTACATGAGCTTCAAGGAGTTGAACTCGGCATCAAGCTAGCTAGGCAGAGCTGATTGAGGAAAGTTATTATAAGCATGGACTCTAAAAATGCACATTCTTACCTGACCACCAGCAAAGCTCCCCCATGGGAGGCCCGTCATACCACGCGGAGAATCAAGGAAGCACTAAGAGACTTTGATCAATATAGATGCGTGCATGTTTTTCGAGAAGAGAACCAGACAGCAGATAAACTGGCTAGTCTGCAACCGGGGACTGAATTCCTGGAGCTCACACCGAGCTCATTTGCGGAAGATCTTAAAAAGATTATATTTGATGATGCAAATGGAAGGAAGTATATGAGGATGTAATATGATTATGTAGCCCTTCTTTCTTTTAGTGGTCTGGGGAGCCCATATAAACCCCGTGCTTGCCTTTCAAAAATAAAAGTACATGAAAATGGCAGTTTTTTTCTATAGAACAAAAACGATATTTGTAGGGAAAGAAAACGGATGATCCAGTGGATTTGGTTCGATTGGCTTTGTTGCCGAAGTTGGATGAAAGACTTGATTTGGGTATTGCAAAGAATGTTTGTGTGAAGGAAGAGCCACAAGATTTGGATAGACTGGATTGGTAGCAAGAAAAGAAGTTTGTTGTAGCCTTGTAGGAGGGGTTTGTCAAGGAAAGACATATATCAATTGGAGGTGGAGATTAGTGGTCGTAGTTTTGTAGAAGGACCCGCTCTTCCAACCAAACATGACCTCGCACGTCGTTGGGGTGCCACCAGAGGTAGACGAACTCCTTGTGGCACTTCCAGAGCTGAAAGAAACCTGCGATGTCGAAGACAATGTGTTTGAGAGTCAAATCTTGAGGTGTGGACGGAGAAAAAAAATGAGGAAGAGATGGGGGAAGAAAATTTGGAGGAGATTAGAAGAGAGAAGCCTGAGGGATTGAGAAACTTCTAGAAAGTGAGAGGTAGTAGGGGTGGGCATCCCATACTGCAATCCTGATTCTCTATCGGTCCTGTCTGATTTTTTTCGGATCCTCTTGGGATTGATAAAATTAATCCCGAACCTGTCCTGTCCCGATCTAGAATGGGATGGGATCGGGATGGAGATTTTCAATCCCGTCCTGAACTTAATGTTTTAAATATTTATTATTAGTATTAATTTTAATCAAACTACTATCCAATGAAATTTTAGGATGTATTCAAATTAAATCAAAACATCTACTGTTTGAAAATTTAAAAGCTTGATTTGTTACAATTTGTTTAGATAGAATTTCTAGTTTGGATATTTTAGGTCAAACAAAACCATTGAATATTAATGTTTTTTCACATTTTAAATTGGTTATAGGACAATTATTCTTCTAAAGATGGTCTGGGTTAGTTATAAACTATGAATTTTTTTAGTTGGAGATTTGGTCACTAATCAATATTTTTCATTTTCGAACTTATATTAGTTTTGCACAAAGAGGAAGCTTGACATAAAAAACGTAAGTTCATTGGACCATAAATTTTACATGACATTTTATATTGTTATTGATGATACATCAAAATAGACCATCATCACAGCTATACACATGGTAGAGAATATCCATCATGAGGATCTGGCATCCCATCTACTGGACCACCTCGTAAAAACCCAAAAAAGGTTAAAACAATTATAAAGGCCCAAACTAGGATCATTAAAGGAAGGCGTAAAGCCCAAATCTAGGCCTGCACGAACCAAAGTCCAAATCCAGGCCCAATACGAGTTCTCTCATAAAGAAGAGGAACATTGCACAAAAAGAGTCATGAGGGGAAATACGCCTCCACGGACGCGTCTCAATAAAGGAGGAGACTGTTACGAGAAACATTTCCTTCTGTTGCGCCTCACATGCTTAAGTCATACACAGAATTAACTGCGACCATTATAAAAGGTAAAGGGAACATTCAATAAAGGTATGCAACTTTAACTAAGTTTTGTCCAGATTTATTTCCTTCTTCAAACAGAGTCGCTAACTTAAGCATTGGAGTGCCTTCAGCCACAAAAAAGGTGGTCTTTGGCAGTCTAACATTTGTTTTGTAGGTCAAACTCTCAGGAGGACGAGATTCGGAAACATCAGTTTGGCGTCGTCCGTGAGCAACGATGAGTTTCCTTTCTAAAAAGAAGATCCATAGTGACGAAGTTCATCAAAATCATATAAACGATCAACGAGCTGTTAGATCAAATGACACTCTATAGATCCTCAACCCAGCGATGATCACAATAACCCTCCTACTGGCAACAATGTATATCAAACAGCTTGCGAACATGACGCAACTCAGATCATCAAGCCAATTGCACCTGACAATCGAGATCCACAACATGCAATAACTCAGACAACCCAGACATCCGGCAATGTTGCCATGGATCCTCGAGTAGACCTGCTTATGGTCCAGATGAACCACATGACGAAGATGCTAGAAAAACTCACTAGGAGCACATCCAGTCAGCCTATCCTACCTAAGCGTGTCGCCCCAGCAAAACTCCACCAATCAAACTTGAAGAGCGACGAAGTTTCAGCAGAACCTCAACAGAGAAACCTCGAGAGCAATAAACTTCCCCAGATAACGTATTGTACAAACTAGCCAAGTCGCCATTATCCGACACCCCCATGATAACTCCCATGCCAAAGAAGTTCACTCCACCAAAGTTCAAGTATATGATGGCACCACCGACTCAATAGATCACTTGAGGCACTTCCACCACATGATGGCGTTGAAGGAGACTAGAGAGTCAATCTTATGCAAAACATTTTTTACTAGTCTTGCCTCCACAACAATGAATTGGTTCAACAACCTACCACCAAGGTCAATAGACTCCTTCCAGGAGTTAGCCACCGCTTTTATCACTAGATTAATCGGAACTCAGTGGATGAGGAAAATACCACACTACCTCTTCCATATCAAGCAAAAGCACGAAGAGACGATACGAAAATACGTCACTCGTTTCACCAATGAACTGACGATGATCGCTGTATGCAGCAATGACACAACCGCCACTACTTTCACCGCCAAACTGAAAAGGTGCCCTTTTTTTATGCTCTCAACCCAAAACCTCCAAAAAGCATGGCGGTCTTGTTGAAAACAACCAAAAACACATTTCTCTTGAGGAGATGAAAGCTGTCAGGAGGAAAAATGACCAAGAAAGAGATAATCATTCAAGGAAACAAGAAAGAAGGGAGGAAAAAATACGATATAACGGACCTCAGGAGGATAGCATTCATTCAAAGAGGCATCGGAATAGCGAAAAAATCGAATTGAACCAGCAAGAATCCAAGAAGTTGCAGTCAGCACGGCTTCAATACGAGCGAGTAACATGTGTGATGAAGAAGACATACAAACCATATAGGCCTTGAAAACAAGCCGGCCCAATATACTGAATCATATAACGAAATGGGATGACATCAGTTGGTCACTCAGGATGAAAGGAGACCCGAAAGGAAGAGACAAAAGCAAATATTTTTCCTTCCATAAGGATCATGGGCATGATATCGAAGACTGCTACAATCTAAAAGATGAAATCGAGCACTAGGTTCAGATAGGACGAATCGACGAATTCATCGGAATGCCAGACAAACAGCTCAAGGGGAAGGAAAAAGCAGATACCACTACGAGATCAAATGTACAACTTAGAGAACTAATATACGCTCTACACTACATGGTCAGAGGAAATAATACGATCAACCCAACTGAAGAAGCAGTCAGAAATACCTCTTACTTGAGCTGATTTATATAAAAGCAAAAGCACTAATGATACTAGACAAACCATTTTACCAATGCATAGAACATGGAGAAGTTTGCACCGATCAACTAACATGATTCAAGGACCCTACCAACGGATGCAAGCCCAACCCGAATTCCCAACAACGAAAGTGAAAACAACAGACTCGACCAAACCACAACAGTTAGTGTCGAACCCAGTGCTAACGTGAACATGATTGGACAATTTGGCACTATTGTGAGCATGATTGGACAGTTTGGCACTGATGTGAGCACGATCGGACAAGTCAATACTGCTCAGCTACTGGATCAGAAAGCACCCCAAGTCCGTTAGTTACGATAACATATACGACGAACGAGCGAAACATAACCAATAGAAAATACGGCGAATGGAGACATAGGTTATACAAGACAAAACAACTAAAACTTAAATCTTTAACACGAGGATCAACATCAACCAAGCAAAGATCAAGAAGACAAAGCAAATCACTTTTCAATCAAGCATAACTGCTCCAAAAAATAACCGTTAGGGTTGGTCAGAATATCCAAAATGGAATATGAATAAAATTACAAATTCGGAATCCCGATCTTATGCATGGACAATAGGATAAATGCATCAAAACTTAGCTACACAGAGCAATCGGCAAACCAAGCCAAAATAAATCAGGACACAAGTTTGGATACATATAATAAACTTCTGGTCTGATCAACCACAGAGTAAGAATTGGGAGAAGGAGTCAAATTAATTCAGAAAACTGCGAGTCAACTGATGTGTCGAACCAACGAAGTAAAGTTGGATGATTAAGTCAACTTAATTCATAAAACCTCGAGTCGACCGATGCGTTGAACCAACGAAGTAAAAGTTGGACGAACGAGTCAACTTAATTAAGAAAACTTTGAGTCGACTGATGCGTCGAACCAACGAAGTAAAAGTTGGACAAATGAGTCAACTTATGTAAAAAAAAACTTTGGGTTGACCAGTACGTCAAACAAACGAAGTAAGAATTGAACGAACAAGTCAACTTAATTCACAAAACTTCGAGTCGGCCAAAGCGTCGAACCAACGAAGTAAAAGTTGGACAAAAAAGTCAACTTAATTCAGAAAACTTTGAGTCAACCGATGCGTCGAGCCAACGAAGTAAAAGTTGGATGAGAGTCAACTTAATTCAGAAATTTTGATCGATCGGTCGAACCAATGAAGTTAAATTGGACGAACGAGTCAACTTAATTCAGAAAACTTCGAGTCGACTGATGCATCAAACCAATGAAGTAAAAGTTGGACAAACGAGTCAACTTAAGTAAAAGAAACTTCAGGCTGACTAGTATATCAAACAAACAAAGTAAGAGTTGGACAAAAGAGTCAACTTAATTAAGAAAACTTCAAGTCGAACCAACAAAGTAAAAGTTGGACAAACGAGTCAACTTAAGTAAAAAGCAACTTCGGGTTGACTAGTAGATCAAACCAATGAAGTAAAATTGAACGGACAAGCCAAATCAATTCAGAAAATTGTCGACTAGTACGTCGAACCAGCAAAGTAAAAATCAAGGCAAAAAATCAACTTGCTCGAGCAAGCTCCAACGTATCAAGAAGGAAAAATAAAGTCAACCCATCTCAAGACAACTAATGCATCAAAGCATGAAAATAGGCATAAAGGAATTCAAAGTGAAGTCTGATACGCAATTCACACGACTACAGCTAAACAAAAAAGAAACAAGCAACACACAAATTCTTTTGTTACGATGAAAGTTATGTGTACATAAATTTGGATTTATTGGTGTTTGAACAATGTGAGATGCAATTCTTTTGTTATTATTTATTGGAGGCCATTTATTACATGACTATCACATCCCATCCCGAACCCGTATGGGATAGAATGAGGTATATCCCGTCCCGATCTTGAACAAACTAGATAGGATAGGGATGAGGTTTGTCTCATCCCGTGCCCACCCCTAAGAGAGGGTTTTCCTATATAATTGTTGGGCTTAGAGTTTATAATTGAGTTGTTGGGCTTAAACTTTGTAATTCGGCTAAAGTAACAAGACATTTCCATGCAATTTGTATTGCATGATTTATTTCTCTACACTATAAATATAGGCTCGATAAGCTTTTGTGTTCTACAAAAATAAAATAAAAATAAAAACATAAAAGAGCTTTCTACCAGTGTATATCAAGAAGCCGTGGCCATCCCTGCTCAAATTCTCGCCAATCCCCAGCGACTTGCTGAAATTAACGTTGAAATACAAAATGTAGAAAATGTTTTTCAAATACTCGAAGAATGTTAATTGGTTTTTTCTTGAAGCTCCGTGAACTTGGCTGTTATTGAAGCCCGAATGGAAGCAATCCGTCAAAGAATTTGGGAACTAGAAGAAAGACTCCATGGACTACACCAAGAGCAGCATGCAGGCACTGATCGTGGAGGCAATCTGCCTTGGTGCCCGAGATAACTAAAAGTGTTCGTCGACTCTTTTGAGTTGTGGAAAGTTTAAAATTTAAATAAGTGTTTATAGACGTTTATTTTCATGTCTAGTGTTCCTTGTCTTTTTTTAGTGGAGATCTACTCTGGTGCTTACTAGAGATAGACTCCTATCCATGCTAACTATCTTTGTTTGGTTTTCTTTATTATGTTTGCACGTATGGTATGGGAAAACCCCTAGTGTAAAATGTTTACTACTTAATGCTATGTTAATACAATAATTAATAAAGACTTTTTCCCAGAATTACTACAATCCCTTGTAGAGAAAAGTGGGTTAACTATCGAAAGAAAAATGGAACCAAAGGCATTCTTAAAGAAAGCGTTTTGCCTTACCTATTATTAAAGATAAGACTGGAGTTCCCTTAATGGAACTGAGGTTATGGGAGTAAGTGGAGTTGGGTGGGCTACTCTCTAAGGCTTCATCGAAAGATAGAAAACCTCGACAAAGGACTTCACTTTTTTGTATTTATATATGTGTGTGTATATATATATATATTAGCAAACCATTTGACTATGTGCATTCAGCGTCGTCGTTTGCAATAAAACATCATGGATTACACGCCCTCAAGATTAGTTAAGTCATAACTAACATGTCATTATTCATCAATTATGTCTTGTCTAATGACATTCAAAACATGTTGTTGATCCACATTTTTAACGACTTACCAAGGACATCATTGAAGACATGTACCACTCGAGTCGTTGTACACATTAGCGAAATATATAAAACCTATAAGGACATGATTCGATGACGCAAAATGCACGGAACTTAATACGATCTGTCATACCTCGACGTGCATATGTATGTTATCATAATCATTAGATGACGTACAAAGCACGTCGTCATATCCTATATACGTTGTAGTGTCAAGTGGCAAACCTCTTCACGTTTTTCTCAACTTATCTCAATGAGACTCCTACTTATTACTATCAAAGTGGTACAAAATAATCTTTAACATGTATCTCCAAATCTCTCTACAACTATAACAACAGGTGCATGAAATGAAACAGTCCACATGCCTACAACTTGATTTTCCTTTCCAATTATGCCTTCCCAACTCTATGATATTTGCAATAAAAATCAAAAGGTGGATAAAAAGTAACAATGACATTTTCATTCAAATGAAAAACTCTATTACACCTTTTGACCATTTCACCATCCCCAAATTTAAATATTTACAATAAAAACCTAATCCTCTTGAACATGATTAGTTATACTTTGCCCCTAATATAAATTATTCAAGCCATTTATTATTTATAAACTATACATAGTGCATGCCAAAACCCTAGTATAGGATAAAGAGATCAAATTGGTTTAAGATATTAAAGCAAAGAAGAAACACAATACCAAAACAATCATTAGATTTTTCTAAAGTATTAAGGTTATGGAAATCGTAAACAACTTATTCATCATGTTAATAAGTATTTAGCTTAAATATAACTAACTTCTACATAGAGCTAGACATTTGTTCAATAACGTTTTATCGTCTAAAGCTGAAAGTTAACATCATGCCAACACTTTTTCATCATGAACATCCTTGGCATCAAATGATTTGATGTTTTTCTTGAAAACATCATAAACAAAGTCTTTGTGAAGGGCCTCCTAAAATCAGAAAACAATGCATACCTCTCCGCCATCTGACCCAATCAGTTGATCATTTTTTCTCTCATTCAGAATAAATGAGTATTTTGTATTTCTGTTACATTCCTAATGATCCATGTTTACAAAGAGAACACAGTCGGGATGATTTAAAGATCTGAGATTCAAGACGGAAAAAAAAAATGGACATGGAAATAAGGAATTAAGGGTGTGTTTGGTTGCATGAAATCCTATGCCATGGGAATCAATGAGGGGATCCCTATATTTTATGCTAATTGAGGTATCACTCCATATCCGCCATTTGATTTTGTAAACAATGGTGGGAATGAAAGTCCCATGAACATGAGAATCACATGCCTTGGGAGAACTCTCCCACATGTATTCGGGGGGGGGGGGGGGGGGGGGGGACAGAAACAAATCCCACTCCCTCTTCTACAACTTTAGAAGGAGGAGACTCAGCAACAGAGAATGGGAACTCAAATGATAGACCAGTCTGTAGACCGACACTACAGGCATACCACTGGTCCACTGACGAACCACGAGCAATGACTTCCAAAACTAGTTGTTGTACTATCACTACACCAAAAACCCCATTTAGCCACGCCAAGCTAGCCACGGTTCTAAACCGTTGGTATATTTGCCACGGCTACAAACCGTAGCTATATTTACCAACGGCTTAAAACCGTGGGTAAAAAAGACCTGGCCACGGCTTAAAACCGTTGGTATATTTGGCACGGCTAAAACCCGTAGCTAATATTAGCAACGGCTCCAAACCGTAGGAATTATTAGCAACGGTTTCAAACCGTTGCAACAAAGTACTTTAGCAACGGTTCCCAACCGTGGCTATATATAGGAACGGCTTAAAACCCGTTGCAAAAATAAAATTTAGCAACGGTTCTAAACCGTGGCTATGGATAGCAACGGCTTATAACCGTTGCAACAAAATACTTTAGCAACGGTTCTAAACCGTGCTATAGCTAGCAACGGCTCTAAACCGTGGCTATGGCTAGCAACGGCTCAAAACCGTTGCAAAATAAAATTTAGCAACGGTTCTAAACCATGGCTAGGTATAGCAACGACTTAGAACCGTGGCTATATGAAAAGCTGAAAAAAAAAAATATGGGCGGGGTATTTTGGCGCTCGACATTCCCTCCACTCGACCATCGACAATAATCTTCCCTCCTCCCCCTCCACTCGACCGTCTCCTTCGCTGCTCCCTCCCTCGACTCGACTCCTTCCCTGCTCCCTCCCCTCGACTTCCTTCCTCCCCTCCTTCCCTGCTCCTCCCTCGACTTCCCATCCTCCCCTCCTTCCCTGCTCCTCCCCTGGGTCTTCCCCTCCACTCGGCGTCTTCAAAATCAATCAGGCCCTCTCTCGTACAGGTACTCTCTCTCTCTCTTGTATTTTTTTTATGAAATTAGGGTTCGTAGAGCATTGTTGACTGTTGATTGCAGAAGATGTTTTCATTTGGGAAAAAATAACTAGGTATACAATTGGATTGGGGAAGATGAAGTTTAAAACAAACTTTCAGTATTCCAAGTTTTTATAGATTTGACTTTTTTGTTGATGTTGGTGGTTTCATATTTTTGTATTTAATTTTTAATTTGATACATGTATTATCCTTGAATTTTTTTTTTATTGGAATAGAGAAGTAATCCTATGTCCATATGGAGAAATATTCAATTGGTTGATTTAAATGGTTGAAGTTGAAGAAAGAAATAAAACATTCTATCCCTGATGCTCTTCCATGTTCTAGTGCCATATGAATTAAACGGATGTCTAGGAAGCAGATTAGAGCCAAAAGGATCATCGTTATCCCTGATGAACTCTTCCCACATTCTATCCTTTTTTGCACCATATCTAACACCATTTCGGCTGCAAGCAGACATTCTCTTTACCATTAGCTTGAGTAACAACATTTTTCTTCTTGCTACAAAACAATAAGATGACATGCCTTGATTTGCATCCTTGGAGATTCTAATTAGTAATGCCTATGCTTATAAAACAATAAACCATAACCTCTGTAACCACAAAATAGGTACTTGTGTCCATGTCAGACAGATAAGAAAAATTCAGCAAAATGTAGACACATGCTGTACATTATATTATTCTTTACTATAGCCTTTGATTAGTTAGTCATGTTTTCTTGTAGATGCATATTTCTACTTACACTTACTATCTTGTGTATGCTACTAAAACATACATGAAAGAGCTAGAGCCTTAAAGATATGTGAGCAAGTTAATGATCTTAAGCATGGAGTACATGTTGGAGTTTCAAAAGGCTGGTTTAGTCTGCATGCCGTTGATGTTTGCTTTCCCTTTGGCTTTTGTTGTTTGAGTGTTGACCGTTAACCCATATAGATTATGAATGGAATTAAGAAAAAAAGAATATAAAGCCCAAGTCTCTCACCTTGTAATCTATTATTCATGTTCCATCTACATACTTTGGATTCCCAAATGCTTTTCTGTTTATTTTCCCATTAGTAATCCTTATTAAAGAGTTGGTGGGCAGGTATCTATCCTTTTCATCGTCTAACATACATTTTAGTTTCTGGAAAATGAGGGAGATGAGTATGACTTGTAATTCTCTAGATCACTTATCACAATTTGATCATTATTGGGTCTCCTTTTATCAAGTTATTCTTTAGTTGTTTACGGAATTGAGATCCAAAGTTTGACTTGTAACAAAAATGATTCATATGTAACTTGTAACCCAACTGAAATTCTTCTCTCTGATAACGGAGTAGTTGTTATGTAGTAGGTTAGAGAAGATGTATGGAACTTACATCCTTCATCAATCCTCTTTTCCTTCAATAAAATGAAAAGCCCAAAAGAGAAAGCTGTCCGGTCTTGTTCAATTAAGCAAAGCATCAATCACCCTCTTTAGTATTAGTTGTATGTCATGAACTCATGGGGTTGTTAAGGGGTTGTTATCTTTGCTTATGGGGGAACTTGATTGGAACCCTCTCCTGTGACAAGTACTGATTTCAACTTTCTCCATACCTCCGGAAAAAACATGAAAATAAAGGCTCGAATTTATGTGATGGAATTGAACGGATAATCGAAAAAGAAGGAAAAAAAATTATGATTTGTTTACTGAATGTGGATTGGTTTGTAGTGCTTGTGTTGTAGTGCTTGATTGCTTGATCGCATAATTTGTTCTGGAGGGTTCAAATACATGACTAGTAATATCATCCACCAAAAGTTACAAGGAAGCTTTAATGGATAATTTTAACTTGTAATGTGCATTTTAAAACAAAATGTTTATATGTATGTTGGTCCACAAATTCTATTTTGTTGATGCTAATGATAATGTTGCTTTATTGTCTATCTTCCAGCTATAGCAGGAACAAACCAAGGCTGCCTGCAGTGGCAATACTTTGAACACGAGGAAGCTTGATAAAGAAACAGAAGTTCTGCTCGTGAGTACTCAACTCTTTGGATTTGTGGTTTCTTACAGTTTAATTGTATCATCATTAGATTGCCTCTAGCTTCGACCAAGCTATTTTTCTCACAATTTTATTTTGTTTTTGGTCATCAGTGTAGTAATCATAATTTACTGGGTTATGAACGAGTTTCCATAGATATAATCAAAAAGAATGAATATAAATAAATAAATAAATAAAGATGACTAGTACAAGAATGAAATTAAACAACATCGTGATTCATTCCCAAAGCCTAACCACTAGGTCTCAACATTGAATTAGGGGTTAGATTCTACGAACATAATGGGATTTTTTTTTGTTTGTATGGATTGAAATGAATATGGTTTGAATTTGTTTGTATGATTGGATCATTTTATCAGTTTGGGATTTACAGTTTTGCATGATTAGACAGACCAAAGTTTATAACTTGGATACTGATGATTCTTTATCGGAATGTCGAGTTTGGTATAGTACCAATCAAATATGAAGTTTATGATTTTTCCTTTCAGTCTATTTGTTTTCTTTTTATATTATGTGTTCTGAACTTTTTAATAGCTAAGATTCAATTTATTATAGGTTGAACTGGGATTTTGGGGATATTCTAATAGAGTTCAACTTTAATGATACATAGGAGAAACCAGTATTTACTCCCTCTGTGTTGTATTTGGTGATTTACAAGGAGCATTTTACAAAAACCTGAATTGCAGTTATTTGAGTAATTTCTTTTAATGTAATGAGGGGTTTCTAATAAAAAATTTATTAAACCTACAAAATAACATACAATAATTTAGTTTACATTAGCATTTTAGTCTATTATTTAACTTCCATTTCTTCTTGCATGATATCACAATAACAATATAACCATTGTATGGTGTATGCCACATTGAAGATATCTCTTGAGAAGATAAAAATTACCTTTTAACCTTCGTAATGTTGAAATATTTTAGTCGATTTTGTAAGTGCAAGGCTATTTATTGGAGTGCTTTACCATTTCTTACAATTTGGCTGGACATTGCTTATAAAATGGGTGGGTTGCACCGTGTTAGATTTGTTCATGTCAGATTCTTGTCATGCCATATTTCGCCAACCTGAACCTCACCTCTATTGCATATGTTGGCTCAATTTGAGCATGCGAATTTGTCCCACATGGGTTAACAAGTTCACATCTGTGTTGTTAATAAGGATTAGACATTTCTCTCAACAGTGAAGAGATTTGGGGGCGGTAGAGTCCACTTAGTACAAATCCCACACATGAGAGCCACAAGTGTCTAGGTTGGGGACAATATCATTGCTCGTGACATTTCTTTACATTGCATTCTTTTCTTCTTTTATTGCTATATTATAAAGTAATGATATTAAGTATGATCTAAAGCTACTTAGATAACAAAGTTGATTATATTGTACTAGCTCTTCTGATCCTCATATCAACTCTTTACTTATTCATCAAATCATTTATAGAAAAGAAAACATTGTTCTTCATTAAAGATATGGGGATGGAATGTAGAAAGAAGGTCAATGAATTGGAGGGGGAATGTAGAAAGAAGGTCAATGAAACATTGTATAGGGTACCATAACAAATACGACAACACAACTGGATGAATTGAAGTTCATTAGATTGGTCAATGATTTTCAAGCAATTTAGATTCCTTTGATCAATGACTAAGGTTAATCTCTTAATTTTTTTGTGTGTAGAAATGTCAACAATTCCTTTAGACAAGTCATGGATGAACAAACGGGGAAGTGCAATGTATATAAATGGCGTTAGACAATTCCAACAGTTTGTTGAGGATAATGCAAATGGAGAGAGTCTTTTTCCTTGCCCATGTGTTCGATGTAGGAACTCGAGGGGAAACATTAGTGTTGACGACATAGGTGTTCATTTGTTAAGCCATGGCATTGATACCAATTATGTCACGTGGATACATCATGGAGAGAATATAAACAAGCATGTGATTGGTGTACCTATGACAGAAGTGGCTGAACTTGATGATGTATGTGAATATCCTAGGATGAGCGAGCTAGTTGATGATGTATTCCTCAACATGCAAACTGTGGAGGCTGATGATGGGATAAATGAAGAATGTTTTGGCGGTAATCCAGAAGGTGGTCCGGAACTTTCTCGTGAACCTGAGACAGTTATGAACAAGAAGTATCAAAAGTATAAGGAAAAAGCGACTGTGCCTTTGTACAAAGGGTGTCCTAAGGATAAGACCATGTTGTCCACCATTATTGAATTGCAGAATTTCAAGACTCGTTTTAGTTGGAGTGGTAATAGTGTGACGATGTTGTTAAAATGGCTAAAAACCTTATTGCCGGATGATTGTAATTTGCCAGATAGCTACCCAAACATGAAAACCACAATTAAAGATATGGGGATGGAATGTAAGACAATACATGCATGTGCCAATGGATGCATACTCTATTGGAAAGAATATGAGGGTCTGGTTGGTTGTCCAAAATGTGGGGAGCGTAGGTATAAGGTTTGTGTGGATGTCGATGAGAACGACTCCGGCAAGGTATACAGGAAAGAAGTTAAAAAGGTTGTAAAGTATTTTCCATTAATTCCAAGGTTGAAAAGATTTTTTAGCATACCGTGGATTGGTGAAGCAATGACTTGGCACAAGGATGCTTGTTCAGATGGGAATTTGATGAGACATCCATGTGATTCAGCACAATGGACTTTAACAAATATGAAATGGCCAGAGTTTGCCTCTGATAGTAGGAATTTGAGACTTGCAATATCGACTGATGGTTTCAACCCACGTGGAAATCTAAGTAATGCTTATAGTTGTTGGCCAGTAATAATAGCACCTTTGAATCTTCCACCTTCTTTATGCATGAAAAAGGAGTTTTGTTTGTTAACCTTGTTAATATCAGGGCCAAAAGCACCCGGAAAGAATATTGATGTTTACCTGGAGCCATTAGTAGAAGAGTTGAAGGAATTGTGGGCAGATGGTGTTTCAACTTGGGATGTGTGTACTAAAAGCAATTTCCGGTTGAAAGCAATGTTGTTTTGGGGTATCCATGACTTTCCTGCTTATGGGACTCTAGCTGGTTGTAATGTTCATGGTTATAATGCATGCCCTATTTGTGTTGATGATGTAGAATCTGAACGTCTTTCAAACAGTCGGAAGATATGCTATAGAGGCCATCGACGTTTTTTACCTACAAAACACAAGTTTAGAGATGACAAGGGATTCAACAAAGATGTTGAGCATCGTCGTGCTCCACAACGGTTATCTGGCGAAGAAGTTGAACGAAGGATAGTGGAAATTTTGGAAGGTAGTTCTACACAAGGTAGGGTTAGTGGGCAAAAGCGCAAGAATATGATTGATAATGATAACGTCAATGATGAACCAACCAATAACATTGCGCCACCGTGGTCTAGAAGGTCCATTTTGTTTGATTTGCCGTACTGGAAGTTTGTTGAGCTACGACATAATATTGATGTGATGCATACTGAAAAGAATGTCATTGAACACTTACTGAACATATTGTTGAATGTCTCTAAGAAAACAAAGGATGGTGAGAATGCTCGAAAAGATATGGAAGACATGGGAACTCATAAGAGATATTGGTTGAGCCATGACAATGAAACGGGAAAAACTTCAATGCCAAAAGCATCTTTTGCCTTGACCAAGAAAGAAAAAAAAGTATTTATGGATACACTAAAAGAGTTGAAATTGCCGAGTGGATTTTCATCCAAGTTGAGTAATTGCGTTTTTGGCAATCCCCTGGAGCTAAGAGGACTAAAGTCACATGATTACCATGTCATTATGCAACATTTACTTACAGTTTTGCTTAGACATGTTTTTCGTGACAAGAAGGATAAAGATTTAAGAATTGCTATTCAAAGAATTAGCTTATTCTTTAATATCTTATGTGCTAAAGTGATCAACAAAACAGATCTTCAGTTGGCACACAAAGGTGTGATTGAGGCAATGTGTGTCCTTGAAAAGGAGTTTCCGCCTTCATTCTTTGTTATAAGTGTGCATTGCATGGCTCATCTAACCGAGGAAGCGATGCTTGGTGGTCCAGTTCGATATCGATGGATGTATCCCTTTGAGCGGTAAATAAATTTTCTAATTTTAGTGCACGTCATCACGTTATCTTATTATATAGACTAATTTATCCTTTTATTTATGATTGATAGGTTAATGAAACGATTACAAAGACTATACTAAAAATTTCAGATACATGGAAGGATCAATAGCAGAATCATACCTTGTAGATGAATCTGTTACATACTGCATGGAGTATATGAGAAAGCCACGGTTCGGAACTCACAAACACAGTCAAGAGGAGTGGCTTGATGTAGATGATGAGTATGCCGATGAAAAGCCATTGGATAAAGGAAAAACTATATGCTAAATAATGTACAATTTAAACAAGCTCGAAGATGGGTTTTCAATGCACTTGCTGATTCGAGTGATTGGGAAGAGTAAGATATATAATATTTTAGTCTTTTTTATAACTAGAAATATAGAATTATGATAATATGGTAACTTGTGCAAAATACAATGAATATTGCATGGAGTTGGCTACACAAAGTAAAAAAAAAGGGTCAAGGAAAAATGTTGAGAAAGCTACGGATTTTATTCCTTGGTTGTGTGATGAGGTATATTATAATGTGTATTTATTCATATATATATATATACATATAAAATTATTTTTTATTTTCCGATTTCAGTTCTAAGATGATTTGTTTTACAATGTAGTTGGAGAAGGCTGGGGAAACAAATACCACACTTTGGAGGTTAGCCAATGGTCCACAATTTTTGGCAACTCGATATCCAAAATATTGTGTAAATGGTTTCACATTTGCGACAAGTTCTTTGGATGAATGTTTGGTGACACAAGATAGTGGTGTCTCCATGGATGCCATTGCTAATTTTGTTGCTAGTAAGAAAGATAAGAGGCCAAAGGACCAACTAGTCAAATGGTATGGAGTTGTTAGAGACATACTGGTGCTAGACTACATTGATTTCAAAGAAACTGTCTTCTATTGTGATTGGGTCAAAGTGGAAGATAAGAAAAATGCATATAAGGTGGACCCAATTTGGAACCATGAGATGGTAAACTTGTCGAAGCTAAAAGACAAAAGAAAGGTGGAAGAGGATCCATTCATTTTAGCTCAAGAAGCAAGTGGAGTATTTTATTCGAAAGATCAATCAAATGACGGTGGCATGTAGTTCTACATACTCAAAGAGGCTTGAACACTAATGTCGATAAAAAGGAAATTCCCACTGTGTATCAAAGCATCTTGAAAGACAACCCCAACCTGAAGAGCTTACTGGAATTTTAATTGACTATGCTACAATATTTTTTGATGCATTTCTAATGCTATTTTAGTTATCCTCTTTGGTTGAGACCAAATATTTTGTCTTTTTTCTTATTTAGACTTTTGAGTTGGGAAAGGGAAGCTTTGTAGCTATGTATTCAGATTGGCTTTTCCAATGCTTTATAAAAAACTATTTGTGGTGATATGTTGTGGAATGAAATTATCTATAAATGTGGTGTATAGTTGATTCTTATATCTTTTTGTTTGATAATGGTTAATATCTATAACTGTCTTCATTGATAGAGATGGATAGTACTCGCGCAATGATCTCTCCACCATTGATGTCACCAGATCTACAAATGATGACATTGAAGTTAAACAAACCATACAGTTCAACGTCCACGGTTTAGCAGTTGGACATGGTGCTAGAAATTTCAATAAAAACATTGGAAAGCTTGTTGAAACCCTGGTGCCCATCAAATTCAAGGGTTGGCACCATGTTACTGACAACTACAAAGAGGATGTGTGGAATGGCCTCAAGGTGAGATTTTACATATTTGATTTTCATAATGTCTTATATTATTTTCAACTTATATCTCAATGGCTTATTTGCAGCGTGAATACGACATTCCAAATTATGTGAAAAAGAGTGTGCATTTGAAAATGCCTGAATATTATAGAAGGTTCAAGGCACATCTTAGGAAGAATTATTTGGATAAGTATCCTACCATTGAGGAACAAGAGAAGCATGTTCCAAATGGTGTAAGAGAGGAGGATTGGAAGGAGTTTGTTCGCCATGAGAGCACCCCTGAAGCGAAGGCAATTAGAGACCAAAATGCAAAAAACAAAAAGGCTTCAAAGTATGTATGGGGGGTGGCCAAAAGAGTGCTGCAGAAGTAGAGTACGAAATGGTAATTGAGTTTCTAGCTACTAGTACAATATATATACCATTTAACTTTATAGGCTGAGACTAATCTTTCAAGTATATAGGTTGAGAAGAACCCTGATGGAGAACCAGTCACACGCACTGACATATGGATTGCCTGTCACACGGGAAAGGATGGAAAACCTACGCGTGGTTCTGAACAATATATGGTATGTGCCCAATGATGTCTTTTATACCCAATTCTTAATTTACTTTGTAGTTGTTTGAATATTATTTGTGTCCTGATTTATTTATTTTTTCATTCTTTTGAAGGAACAAGTTAAAGCAAAAAAAGCTGCATTGCAAGAATCTTCAACTCAAGGTAACATTGACCTCACTATTGATGAGGATCCTCTAAGCCAAGTGTTTGGCCAAGAAGCGAGGGGACGTACTCGTTGTGTTGGAACCACTGTCTCTAAAAGGAAGTATGATGCTGCACTTCCCGCTCGTTCATTGCTATTGGAAAAAACATTGGAAGCCAAAAAAAGGGAAGAAAAATATGAAAGATTGGAA
This sequence comes from Berberis thunbergii, assembly GCA_003290165.1. Classification (NCBI taxonomy): domain Eukaryota; kingdom Viridiplantae; phylum Streptophyta; class Magnoliopsida; order Ranunculales; family Berberidaceae; genus Berberis; species Berberis thunbergii. Next base: position 225,090 of record QNQO01008167.1, read on the forward strand.
GAAAATGTTAGATGGATACGAGAGAGACTTGAAAGTGGAACTTATGTAAGACCATCAACAAGTGAGGGAATACAAGGAGTTGTTCAAAGAACTGAAGATACACCGTCATCCGGTGCACAATCGACAAGGCAACCAGATAATCCATTACCTCCATCTCCGTTACCACCATCTTCAGTACCTCCATCTCCATTACCACCATCTCATTACCATCATCTTCTCAAGGTGTTGCGAGGTTTCCTTCTCCAAGCAATCCTGTTCCTTCAGTGTCAAGGAGATACAAAGTTTGTGATTGGGAAAGGAATGTCATTGCGATAGCATTAGAGGTTGTAGATCCTATCCATCAATTCTCTTGCGCTTGTCATGGATCATTGAACCCTGCAACAGAGATCAGACTTTCCTTGTGCTTCAAATTCAAGACTGGGTGAAACTTTACAAAAGTGATCCAAAAGGAGACAAGATGGGGATTTGGACGTTGGTGATTTCTTCGTATGGTGAGAACTCATGCGGAACTTGATGATTGATAGGGCATCTGAGGTCTATATTTTCTGAAATACAGTGGTGATGGACAAATTTCTGGGCAAGTGTTAGTCTACAGGCATCCAGGGTTGCACTTAGGTGATGTACATGTCTTGAATGCAATATACGTCAAAAATATAATTTATTCTTGCAACCTACTGCTAAACTAGTGATCGTTATCATGGATACTAGTATGTTCCTTGTGGATTTATTGTGAAAGGTGATGTGCAACTCACTGTTACTGGTTTTGTTTATGCATGAACCATATTACCGAAGAGAGTTGAAGCTGATGCTTCGGAGAGCAGAACTCAGTGGGGCTATAGAAAGAGAAAAAGGTTGCACATGTGCACTTTGGAGTTGTATTAATGTGTACCATATCCGTATTTTACTGTTTGAGAAAAAGGAACTTTTCCCGTCATTCTAATATTTTAGGGCTGTTTGCAGATATGATTGAAAACGTTAGAGATAAAAGATACTCATCAGGGAGTGATGACCCTCTGGTAGATGTATTGCTATTGACCTAGTGCAACATTAATGAGTTCCATGATCTGGGTAACTCATCAATATTCCAGGTATAAGAAGCCATTTAGTAGTGTTAACAAAAAAAAGCACTATTAAGTAAATTACTTAACACCTCATGGCTAAGAGTTTCGTGGACATTTTAGGTGCCTGTTTTTGAGCAGCGGATGATAACATAGTAATTGCTTATCAATGGATCTGTAGTATGTTACCAAAGGTAAACTAATTTTCTCATTTCTAATCACAACTTATTTCTATAAGTTGGATTGGTAACAATTTTCTGATCCAACAGATTATCTCTTGTTATTTTGCAGGTGAATACTAGAAAGTTCTAATGGGGATATGCACAGAAGCCTGCATATTTTACCTGGTAATTCTTAATAACAGAAACTTTAGCCATTTTATGTGTCAAATCCATTGCATTACTTTTCATTATCATTCTTAGTCTTGGAGAACTTACCAAATGCCTATATAGTCACTT